>JARFJB010002101.1:647500-805368 GCA_036346205.1 Vesta saturnalis | reverse complement strand
TTGATTCTAGAAGATAATCCATAACATACTGAGGGATGATCATTCCCCTTAAGCTATTAGTAAGTTAAAAGACCACGACCATACTCCAAAATAAATAAATACATTGGACAAAGAGATATCAAAACACAAAGCTGAGTAATCTATTAAAAGAAAACTCCAGTGCCTTAGCAGAACATATTTTACAAACGAAACGTCCTGTTTATTTTACAATATAAATATTTTACATACAGAAATTAATAATTTTAAAAGGCTATTTTTAGAAATGGTAAATATTAAAAAAATTAACAGTAATATTAAACAATCAGATATTGAAAATTTAAGTAAAATTTATTCTGTTTAGATTTTGCACAGAAACAATCTTCGAGATAAAAATTAAGGACTTAATCTTTTATCTCTTAATTGTCAAGTTAACATGAGCACAGATTTCTATGTCACTGATAAAAGTTTGATAAGTCTTAGCTACAGTTAGTTGTTTTATAATTGTAAATGTGTAGGAAGGTCCAGGAGAAGGCAGCAATACTGCCAAACGATCGAGTAGATGCAAAAAAAGATATATATTTTTTTACATTCCCACTGACCCAACTATTAGAATTTATAAACTTCTAACCCCAATAATAATAAATTAAAACAAGAAGAACAATTGGTTATGGGTCGATTGGTTAAGAAGCTTCAGCCATAGACGTCCTTTTATTCTTAAGAAGACCAGTCTCATAAAGTGTAGTAAGGGCGATAAAAGCGATATAGGTTTTTTTCTATAATGAATAGACCCAATCCAGAATTATTGACTAATAAACTAGACAGGGTATGTCAACTATTCATCACAATCGATGTTAACTATTGAAAGACTGGTAAACAATGATGATCGAAAAAACGGTCCCAGTGTATAGACAACATTATATCCTCCAAAAATTTACACTAAAGCCGAGTAATATTGTATGTGTTTAAATGGTCCCTCTTCAACATTGATCTTTCATAATTGAAGTTATCTTGATGGGTATGGAGTTACATTCCCAAAAACATAATCGGTAGGTCATGCCCGTTCCCCCTGGTTTAATAGGGCGTTATGAAGCATAACTCTATACCAAATGGAAATCAAATAATCTGTCAAAATCAGCCGACTATATTTCCGCAAGGAATAGTTGCAAAGCATCATTACCAAAGCCAAAAGATGTTTGAAGAACGTAAATACAAAGAATTAGTCTCATGTGCTATGGGTAGTCGTAAATTTTGGTCATTAGCTAGAGCCATCAGTAAAAACTTTAGTACATCTTGCTTTCCTTCCATGACGTCTCGTGAGGGACATGTAGCAACTGATCCTGCTGACAAAGCCAACCTCTTTCTGGATTACTTTGCATCAAATTCATGCCTCAATGATTTTGGTAAAATTGTGCCGTCGCCCAAATCTGCCCCATATTCTATGAAACCAATCCACTTTCAATACAAGCTCCTAGAATCAATTATCTATAAACTTGACTCAAATAAGGCGACTGCCTCTGACGGTATTCTAGCTATCGTCCTTCAAAAATGGTACCCCAAGCTAGTACCTGCATTGTCCAAACTCTTTTCGATCTCCATGCCATCCGGAGAGTTTCCCTCATCGTGGAAGTTGGCAAATCTACAACCTATTCCTAAAAAGGGCAATAAAACGGATCCCTTAAACTATCGACCAATAGCTATCACTTCCATTCTATCGAAAATCATGGAAAAGCCATCAACTTACCAACTACTTTCGTTCCTCGAGTCTAATAAGCTTCTAAACGACCACCAGTATGGGTTCAGACAGAGTCGTTCAACAGGCGATCTTCTTTCATATGTCACCCAACTTTGAAATAACACATTAGAAAGGTCCGGTGAAACAGTCGTAGTAGCTTTAGACATTTAAAAAGGCGTTTGATAAGGTTAGGCACAAGTGTCTACTTGCCAAGCTCACCTCGTTTGGCTTATCCGATACACTGATCAATTGGATCTCCAGCTTTGTTGACAAAAGACGTATACGTATTGTTGTCGATGGCTTCGTTTCGACAAAAACTACTATTAACGAGGGCGTATCCCAAGGATAAGTGATAACTCCCATACTTTTCTTGCTATAGATAAATGACCTCATTTCCTTAAGAACTAACCCGATCCATTGCTTTGCAGACGACAGCACTCTACACAGTAGTTCTTCCCAGTTTTACGAAAATAATAAGTTTAGTCAGGGCATTAAAATGAAAACGGCAGCCTCAATCAACAATCCTTGAAAGGGGAAGGAATAATCTACTCACGTTCAACTCCGACATAACCGAGTGTTGCCTTGTGTCCGCCAAGAAAAACTGATCATTTCCTGCTGTAAATATGAATGGCTTAGATCACAAGTTCTCAAGCTCTATTTATATGTTAGCAATGTCCGTATTATCGAACCTTTCATGGGTTGACCACCTTTTGTCAGCCAGCAAAACAGCTGCCCGTAAACGGGGTTTTCTATACAGATCTAAACAGTACTTCACATCGCAACAACTACTTTTACTGTATAGGGCTCAAATTCCTGATCTGGAATGCAATTCCCACCTCTGGGCCAGTGCTCCCCAATACGCCATTTATATGGTGAACCACGTCCAAAACAGAGCTATAAGACTTATAAATGACCCGTCTCCAACTTGAGACCTACAGTCTCTTGAGCATAGAAGAATACTTTCGGTTTTTTCCTTATTTTATCTCTATTACAATGGCAAGTGACTCCGAAATACACTCCTTAATATCTTAGCAGCCTAACAATATCCCTTACCCCCTACCAATGTTCCTGAGTGCTTTAGTAAGTCAGTCAAATGTTAGCCTGTTCAGGAATACTATTAGTAAAAAAAATTGTAAAAAATGTCAATTAGCGTTGTCGATAGAATTGTCCAAGTGTGAAAGTAAACAAATACAAAACGGTTCAAGCCAAATAAATCACGTTAGCAAAGTTAATAAAACCGGACATTTTTCGAATAAGAAAAGGAAGGCTGGAAAACGAGATTACAGTAATTCAAAATCTTCCGGGGTAACCTCTTTATTTGGGAAATGTTTTAGATGTGGCGATCGCAACCACAATGCCAATGATTGTTTTGCTAAATCAAAAACTTGTTCAAAATGTGTAATCAAAGCCAACTTGGCCAATGTTTGTTTAAAATCCACGAATAAAGAAAAATTAGTAAACAAAAATGCAAATACACGGAAACATCAAGTTGACGTTAATTCGAACGCAGATGATGGTGCTGATATGTATGCAATTCATATGCTAAATGTACACAAGATAAACGTCATTAACAATTATAAATTTTTCCAAAAATAAATGTTGGCAATATACCAACGAAAATGGAGCTTTACACAGGAGCTGCCATCACTTCATTACGACAATTTACAAAAATATGTCCAAATAAAAGGTTATTACCGACCTCAGTTGAATTACGTACATATACGGGTGAACTTATTAAGCCAGTTGGCATTCGAATGTACAAATTACTTACGAAGGCCAAATACAAAATGGTGACATTTACGTGACAGACCAGGACGGGGACGCAATCTCTGGCAGGGATAGGTTAAAGAAAATTAAACTGAACTGGGAATATATCAAAAATGTTTCCTATTGCGATACAAGCGAGAAACTCAACAATCTGCTCGATGATTACAAATACTTATTTGTGGACGAAATTGGAAAAATTCCTGACTACAAATGTTCTATTAAATTAGTGGACGAATCAGTTTCACCAATGCTATACGCACTAAAAACTCGTGTCGAAGAAAAAATTCTACAGCTGGAAAAAATTTGCTGATTATAAAGGCACAATAAATAAGCATATTCGGAACGAAAACTATCTAACTAAGGAGTAGGTGCGGTTCTGTCACCAAGATATTCAGACGTTACGTTCTTTATCAAAAAGGGAAACATCATACAGTTACATAAACAAACAACCAACAGCAATAGTTTGGGGACTTAAACGTCTTTTCCAATGTTGTTATGGTCGGAACTTCATGCTGGTTACGGATAATACGCTGCTCACAGCACTTTTTCATTCAGACAAGGCAATTCCTGATACTTCCGTTATTAGGATGTTGCATTACACAAATTTTCTGTCTGGATTTGAATACCAAATCGAGTACATGTGAAGTGAAGATCATGGAAATGCTGACTATCAAAAATTTCCTTGCGCACAGAAATAGATGGAAGAGAAATTAATACGGAATCAGTTCTAAAAATTCACCAGATCGATCTACTTTTAGTAACACAGAAAGAAATCAAAAATCATGCACTAAAGGATCCAGAGCTGAAAAATT
Organism: Vesta saturnalis; assembly: GCA_036346205.1. Classification (NCBI taxonomy): domain Eukaryota; kingdom Metazoa; phylum Arthropoda; class Insecta; order Coleoptera; family Lampyridae; genus Vesta; species Vesta saturnalis. The sequence goes on along the minus strand of JARFJB010002101.1, from coordinate 801,078 downwards.
TACATTTATCTTTACAAACTATTCGCAAGCCGAATTTGAATTATTGGACGGATGTATTTTTAGGGGATACTGGTTGTCATACCAAAAACCTTACAGTACAAAATTTTAGTGCTTATGTTGGCATTGTCAAAATGAAAGCACTCGCGCGTAGCTATGTGTGGTGGAAAGAAATCGACTCTGACATTGAAGCACTGAGCAAAAATTGCTTACGTTGCTGTAGTGTAGCAAATTCACTTACCAAAGTATACCACCCATGGGAATATGGATCATTTCCAAAACAACGTATCCATATCGATTATTTAGGACCATTTATGAATACTTACATATTCATTATTGTCGATGCTTACTCAAAATGGATCGAGGCAATACCAATGAAAAATATTACAGCCAATGGTACTATACGAATTCTACGTGACATCTCTCGTTTTGCATTACCAGTTACGGTAATATCGGACAACGGCAGTCAACCGAAATCGACAGAATTTGAACTGCTTTTAAAATCAAATGAAGCTCACCGTAAGTACAAGGCACCTTACCACCCAGCGATAAATGGACAAGCTGAACGGTATGTCCAAGTTATAAAAAAAGAATTGCGCAGTATGCTGAATGACACAGGAGATCTACATTTTAAATTATGTCAACTCTTACTACAATATATAAAGTTACCAAACTCAACCACAGGTATAGGCCATGCGGAACTAATGTTCAGGAGATCCATAAGGACCAAGATCGATTTAGTTAAAAGGAACGTAAAATCAGAACAAGATAATAAAGAAATAAAAATACGTATGGTTCGGAAATTCAACATTGGTGAAAATGTTCAAGTTAGATGTTACACTAACAAGGCGTATACATGGAAATAAGGATTGGTAGTATACACATTGTGCATAGAATTATACACAACCAGCAAATTGAATAGATGAAAATGACGGCAATAGAGAATCGGCAACATGTTCCAACCGAAGAGATATAGGTGCCATCGAGGGGGCCACACGCAAACCCAATTGAATTAAATATAGAATTAGGGTCCGAAGAGTCACCGGTACCCAAAGGAAATTATGTATCAAATGAAGCGATAACAGACTTGGATGCAGCGATATATACAAGTTCACCGGAAGTGCCAATTGAACTTCAACACGAATCAATTATTCCACGAAGGTCTACACGAACAAGGAAACCACCCAACAGAATAGACTTGTAATGTTATTTTATTTCAGATATAGTTCAGTTACTAATTATATTACATGTCATTATTCCATGTTACTGATTTACTATTGTAATGAATTACTTTCTTTGGGGAAGAGTGTTTTATATATAAGTTACGGATCGAGAGATACATCCACCTCGATATCAGATGACACTGTGTACATCAAAATTTTTAGTTAATAGCAGTGTTGTTCCTGCTATTACTTTCGTAATAGATCTATTACTTTTTAGCCAAATCTATTACTCTATTACGTTTTGATAGCAATCTATTACCTTTTTCTTGGTACTCAGAATAGGAAAAGATGACAAAATGCCAAACAAACCAGTGGCGGCTCGTGACTTTAGAAATAGTGATAAATTTATACAAACACACAGACACAATATTACAAATATCCACTTTTATTTATGTAGATGTAGTTAAAAATCTGTGACAAAGAAAAAGAACAATCTATTACCTTTTAGCATTCTATTAGTTTTGCGTCAATTTTGTTACTATAAAATTTTTCCTAGGAACAACACTGGTTAATATAGTGTATTCCAACATAGTCTACAGAAAAAAAAAGTATGTAATCGGCACGGCATCGCAATGTAATAGAATTTCACCATATCATTGTCAATTAAACTCCATATAATTAGTTTTGACCCGATTAAAAAGAGAAGTTGCTAAAAAAACTCCACGTACAAATTAAGTCATGTGAAAGAACTCTAAAATGCTCTTCAGAAAATTGGAAAAAATGTATGGCATGTGTGAAAAAAGAAAAAAAAGCAAAATGTGACGGCTTGACAGAATGGATATATCGGGTGATTTTTTAAGCATAATAGAAATTAGTTGTCAATTGGTGACATTTGTATTAAGTATAGTATGGCAAATTATCATGAATAGACTCACGCTTGAACAATGCTCTCAAATTGTTGAAATTTGCTTTGAAAGTCTGCCGTCTATTAGGGAAACGGCTTTTTTGAATTAATTATTTGCTAATTATCCTGTTTAATTATAATTTACAGAAATCATCAAATAACGAATGTATATTCCCTCCGACGTGAATTTCAAAAACGTTAATTGTTTTTTACGTCAGAGTTCTTCATATCCAACAGCATTAGCATGATCATAATTCTGTGAAAATCGACTCTACAGATATTGTTTCAATCGACATTGCTGGCTCTTTGAAAAGACCGTTGTCTTATTCCATAGGGTTTATTGCTTGTGCTGTCATGCATGTAAGTTAAATATACAACACCACACTTAATAGTGTTTATCCGATGTATCTTTACTTCTATTGATGAAAATATGTAATTCTACCAATTCAGTATTACTTAAACAGGACGGTATTTGTAGATTTGAATTGATATTATAAGAAGTCAAATGTATATTAGGCAAAATAATTAAAACAGAAGTGTAAAACATTGAAACAAGCAAGCCCGCAGTTAGATATTTGTCACTCAGTGAGTATTACATTTTAATTTCGAAACGTAATAAAGTTTTCCTAACAACATTTTAATAAAAGTTCCGTAACCATTTAATATTGACAGTGAGACGTCAATACTTTCAAGAATTGAAGCATCCGTATCGTTCTGATAATAGACTAAGAAATCATGAAAGTTGTATCAAACAAGTTAGTTATTACTGAAAATCGTAAACTAGCGTTCAGAATTTAAACACCTTAAAATTGTCATTACAAAGACCATATTATTCTTTACAGTCGAAAGACGCACAAATGTAAACAATATAATTAAAGATTAGTACCTTTAGAATATCTAAACACCTAGCTAACCATATTTTCACAGTAAACCTAAAGATGAGCTATGAGATAACATCAGAATTAGACAAAACGATCAGTAGAAATTGTTTATTTTCTTTGGTTTGTTTGTTTGTTTTAAAATACTTTTTTTTTAGTTTGTTCATTTTGTTTTATATGTAAGTTAGTTTTAACTAGCATTATACATCATAGGAACAGTATACTTCTAAACCTCTAACAAGTATATTTCTAAGTGTGGAAGAATGGTGATCAACTTAGTAGTAACGAACAACTTTTTTATAATTAAAAACCGAGTGAGTTAGACCGAGGCAAATTAAAGTAAACATTTAATCACAGTAAGCGAAAGCAGCTTACAGCATGAGATGTGGATGCAACAAAATGGGGTTACGTGCCATACGGCGAACGAACCTATCGACTTATTGCAAACAAGGTTTGGTGATAAGTTAATTGCAAGAAATGGACCTGTCAACTTTATCATGACATCTTGTTTATTTCTTATGGGGCTACGTGAGGTCATTGGTTTTTGCTAATAAACCAGCAACAATGGACGTCTTGGAAGTCAACATTGTTCACATGATTCATGACATACGGCCTGCACTGCTCGAAAAAGTAACCCAAAATTGGAGTGACAAAATTCGTTTTCTCCGGAACAGCCGTGGTTGCCATATCCCTCAAATCGTTTTTAAATATTAATGCCATGTATTGATCTTCAAAATACAAACAGATTGTTTATCAAAAGTTAATTTGTGTGGTATTTATTTATGTTTAAAGTTCTAGCAAGCTTAAAAATCAGTTTTTAGTTACTGATCCGCTAATTATATTTGCACATAGTGTAAATCCAACTACAGATGAAGAAACAACTGATTAAAGTAATGCTATAGCTTGTACTTTCTTTTATCAGTATTTAAATGTAGGATTTTTTATATATAAAAATATTTTATATTTTACATATTGAGATTGTGATTCCCTTCTGTCGGTACCGATGTATTGACAAATACTTCTCAGAAGTGAGTGAACTGATTTTATCCAAATTTTGTACATTTATACATACTAGTTGATAACTATTCCAAACCGGAGCCCAGGTCAAAAGTTACGGGACAAAACTTAGGCCCTAGTAAAATGTGATTTTCTAAATTTCCTAGTTTTATTTTGATGAACTGCATTTTAAACACACCATACTGTACAAACTATGTTTTCGTTTTGATTTATGAGTTTATGATGTGTTTGTAATCATTTCGGGCCAATATGCCCATAAACTTTATTCGTTCCCCAATCTCGTTGGAAAATCGACGAAACGTATTGTCTCGATGGGGAAGAACAGATTTTTTCGGGTTTGAGGCGTTGGTCATCATTTTGGGCTAAAGATACCCACAAAATTTGCTTACCCGTGGAATGGAAATGGCAAAACACATTTCCTTAATTGGCAAGAGCAAAATTATATTATATCATTTTTATTTATTTTTTTTATTTATTCGCCAATTTCGTTGGAAAAACAGTCAAACGTATTGTCTCGCTGGGCAAGAACGAAATTTTATGGTTTTACGATGTTGGTCACCAATTGGGCTCAAAGACATCCAACCTTATTAATTATGCACCAATTTCATTAAGATAACTACCAAACGCATTATCTCAGTCCACAAGAACAAAATTTTGTTGTTTTACGGTGCTGTTCGGATTTGTCATATACATGATATTTTATTATAGGTGCAAGAAAAAATGATTGCAGAATAATATACAGGCATTGTTGTAAGCAACAACTAGTTTACGGGTTTTAGTATCAAACCAGTTTTCTAGCTCCCCTTAAATGATTTTAGCAACTGAAAATTAGCAAGGTTGGAAATGTTTCACTTTATGTGTAATGACTGTTTCCGCTAGTTTTGGAGACCGGCTCGACTGATGATACACTTGTTATCAACGTGTCTACTTTATATTAATTTGTGTGTTGCACTTTCTCTTATTAATACATAGCGTCATTTTGTTAAAGTTTATACATATCTAACATTAACTACTATATTGTAATATAATTTTATTATGAACGTGACTACTGCATATTATTTTTGATGTTTTAAAAATATCTATGGTTACAAATGCAGTAAGAAACTCATTGAACGCCTATGCGTAACTAAAATCATGTACCGAAACCATAGATATGCAAGAGTTCAATGACCGCAACCTTTGTAAGCGGATTACGTTTTGTTAAACTTACCGTTCCGTGCTTTCATTAGAAAGATACAATGTTTTGGTTTTTCTATCCGTCTACGACCGTCTTCCACTCTATGGACATGTCTTATTTCAGTTTTAAAATATTTTTGAACTTTTTACAGAAAATATGATTTATTACTCCACGGACGATGAAATGTTTTTCACTTCACCTTAATTCATTAAATTTTTGTGTTACGATCAAATAGTGATTAGTTTTATTTATATTTTAATATAATTAATTATTTAAAAGTCAAATTAAAATAGCATGTAACAACTATATAAAACAATGTGGGAAAGAAATTATGTAAACCCCAAATAATTTTGGATTTTCGTTCATTCTAAATGGAAAAACAGCTCTATCTCTTCATAAATGCATTATGAGCATGTCGTAATCAATAATGAGCAATACAATGCTTTCAGTATGTTTTTTAAATCCGTTCAGGTGGATAGTCATCAATCCATTCAACTATTTTTACTTACTTACTTAACCTTCACGCCATTCCTTTGCGGGGTAGGCAAAACAATTCCTGCCTCTTATTTATTTTTCATTCACAATCTTTCTCCATGCTTTCCTATCTCCGCATACCTCCCTAGCTTCCGCAAGATTCATACAGTCTCTGACATGCCCTTTTGTTTTTAAAACTCCTTATCTTTCTTTCCTTTATCATAGATTCTACTACATTCAGCCAAGTTTTACGGCCTACCAGGCCGGCCTTTCCCTAACCTCACCCACATATATTTGTTTCGTTAATCTTGCGTTGTTCATTCTCTCAATGTGACCAAACCAACGTAATGTACAACTTTATCATACTATACTTCTATCCATCGTCTTTTCCTCACACACTCCTCATTATGCATTCATTTTTATCTTGTCCCTTCTCGTTTTACCACATGCGCTTCTCAGAAATCTTATACCCACGGCATTTATTTTTCTTTCGTGCTTTTTTGACATACCCATGTCTCACTTCCATACAGTACTGACGGGACGAATACGCCATTATAGATTGCTCGTTTCGCAGCTAGGCTCATGCTTTCATTTCTCATTATCGTCCACATACTTCCAATCACTTTCCTTCCAGCATTGACCCTTCGTCCAATCTCGTTCTCAATTGTACCATCTGCAGTAAACATTCTACCGAGATATATCAGCTCGTCCACTTGCTCCACAATTTCATCTTGCAGAGTAAATACTCTACTCTCCTTTCCACCTTCCCGATTGAACTCCACAATCTTAGTTTTGTTCACGTTTACCTTTATCCATGCTCTCACAGACTGTATCAAACTTCCTCAGAGCGGTTTGCAGCTCATCCGCACTGTCACTTAATAAGACTGTGTCATCTGCATACACCAGAGTCGTACATTTACGTCACCAACCATTACACCATTTGTATCGTTACATGCTTGTCTAAGACATTTATCCATGTATATTGAACAACCACGGTGACATCACACAGCCTTGTCGCACTCCTTGCTCAATATTAAAGTATTCACTCACACCTCCTCTCACCCTAACACATGCCCGACTACCGTTGTATACTGCCCTTATTCCATTTATTAGACCTTTATTTACGCCATATTCATTTAATATTTCCCACAGCTTCTCTCTATTCACTCTGTCATATGCTTTCTCCAGATCTACAAACGCACAGTACAACTTCCTTTTTACCTTTAAACACTTTTCGATCACCTGCTGGAGAGCAACCATCTGATCGACACATCCTCTTCCTGGCATGAAGCCACCTTGCACATCCCACATCTTAGATTGTGTAGTTTCTCGTACTCTATCAATCAGTATTCTTCCAAATACTTTACCAGGTACGCTGAGCAAGCTTATTCCTCTGTAGTTCTTACAATCACTCTTGTTCCCCTTACCCTTATACAATAGTACAATGATCGCGCTCTTCCAATCACTCGGCTCTTTTCCACACATAAGGCATACATTGAGCATACTTGAGCATTTCACCAGTGATTTCATCTACGCCTGCTCCCTTGCTGTTTTTCAACCTTCCTACCGTTTTCTCTACCTCATTTATTCCAATATCCTTCTCAGTTTCATTCATCATTTCTTCTATATTCTCCTTATTTAACCCTTCAGTCTTACTTTCCTCACTTCTGTACAGCTTTCCGAAATATTCTTGCCAGCATTTCCTCACTTCACAATCGTCCCATACTATTTCGTTTCTATCATTCATCACTCCTGCAGCGTTCTGTTTTGGGCCACGTTTTGTACTTTTGACCCATTTCCAGAAGAGTTTTTGTTTCCTCAAAATCATTCTGCATTTTCTCTCCTTCACAGCCATCACTTCCTCTTTACTTATTCTCACTGCCTCCTTCGCTTCTTTGTTTCTTAATCTGTACACCTCATACAATCGTTTCTTCTCAGTCTCATTTTTGCAGCAATCATTGCCATGTACGCATCTTTTTCTTACTTACTGCCTTTTTACCGACTCATTCCACCAAGCACATTTTTCTGTCTACCTACAATCACTCTTCCACATATTCGCACGGCACAATTGACAACAGAGTTTTTCAAGCTTATCCATGCACTTTCAACGTCAGTGTCTTTTATTTGTTCGTTCCACACTGTTTCATTCACATTCAACTCTTTATTCACAGCATCTGCGTATTTCATTCTCGCACCATTATCCACTAGTTTGTCAACCCTAATTCTGGACGTTCGCACTACGTTTGCTTTCCTTCTCCACACCCACTTTTGCCCTAAACACACTCTCGATACAACCAAAAGTGGTCCGATCACACTCGCTCCGCGCATTACTTTTGTGTCTTTCACCAGGTTTCTAAGCCGTTCATCATACACTATCAAGTCTATCATACTTTTAGATTCACCTCTTTGCCATGTATACATATGCACATTTTTATGTTTAAACCACGTATTGGATACAAACAGGCTTCTCTCCACACAGATGTTCAGCAGGTGTTCACCGTTCTATGTTCTTTGGTCTCCGAACTTTCCTAGAACGCGTTCACTATGTTCTCTCTGTACACCCACCCATCCGTTCATATCCCCAATATAATCACTCTTTCGTTTGGCTTACATACGTTCAACACGTTCTCTACTTCATTCCAGAAGTTCTCACGCTCCTGGTCTCTTTCTCCATTCACCGGTGCATAGCATGCAATAAGAAAAATTCTTCGAAACTCCACTTTCATTCTAACCCATATTACCCGGGAGATACAATTCGTACTGTTTAACACATCTTTTCGCTCTTTCACTTATGATCACCCCAACTCCTTTTGCCATGCACTTCCGTCTCAACTCCTGACCATAGTGCCAGGCTGCCATCCTCCATCTCCACAGCATCCTTTCCTTTGCGCTTTGTCTCCGATACTCACAGAATATCAAGGTGTCTTTCGTACATTACATTCGCAATTTCAAATTCTTTACCATGCATACCTCTAACATTCCACGTACCGACTCGCCATTCATTCCTTGCACAGTCGTCAGCAACGGGGCCTGTCTGTTTCGACCTTAACCGCCCCTTGTAGCCAGGTCGATCCGAGGCAATTGTATTGTTTTCTTGAGTAATATCATAGCGAGCAGACCGGTTACTGGCCAAGTCGTTCCCCGGACGATGTAGCATTCCCTACTAACGGTATCGTCCTACTACCGGACAGTTATGTCTACTGTCACGACATAAAAGATAGTTATCAATAATAGATCGTATACTTACTGTATGAATCTCAAAATGTACATATACATGTACATTTTTTGTTTGTTTCTTTCTTACCTGCCCTTCGATCACATCACGCGTTTTAACCATACTGCTCTATACGCGATTCCTGGTTCCGCGCCCCTCACCGGACTTGCTGGTATTTATTAGCGACCAAATGATTCAATTATTTATTTATTTATTTATTTTTTTTTTCAATATCATTTAATATTTATCAAATCAGTTTTATTGTCGCGAGCCGTGTTACTTAAATAAATATTTTATTAGTTCTCTATGAATTCATCCTTATTGCAACAATGTATACCTGTTCGGGTCCATCTTTAGACAAAAGGTTTGCTTTATACTTTTTAAGTTAAAGTTTTAACAATCACATGGGTTTAATAGAGCCGTATTTTTCGATACTGTAGCGATCCTAAATGTTATTTCGCGCCTATTTCAACTAAAGAGCCTTTACTGGTTAGATTATCATTATCTTCGTTTATTATTAATTCAAACCGCTGGTATAAAACCTGTTTAAACGCTTACCCTTATTTGATTGATTTAGAAGTTGTCATTTAACATGTATTTAACTGAAAGCACCGAAATAAAGCTACTTATTTAACTTAAAAGTACAATAATCTTTTATGTTTAAATGTTTATTACAAAAAATTTACAATTTACCGCTTTCTTGTTTTATTGTTTTGCAAGTAAATTGAAGGTATTTGAATTCAATCGAAAAAAGTAAACTTTAGAGTAACTTCTTTAAATTTTTATTTATTAAACGAATATTGCAAAGGAAGTGAAGTATGTTAATTATTTAACTGAAACTATGCAACTCTATTCCGTTTACTCGATTCATATAATATGCTATTACTATTTTAAATATTATTATTAAAATTTTCAATTTACAATTGCTGGTGACGCCACCTGCTTTCCTTTGCCTTTACCTGGTTTCTTGTTTTATTATTTGAGAATAAAGACGGTATTGTACTTCAATCGATAATGTGGACTTTAGTAAAACTAAATTTTCCTTAAATAACTACATTTCTTTATTTAAATGAATATTGCAAAGAAGTGAGGGATACTAATTATTTAAATTAAAACTATGAGGATCATTCAATTTAGTATTTTTAATTTGCTATTAAAAACTGAATTGACTTAATCTCATTTACTGTCGGATTTAAAATTTTACAGAAACTGGGTTTTCCCTAACGACTTGACTATTTTTGATCCATTTTAAGCAAAGTATCCAATTATTTTTAATTTTAATACTGCTCATTTGAAAGTAATTCTTGTTGAGGATGTTAAAGAGGTAGATCTAAGTATCATAAGCACATCGGAAGTACGACGCCTTGATATTTCCACGTACGATGCATTACCTAGCTATTCCCATATTTTCAATTTATCCATTGGTTGTAACACTTTCTCGAAGATGTGGAAACTTTCCAAAATCATACTTGTACATAAAACTGGTGATACGACGAACGTTTTAAACCATCACCCTACCTCTAGTTTAAGTATGCCAGCCAAAATCTTGGAACTTTTATTTACAGGCATATTCAAAATTATATAACTTGTAACCAACTTGAATTTATGCTAGTAGATCTGTGGTAAGCAATCTTTCTGCCATTTTCCAATTTATTGCAGAGAAACTCGATTTAAAAGGTGGGAGGTATATGAACCCCATGCCAGCCGGGGAGGTACCACCACCATTACCATGGACTCCTTAATATCGGGTCTCCGATTTCCTAAGCTCGGTAAGGGCTGCCGGTCACCTTTTTCCTTATCCCTAACCTATTTTCATCCTTATTCTTCCTTCTCGCCTTCACTGCCTTCCTATCGGATTGAAAGCCCAAATTAAAAAATTAAAAAAAAATGGCCGTGGTTTCTAGGGTAATAAATACCGGACATAAAATTCTGCCCCATTCGGATGTCCGGTAGGACAGGACCCAAACGACTTCGGTCATCGAAAGTACTCACTTTCTGATCCACTATTGCAACATCCGCGGTATCAGGTCTTCAATTTCCATCTACTACTAATCCTGCTGGTCACAGTGCAGAAACATTTGCTATTTCATGCGATCTCACAAACATGATTTCTGAATCCACAAGAATCCCTGATAATCCACATCTTCTAGACCTCTTTCTTACATCAAACACACTTGCTTATAAAACTTAAGTTCTTTCCCCTCTATGTTTAGCTGACTATTGTCTAATAGAACTAATTTCTACCGTCCTTAAGTCCTCTGTTCGCAACACTGATAGAACCTTGTGGTGTTTTAAGTCAGCTAATTGGAGTGATTTACGGGACTTCTTTACAACTTTTCCGTGGCGTGAATATTGTTTTAAGTAGTCTTTTTCTTCGGACATTGCTCCTTCGGTACATCCTCATGGGCATGGAGTTATACATTCCCAAATAACAAAGGTATAGGTCATTCACGTTCTCAACCTTAGTTAATTAAGGCTTGTGCTGATGCAATATCTTTGAAACATAAATCTTATATTAAATGGAAATCTAATAAAACTGTCGAAAGTCATGCAGACTACATTGGTTTTAGAAATACTTGCAAAAGTGTTACCACTAAAGCTAAAAAGTTTTTTGAACAACGAAATCCTTCTTCTTTGGGCAGTCATAAATTTTGGCCATTAGTTAAAGCCATCAATAAAAACTTTGGTACATCTTCATTTCTCCTTATGAAATCTTCTAACGGATCTGTAGTTGCTGATTCTGTAGGTAAAGCCAATCCTTTTGTAGATTTATTTACACCAAACTCGTGTCTCAATGATTCTCTAAAAGGCGTGCCCCCAGTCAACTCTTCTTCATACGGTATGAAACCAATTCAAGCTCCTAGAATAGATTATCAGAATGCTTGATTTCAATAAGCCGACTAGCCCAGGCGGTATCCCAGCTATTGTCTTAAAGAAATGTTCCCCCGAACTAGTACCAGTCCTATCTAAGCTTTATTCGATCTCTATGTCTTCTGGAGAATTTCCTTCATTATGGAAGTTAGTAAGTTAGCAGTTAGTTCAACCTATTCCCAAAAAAGGCGATAAGACCGATCCCTCGAACTAGCGATCATTTGCCATCACTTCCATTTTGTCTAAAATTATAGAAAAAGCCCTAATTCTTTCAAACTAACAAGACACCTTAGTGACCACAATATGGGTTTAGGCAGAGTCGATCAACAGGTCATTTCTTTTATATGTGACTCAAGTTTGGAGCAATACATTAGAACAATCCAGTGAAGCTTAAGATATCTTAAAGGTATTTGGCCAAGTTTGGCATTAGTGCTTACTTGCCAAACTCACCTCGGCTGGGTTTCCTTGATAAAAGACGAATACGTGTCGTACTTGACGGCAGCAGAAGGATGGAGTAGAAGTTAGCATTAACGCGGGCGTGCCACAGGGATCAGTTACAACGCCTACACGTTTTCTTTTACACATAAATGATCTTACTTCTTCAACAACTGACTCGATCCATTATTTTGCTGACGACAGCACTCTTCATCGTAGTTCATCTCAATTAACAAAACTAGTTGAATGGCTCATATCTTAAGTTTTCAGGCTCTATTTCTATGTTGGGGAAGACTGTATCCTCAAATCTATCGTGAGTTGAACATCTTTTGTCAGTTATCAAAGCAGATGATCGTCAAATAGGCTTTTTGTATAGATCTAAACAGTGCTTTATCTACCGAAAACTCTTACTGCTGTATAAGGCCCAAATTCAACCTCATCTCGAAATAATTCTCACCTCTGGGTCACCTTTGCTAAGAACATTCGGTTCGCTCATTCACATCATCAATACGTAGCACAAATCTCTACTTGTCGTACCAAACGAGCGCAATCCACATTCTTATAAACTCTGGAATGATCTCCCTAGTTCCTGTTTTCCTGTAAGTTATGATATGAAAATATTTAAGGTAGCCGTTCATACTATATTGGTTATTCAATATCCCGCTATCCATCCTTCTAAGTATTCCTGAGTGCTTTACCACGGTAGGCCTGTTCAGGTCCACAACTATTAAAAACGAATAACCGTTCAAGCAGACGTTATCTACGCTGACCTGATAAAGGCCTTTCACATAATTAATCATAAGCGGTAGTAGAACACCGACACTTGCGCCGCCATCTTGGATTTTGACGTCACAAGACCGCCCACGTGGGGGACCGGTTTTTCCACCCTTATTTTTACACGCTTACGTGTAGGACGTATTTTTTCACCCCTATTTTTACACGCTTACGTGTGAGACCGGATTTTCAACCCTTATTTTTACTCGCTTACGTGTAGGACGTATTTTTCCACCCCTATTTTTGCACATCCACGTGTGAGACCGTATTTTTCCACCCTATTTCCATCCCTAATTATTTTTTATACGTGTACGAGTGAGACAGGATTTTCTACCCTTATTTTTACACATCCACGCGTGACACTGTGTTTTCAACCCTAATTATTTTTACTCGCTTACGTGTAGGACATGTATTTTCATCCCTATTTTTGCACATCCACGTGTGAGACCGTGTTTTCAATCCTAATTATTTTTACTCGCTTACATGAAGGACCGTATTATCCTTATTTTTATGATTTCTTTTGGGGGTTAAACCTTATGGCTGTATTAAGGACCTTTTGACAGCTAGGACTTTTTTGTGGTTGCTAACGTGAGGACTGGGGGTGGGGGCTGGTCTTGGCTTTAGAACTGTATTTAGGACTGGATCTTAGGGTTGGTCTAAGGATAAGTCTTAGAGTTTGGTCTTGGTGGTGGAGCTAGGTCTTAGGGTTATTTCTGATGGTATTAAGGCCGTTCTGGTTGTAACCCTGGAGGTTAGGCAATTGTGCTCTTTTAAATTATATCTTGTAAGACACGCTCTCTCTCTCTCTCTCACATGTAAACAAATCAAGCTCAATCAATCAACCAATCAAAATGAATAAAATGGGGATCATAACTTACAACCACACTCATATAGGTAACGGTAATAAAATGGCATGTTTAATGGTAACTGATCATACCCTTCTCTCCCTCTTTCTCTATCTCACGCATGACTCTTTCCCGAAACAAAGCAAACAAAGCAATTAAGTAATTAACCAGATAAATCTCAAACAAATCAATTAACAATCAATCAGTCAAATCAATAAAATGGTATCATAACTTACACTCGCATTGTTATAGGTGACGGTAATAAAACAATAACAGGTTTTAAGGCTTTATTATCGATGTTAAAAAATAGTAGTTTTACCTGCATCGGGTTGAAGTATCATCACACACACACACACAGATCCCTGGTATCCAGGCAGTTATTATTTAAAAAAAAGGTATGATGCTTGTATCAGCTGTAATTAAACATGTACATTTAAATAAATAAAAAACAAAAGACTAAATCGTACCCGCTAATTCTGCACTGGAAACAAATTTTAGAGGCATGATTCACGTTTACTCAAACAACTGATGTCTGCTAAACATATGGCAACACTAAAACAACTTTCTGTTTTACGTTTACACGTATAATAAATAACTATTAAAGTTTTTCCCGTAATTTAATTTTAGAAAGTAAAAAGTACTCATATTCTCATACCTAATCAGCACACATATATATATTTTTTAACGATATATAGCAAGGATGACCAATAGGTCATTAATGTTTTATTATTAGGGTTGTTCTGATGTACACACACACACACATAGTTTATATTATGTATAAACAAATATCGTCTTGGTATTATAAATAAATAAACAGCAACAGTTTTCAAAGGGTAATTTATACTGTACATAGACGCAGGTTGCTTTTAAATAACGACCGATTACGCTGTTAAGATCACAGTATCTACAAAATGAAATAAAACACATTGGTACACACTGTCAATATTAGGGGAAATCATATACAAAAATGTAAAATACATCAAATATCTGTGTACCCGGATTGACAACACAGAATACATGTCAAAAAAACTCCCAAAAAGGATTGGCTTTTTTTTTTAAAATCGAATAAGCAAAAATATGAGCGTACAAACAAAGTTAGTCATCTATAAGACTAATTCAATCACATTTTTGTTACTGTCCAGCTAAATTGTTTATGCTAAACTCCAACGCTATAAGATGATTGCTAATGAAACAAAATAAGGCAATGCGTATTCTGTTATCATGTAATGCGTATATATTAATACAGTTTATGTTAAATGCGTTGGACTTATTAGATGTTAAACGTAGGGTTACTTTAAGTAAGCTGTTATTTATACTTTAAATTGAATCATAATTTAATTAAGCGCAAACATACCCACCTCATATGTACAAGGCAATGGTTTTCTGTTATCGATTATTGTATGTAGTCACTTTCAACTATTAAAATACAAAATGTTATATTACATTATTGTATATAGATCGGCCTTTGTATATTAATTTTAATAGTTGATTGTAGAAACGGTCCAGGTAAAAAGAAACAGGCTTTTCTCTTATCTTCATTTTAAATTGCGAAACGTGAGAATAATTAAACGTGCATGTATTTCTGGAAAATTACCTGCAACATGTTAACAATTTTTCCCTCATTAGAAGTTATGTCATCATTAACGTAAAAAATATTATTTGTCACATCGATGCTGACATTCTAATACTTTTAATATATATTGCCCTTATATAATGTAGATCTAAATCATGCTTTTAAAAATATTTCAATTTAAAAACTTTGATTGTAGAAACATTCCGTATAAAAAAACGGTCTTTTCTATTATGTTCATTTTAAATCGCAAAACGTAAGAATAAAAAGTGCATGTATTTTTGGAAATTACCTGTAACATGTTAACAATTTTTTCCCTCATTAGAAGTTATGTTATCATTAACACAAAAAATATTATTTGTCACATCGATACTGACCTTCTAATAGTTTAAACCTTTTAAGCAGCGTTATATAACAGCAATATGTTAACTGTAATTAACAATTTGTTTTCCCTCATTAGAAGTGATGTTATTAACATATTGCGTTATATAACGTGAATTTAAAACTTTGATTCAAAAATATCTTCTAACCATAATCATTTGATATTAAAAAACGATTAAAAAATATACATGCATCAATTTTAAATTTAATTGTAGAATTATGAGAATCAGTCCTGACACAACAGTATTTTTTAATTATATCCATTTAAAACCCTGAAATGTAAGGAATAAAAAAAGTGTATCTAAAGATTACTATCAAAGGTTGATCCGAATAAAACATGATGAAAATAAAAAAGTCTTAGATTTTAAGCGTACTTTTACATTTTAATTAAAATTATTTTTCAATGAATTTAAACGACTGATCTAGTTTAGCAATAAATATTTTATACCATAATGAATAATAACAAACGCTTAGCTAAAATAAAAAATTAAAATTATTACATTTCCTTTAAGACTCATTTTTGCTTCGTATGCACAATTATGTTATTACCTGACTTCACCTTCAGGTCATTCGAAGGTAAAATATACTTATTTTACCTTGAGAAATTGTTAGCCTTGAGAAAACAAGTTGGCCTTGAAGTTAGCCTTGAGAAAATTGTTAACTATGAGAAACAAGTTGGCCTTGAAGTTAGTTAGTCATAGGTTTTAAGATAGCCTTGAAGTTAGCCTCGGGACCTGGAAGAATAGTATAAAAGCGTGTACCAGGGTTTAGTTAATTTAGTTCTTGTTTGAAGAGCATAGCTATGGAATCTTTAACTGTTAACCAAATTTTGGGTTTATTCAGTGCTGGTGCGTTAACCGACGAGGGTTTGAAAAACGCGTACAATATTATCACTTATAAAATGTTGTGCGAAAATGACACTATCGACTCGATAAATGTTTATAATGATTTTGTGGCGGCTGCACAACTAGCTGGTGGTGTGTAAGTATATATTTGTTTTTTTATTTTAAGATTTTTAATTATTATTTTTTATAGTCCTGCTCAGGTAAATCTAGAGGAGGTGTTTGACGAGATCGGCCCCACAATTCAATCATATTAATATAATAGGTGAATCAAATAGTAAATTTATTAAAAAATTCAATACCACATGTAAAACGCTACGGTTTAACTTCAATGACGAGACGTGCAAGGATAATCCCCTAACGTGGCTACAGGTAAAATATACCATTTTACTAAAAATTTATCTAATACACATTTTTTACAGAGTGCATTTGATGAATTGTATTTATATATTGTAAAGGATGCAGATCCTTCAGATCGTGTTGGAATCACGCTAAGAAATCCAAATTTCCCAGACAAACCAATTGGCTTGTCGTTTAGAAGAGTGGACCAGTTGTCGGTGAAAGTGATAATGTCGCTGCTGGAAAAGGTAATGCAGAGCAATGCTAGTTTTTTCTCTAGCGACTTATTAGTGTTAAACGTGGATAGAGTGTCGTTACCTGTAGGCTATGGGCGCAAAACCTGACGGGATTAAAATTTGCAGATTTCTGTAAAGCGAAAACCAAGGGGTTTATTGTTGTACCATCTACAATTAACGAAAATAATTGTTTAGCGCGTGCCTTAGTCATTGCTATTGCGTTTAGAAGTAACGACCCCATGCGCCACTGTATGGAAAGGGGCTGGCCAGTACTTCAAGAACGAGCTACTCAGCTTTGCCACAACAGCGGTGTAGATCTTAGTCAGGGTGGTAGTTACGAGCATATTCAGGCATTTCAAAATCATTTAGATTCATATACCATTGTAGTTTATAATTCGCGTATAGGTGATTCAGTTTATTTTGAAGGTCCTAGGGAACCGGGTAGGGTAGTTTTAAATTTAATATTAGAGGATGAGCATTATAACGTCATTATCAGTCTCACGTCAGCATTTACATGCGGTTATTACTGCGAACAATGTAGAAAACGCTATAATAAGAAAAAAGATCACATGAAATGTATGTACCAATGCCCAGCGTGTCATCAGAAACCACCTTGCTCCATTCAAAACCCGAAAATTGTTTGTAATGATTGCAGGAGAGATTTTTACGGACAGGATTGTCTTAAAAACCAACAGGATACTAAAGTATGCGAAAAATTGCGTAGATGTTTAAAGTGCCTTAAAACCCATGAAGTAAAAGGTAAACATAGATGTGGACGCTGCCCCACGTGTCAGAGTCAAAAACCTATCGGTCATCTTTGCTACATGGCCATTAACAAGACTCGACGTGACAGCGGTAATGGTAAACCATCTATGTTTATCTTTTACGATCTGGAGTGTATGCAAGAAAAAGTGTGTGAGGGTACGAATGATAGATTTCTGCATGAGCCCAATCTATGCGTGGCCGCGAATGTTTGCTCTGTCTGTATCAAACACACTGACAATTTAGATGAGGGATGCTCAGTATGTAGCAAAAGAGTGCACATTTTCAGGGAAGACCCTGTTCACTCGTTTCTGTCATATGTTGCCGAGAGAGCAAGAAAATTTAAAGTTACATGCATCGCACATAACATGAAGGGGTACGATGGGTGTTTTGTGCTCAGATGCATGCTAGCTAATAATAATCAGTGGAAACCTAAAGTCATCTGCAACGGCTTAAAACTAATTTCTATTCAGTGTGGTGATATTAGATTTATTGATTCCCTTAATTTTATCCCGTCATCGCTCTCGGCATTTCCAAAAACCTTCAATTTTCCCGAGTCCAAGGGTTATTTCCCATATCTTTTCAACTCATCCGTGAACCAGAATTACGAGGGTCCTCTGCCAGCACTGGAATATTATTGTGCAGATCAGATGTCAGCGGGTGATCGACAAAAACTCTTAGACTGGCACACGGTCCAGAGTAATTATGTTTTTAAGATGAGTGAGGAGATTGAGAAATATTGCCTGATGGACGTTAAGATCCTCGTTAAAGGTTGCATCAGCTTCTGGTCCACCTTCACGACCCAAAATAAAGTCGATCCGTTCGAGGAGGCTACCACTATTGCTAGCGCTTGCAACAAGGTGTTTCGCAGACGTTTCCTCAGAGAAAACACAATAGGGCTCATTCCGAAAGGCGGTTATAGACGTGCCGACAATCAATCCAAAATCGCAATACAATGGTTGCGTTGGGTGGAACATTCTCAGCAGGTGACTATACAGCACGCAGGAAATGCTCGCGAGTTTAGAACACCTGAAGGTGTTAAAGTCGACGGGTATTGCGCAGAGTCAAATACCGTTTTCGAGTTTCTTGGCTGTTACTGGCACGGTTGCGAGGAATGTTTCCCCAATCAGGCTAATATGGATCCGAAACTCGGTGTAAGCACCTCCATGCTTGCACGGAATGAGAACACGGTGGCACGGTCTCAATTTATACGTGAGCGCGGATATAATTTAGTGGAGATGCGCGAATGCGATTTTAAAAAACAAATACTTGTAAATGATGAATTGAGAACGTTTATTCAGAGTCTAGGTCATCAAGATGATGAACCCTTAAACCCACGCGATGCGTTTTACGGAGGCCGCACTAACGCTAGCAAGCTTTATCACGAATGTGACGGTATTACTGAGAAAATAATGTATTACGACGTGTGCTCATTATACCCATTTGTAAATAAATATTGTAAATATCCCATAGGTCATCCGAAAATTCATATAGGTTTAGAATGTAAGAACATTTCATTAGACACGGTGGAGGGTTTAGTTAAATGCAGAGTACTACCGCCCTCTAATCTCTATCACCCTGTTTTACCGTTAAAAATGCATGGCAAGTTGATGTTTGTATTGTGTAGGACGTGCGGTGTTGAATTAAATCAGGGGGTGTGTGGACATAGTGAGACCGAGCGCAGTTTCGTTGGAACATTTGTAGCTGACGAACTGCGTAAGGCTATCTCTAAAAACTATAAAGTTTTAAATGTTTTCGAAGTTTGGGAATACGAGGTAACCACGTATGACAGAGCAACGAAACAGGGCGGGTTATTTAGCGGTTACATTGATAATTTCTTAAAACTAAAACAGGAATGTTCAGGGTGGCCTAGTCATTGTACGTCAGAAGTCGAGAAAACGCAGTACGTGACAGAGTATTATGAGAAAGAGGGGATTCAATTAGACACGGATAATATTAAGAAAAACCCCGGTTTAAGGTACCTGGCCAAACTTATGCTGAATTCTTTTTGGGGTAAGTTTGGTCAAC
The DNA here is from genome assembly GCA_036346205.1 of Vesta saturnalis. Lineage (NCBI taxonomy): Eukaryota > Metazoa > Arthropoda > Insecta > Coleoptera > Lampyridae > Vesta > Vesta saturnalis. Next base: position 781,171 of record JARFJB010002101.1, on the reverse strand, counting down.
GCGAGAATTTAACCCAGTGCAGTATTGTATCTGAACCAAAGGACTTTTTCAAATTACTCACAGATCCATTGGTTCAGGTACAATCTATAATACCTATTAACGATAACGTTGTAATGGTAAATTGGGATAGACCGGAGGGAGAGGGTGAGCCACAAAAAACAATTAATGTATCCATAGCCGCATACACGACTGCTCATGCACGATTAGAACTATATAGTTACTTAGAGAAACTAGACCGCCGTGTTCTGTATTACGACACAGACAGTGTGATATTTGTCGCAAAACCGGACGACTGGAATCCAGCATGTGGGGATTTCCTTGGCCAAATGACCGACGAGCTGGAGGCTTACGGTGGAGGAAGTTATATAGCCGAATTTGTTAGTGCAGGACCAAAAAACTATAGTTATAATGTGTTTTCAACCAGTGATAAAACAATTAAATCCGTGTGTAAAGTGAAAGGCATTACCTTAAATTATAAGAACTCCCGCGTAATAAACTTTGATGCGATGAAAGATATGGTACTTAGCAATAGTAAAGACTCTTTGTTTGTATACAATGACAGAAAAATTGTTAGAGATAGTTGTTATAATGTATTAAGTAGACCTGAATCTAAGCAGTATAGGATAAGTTACTCTAAACGACGTAGAATAGAAAATTTTGATACTCTTCCATTTGGATATAAAGAATAAAACAGATAAACAGAAAGAATTATTTTATTTACTCCAGTTCCTAGCCTTGATTCGTTCTCGTGTTTTTTTTTCGTTTTGCGTGTTTGCTTGTTTGTATGTTTGTGTGTTTGAGTATTGAGTGTCCGTGCTTGTGATTGTGTGAAGCGAGAGAGAGAGAGAGAGAGAGAGAGAGAGAGAGAGAGAGAGAGAGAGAGAGAGAGAGAGAGAGAGAGCGTGTCTTACAAGATATAATTTAAAAGAGTACAATTGCCTAACCTCCAGGGTTACAACCAGAACGGCCTTAATACCATCAGAAATAACCCTAAGACCTAGCTCCACCACCAAGACCAAACTCTAAGACTTATCCTTAGACCAACCCTAAGATCCAGTCCTAAATACAGTTCTAAAGCCAAGACCAGCCCCCACCCCCAGTCCTCACGTTAGCAACCACAAAAAAGTCCTAGCTGTCAAAAGGTCCTTAATACAGCCATAAGGTTTAACCCCCAAAAGAAATAATAAAAATAAGGGTAATACGGTCCTTCATGTAAGCGAGTAAAAATAATTAGGATTGAAAACACGGTCTCACACGTGGATGTGCAAAAATAGGGATGAAAATACATGTCCTACACGTAAGCGAGTAAAAATAATTAGGGTTGAAAACACAGTGTCACGCGTGGATGTGTAAAAATAAGGGTAGAAAATCCTGTCTCACTGTACACGTATAAAAATAATTAGGGATGGAAATAGGGTGGAAAAATACGGTCTCACACGTGGATGTGCAAAAATAGGGGTGGAAAAATACGTCCTACACGTAAGCGAGTAAAAATAAGGGTTGAAAATCCGGTCTCACACGTAAGCGTGTAAAAATAGGGGTGAAAAAATACGTCCTACACGTAAGCGTGTAAAAATAAGGGTGGAAAAACCGGTCCCCCACGTGGGCGGTCTTGTGACGTCAAAATCCAAGATGGCGGCGCAAGTGTCGGTGTTCTACTAGCGGTTAATAAAAAAATTGAGTTTTATTGGCTTTACCAAAAATGGCTGATTATTTTTAGGTTATTTAAATGGTAATATGAATTATGTATTAATTAATAATTATTACTCCAACATCTTTTATAGCACTTCTGAGGTGTCTCGGTTAAGCGATCTGGGACACTGCTATTTCTTTTGTTTTTCAACGATGTTGTCAACTTAGTTACTTCATCCAAACTTTCACTTTATGCGGATAATTTAAAACTTTTTTAAGAAATAAAAAACGCCAAAGATTGTTTTGCCTTACAGCTTGACCTAAATAATATTGTCAATTGGTGTGACCATTAACATTGACAAATGCTCGAGGAAACTAAGAAAAAAGAAATATTCTTACACTATAAATGTAAAACTATTACATTGTCACGACTCTCCTTGCGACCTCTGTGTATGATTTGAGTCCAAACTTACATTCTCATTATATGTATAAACACTGTTCAAGTAGCTTACAAGACTTTGGGATTTATCATAGGACTTACAATGGAAATGGAATCTAGCCAAACGCTATTCACACTGTTTAAAAGTTACGTAAGAATGAAACTAGAATTTTCTTTCACTTATTTAGTCACCAATTTATGCTAAATATAAATATATCCAGGAAAAGGTACAAAGTAGAATTTTAAAAATGCTATATTTTAGAGAATATCGCGTCTGTTTCAACTGTTAACGTGACTGCTACAATTTTATAATTCCCACCTCTTGTGGAGACAAGAAGATTCTACTTTGGCAGAACTACACAAAATTATGTCGGGTAGTGCTGATAAACCTTATTTACTGGCGCATCTTAATGTCAGAGTTTCCCGAGTGAGTAAAGTTAGCACCCTGACATGAAATAATTGGAGTTCCAGCGTTCTTTTAAAGAGTTTTTCAGTTGTCTATTAGAGGTTTAAAGAGATCCGGAGATTAATGGTTCCAAATTTGAATCTGAAAAATGGTTTCTAACTTCACACTCAATCTTAGGATCGAATAGTTCATTTGTTTTACTTTTGTGAGTACTAGAGTTTCTAATATAAAAATAATTTAATTTCGCACATTTTTGAAAAAATTTTAAAACAGAAAATTAATTATTACACTTCCACGCATGATAAAGAGTTCCTTATAGTAAAAGCAATTTATTGTAATTATGAAAAATGTACGGATAAATTCTGCAAACGTAGAATGTTTGAAAATTCCAGTAGTTCTGGCACCATTTGTAGGTAGTATTCGTCGAGTTCTAAAAAAAACCTTTAAGTACTAAATCGATCCGATTGAGTATTAAAAAGTTATACGACTTTAAATAACGGTGATTCGAAATTTTTGGAAGCTCGGACAAAAATGATTTTTAAGCGTTGAAGTAGTTCTGGCATGAGTTCTAGATATTATTCTTAGGCTTCTAAAGAAAACTATTATGGACGAAAGCAATCCGATTGTACATCAAAAAGTTATTTGACCTAAAAGTATACAGTAATGTATGGATAGTGCGAACCCCCTATAATCCGAAATACTCTATAATCTGAACGTATCATTACGTAAAATAATATCCATGATCTGAACACCCTGAATTCTGCAATCCGAATTACGTGCTCGCTTCCGGCGCTTCTACCTAAAATATGATGTAACGTTTTCTTAGACAAGTCTCTGCAAGTTAGTTTGTTACTTCGCTACGTTGCTTAGTTGTTTTGTGAGTTGTACGCTGTATGTATGTATGTGCATATTTAACAAAAAATCCAACATCACGGAAAAGAAGAACGAAATTCTTCGTTGTGTGTCGCGTACTAAAAAAGGGCTGGGAAAAAAGAAAACGATGCGCAATGCGGAATTTTCTGATGTTGAAGATGCACTATATACATGGTTTTTACAACGCAGAGCACGGAATACACCAATTTCCGAAGCAATCATACTCGAGAAGGCTCGCCAATTTTTCACAGAAATGAATCATGGTGAAGGAGTCAACTTCGAAGCTAGTAGAGGATGGTTTCAAGGCTTTAAGCATAGATTTGGAATCCGGTCGTTGAAAGTTACCCGCGAGAAGCTGTCGAGTGACGAAAATGTCGTGGAACTTTTTCGTATTGAACTGAAACTGAAAAAAAATGAGCAACTCCGTCTCTCTCCAGAGCAAATCTACAATGCGGATGAATCTGGTTTACACTGGCGCCGCTTTCCTGAAAAGACGTTGGTACATGCAGACGAAAAGGGTGCACCGGGTCGCAAAATCAGTAAAGATCGAATTACATTTATGCCTTGCGCAAGTGCAAGTGACCGACACAAATTGTCGTTGCTTGTGATCGGCAAATAAAAAATCCAAGATCATTCAAAAACATTCAGCTATCTGTCTATTACCGAAACGAAAAAAGTGCGTGGGTTAATCAAGCTATCTTCAAAGAATAGTTTCACAATGAATTCGTACCAAGCGTAAAAAGCATCTTCGAAACAGCAATTTGGAAGAGAATGCCCTTTTGGTATTGGATAATGCTTCAGCTCACAGACCAGACCAAGAACTAGCCAGCCATGATGGCCATATTAAAGTAATGTTACTACTATTGAATTGCACCGCCCTAATTCAGCCGATGGACCAGAATGTGATCAAGTAAAAGTTACATTTCGGAAAAAACTTCTGCAAGAGGTGCTTTTACAAGAAGATGAAAATCTTGCGCGATGTTTGAAGAATGTGTCGCTGAAAGATGCTGTGTTTGCGTTAGCCGAATCTTGGAAGCAAGTGCCAGAAATATTGGTGAAAAAGTTACGGTGTCAACTTTTTTCGCCAAAAACGTGGATGAATGGGATGAAGAAGATTTGATACCCTTGAGTGAATTAAGAGAAGAACGGCCTGATCGAGGACCTGATGTACATTAGTGAACAGAGTGAATCGTGCTGATGATCGTATAGATAAAACAGAAGTTGAAAAATGGGCAAGAGGTGATGATGAGATCATCACCAATGTCACGGGACAAAATCAGAATTTTGACGACGAAGACGAACCTATTCAGAAAATGTCCAGTAAAGAGGCGGTCATTTTATTTAAATCATGTCTACGTTGGGAGGAAGAAAATGAATTGCCACTGCATGATGTGATTCTTCTAAGAAGAATTCGACAGAAGGCTGTCGATCTAAGCATCAAGAAATCTGTTCAAAGAACTCTTGTCAATTTTGTTCAAAGGATCAATTAAGAGGCAGTGAAGTGTGTAGCTAATTGGACTCTTAAAAGAATCTTAATTATTTTTGTTGTTACTTAAACATTTGCCGTATCTTTTGTAATTGCAATATGTACGTATGTAAGGTGTTCCTCTTGATTTGTTTTTGTTTTTATTTTGAAATACTTACATATATAGTACGTGTATGTATACAATGTATGTATGTACAACATAAATAAAGGTTTTTATAGCCATTGATTATGTATACTTGCTGTGGAACGAATCTATTTGTACGGTTAAGAAAGTTATCTATAAACCGAACGTGTTCGGATTATAAGTACCATTTATTATGAATTCTATATTCCGGAAGTTTTGGTAAACCGAACGGGTTTGCCAACTTTCTGTTCATATTATACATACATTACTGTATTGGTTTTTTAGTTTTTTTGTTTATTTTTTGTACTACATAGCTCACCCCGGTTTTCATATTGGTTAAGTGCTGAACCATCTCCTAGTGAATCATTATGTGGGGTTGTGTCAACAATTTCCTTAATTTCATTATTTTTATCGAGACATTTATCCTTAATATTATTTGTTTCAGTTTTCAGTGCTTTCTGTACATTATGATAATTCACATGTCTATATATCTATATAATCTAAATCACGCATGTGCTCCAAAACCTCGTAATCAATATACTTTTAGGTCCAATAACTTTTTAACTCAGATCGGATTACTTTGGTCCATAACAGTTTTCATGCTGCAATTACTGGAACTCTCAAAAAATGTTGTCCAAACTTTGAGAAAATTCGAATCGCCGTTGTTTAAGGTCCTATAACTTTTTAATATACGACCGAATCGCTTTCGTCCTTGATGATTTTCTTTAGAGCTCGGGGAGTGCTATTTAATACTCGTGCCCAAATTACTGAAACTCAAAAATAACTTTCGTCCGAACCAAAATCAATATAGTTTTAGGTCGAATAACTTTTAGAACCCTAAGAATAGTAGAATAGTAGAACTACTGGGACTCTTAAAAACCATGTTTGTTAGGAGTTTAAAATTTCGAATCAACGTTGTTGAAATACGTGTAACTTTGTAATACGCGACCGGTACGCTTTTGCCTTTAATTGCTTTCTTTAGAACTCGTATAGTACTACCTAGGACTAGAGCTACTGGAATTTTCGTCCGAAATTAGCAAAACTTTAAAATTAAACTTTTAGAGTGAATAGCTTTCTAATGCACGATCGGATTGCTTTTGTCCTTAATAGCTTTCTTTAGAACGTGATAAATACTACCCAGAACTGGTACCAAAACTTATTGAAACTCTCAAAAAATAATTTTGTCCGAACTTCAAAAAATTTCGAACTGACGATATTTATCGTTCTACGACTTTTTAACACACGATAGGCTCGCTTTCATCCTTATTGGACTCTCAAAAATTATATTATTGTGGAATTTATACGTATTACTTTTCCAAAATTATTTTTCCAATCTTATAATAAAACATTGTTTTTACTGTCAGGAACTCTTCATTATTGGTGGAAATGTAATAACTAACTGTCAGAACTATTCGATCTCAAAATCCAATTTTCACAAATTTTTGGAAATCAACATTTTTTTAGTACTTAGAAAAGCAAAGCAAATTAACTATTCAGAACTATTTGATCTTAAGACCGAGTGTGAAGTTGGCACCCATTCTTCAAACTCAAATTTGGACTCGTTAATTTTCGGAACTCTTTAAACCTTTAATGAGGAATTGCACAACTCTTCAAAATAAAACTGGGACTCTTATCAGAACTGCGGAATGTTTATGTCGGGGTGCTAAATTCACACGTCCGAGTCCACCACACAATGCTCACTAGTCCACTGCCAAGATCAAAAGTTTAGTAATTGTAGGTAGCACACTACGAAAATTTGATGAATACATTGAAAATATTCCGATTGAAATTGTTGTCGAAATAGCAAAAGTCAATTACTGAAGGTTATTATATAATAAGGGTTATTTGAGAATGGTTTGTGTTTCTTTGTTTTGTAAGAAATTTATGTAGGTTTTTAACTGAGGGCGTCCCCCAACCAGATGTTTAAGTTGCAGGCAGAGAAAACTGCTTTTATCGAAGGGCAAGACAAATCACTAAATATGTTTATAAAAGCGGTTTGGAAATAAACATGTCACTATTATACAAGAAATTACACCGCGGTCAAAGCATGGGTTGTTCAGGGATTGAAATGTGATATTTGAAATACAGGGTTTCTACGGCTGATTGCACATGTTAATTAGAAATAATGTTTCTTTATATAATTAAAGTCAAAAGCGTTCACACGAAATAGTTTTATTGCTTTTGTTAGTTGATATAGAAAATAGTGGGTGAGGGAAGAATAAAAACGGTTTTGTTGGTCTTAGAAGGGGGTCTGATTAGAATTTTCAAAGCGTGCGGGAGTAGATTGGAGATCGATTCGTGTTTGTTTAAATTAGATCTTCTTTTCGTCGTTTTGTGTTAATCGATAAATCCGAGTATTTAAACATTTGTGTTGTTGAAAGCTTAAAAGGATAACCTGCATTGATAATGTAAGTAAAAGACAAGATTTTATGGTCTGTGAAATTACACAGAAAAGGTCATTCTACCTACTCATTTAAATTGTTCAAGCCAAACTGAGACCCGGACCTGCAAAACTGTTGTGTTCATTGTAATTGCGCAAACATAGCGAAGCACGCTCTCCTTTCTCTCTTTATGTGTTCTATTTTGTGTATTGATAATTCCAACCTGTATTTATAATGATAAAACCACAAACGATCATAGGTATAAAATCAGAAAAGCTGATCCTAATGATCTATATCTATACAAACGTCCCTTTTGTTACCGTTACATGCCTATATGTCTATATTTTTGTGTTTTGTTTTATGCCTAAGAGGAATTGAGAGCGTTATTATCTTGCATTTGTAATAATACGTACTAATCATGTGGGTGCATCGGTGTTGCAGGACTTTATGTCAGAGGTTCTACTTCGAATGGTTTTTTTCTGTGTAATCCCTTATATCATTCATTGTTACTGTACACGTGTATCATTTATTGTGCTCGTATCCACAATTTTGTATGTGTAACGTACTTGCCCTCTTTCATTTGTGTCTACTTAAATAATCTGTAACCTGTTTAATTTTCTGTTGTTATTTTTTTATGTAGGTTGAATTTGTAATATGTATTACTAGAGTGCTTAATGTATTTTGTTGTTAATAACCGTCCTGATTGGTTAAACCAAAGGGCCACATGATCGGGATTACACTTTTCCTTTTCTTTTTTTAGATTGATTGACGATCTTTTATTGTGGATACGATCACACTGTTTATATTTATTGCCTTTATGTGTAGTTATTGAAATTGCCTTGCATTTTATTTTGGGAATATTTAAATGTTGTAAGGTACGCCTTTTAACTTGATTTAATGATGTCCTTTGTTTTTTTTGTGTTCTGTTTATGTCCGGTTGTCCCACACCCTGTATAATGCTTTATATGTAATTATTTAACTAAAAGCAGACAGGAATTGGTTCCAAAAGGGATCCCCTGTTTGTTATTTATTACTTGTTTATTTTGCTTTAATTTGAATACCATTTATAGACCTGATTTTATGTTTATTTGTGACTAAACGTCGTTTTAGGCAATGTGATAGATTTGTACGCCTTTAATACCGATAGAGTAGTGTTGATACATGTTTAATCCTTTGATTGCTTTGATTACTTGTGTTATCTGATCTTTGTTTTTCTTTGTGTGATTATTATCGGAATAAAGGGAGTTTTCTTGGTGATTCTTTTCTCCCGATGTAAATAGGATGACGAGCGAATCACCAGGTAGCGCAACTCGTTTATCTCAATTACAGTTTTGTTTCATTTAATTACCTGCCACCTTATGCAACAAATTAACCTTATCCGACCCTATCTCCTGCCATTACACAACGTAGGTTATTTGCCCCTAGACGATCACTGTTTTTTTTATCAGGTTAGAATTTTGCGAGTTCAAGATCAGATTTGTAAATCAACTCTGATTATTTAATCACGGCCAGTAAGGAGATTTAAGCTATTAATTGGAGTAAGCCTAACATTAGCCGACGTAGCATCATTCTCAGTGACATTAATTTAAGCAATTAATAAAAGCATCTTATCAGTCAAATTAAGATGCATCCTTTAGCTATTGTTTTGTCTCTTGAATTTGCATTAGTGCGAACAAGTACAAATTACACGTTTCCTGATAGGGTACGTCTGGGTTGCGACATAATGTCGCCTATATTTAAAATTATGATATCATTACATATGGATTGCACTCATTTGGAAAGATGAGTGTATGCCAGTATAAAAGAGATAAAATTGGATTTACATCGATTATCATTGCGATAACAATAGTTTGTGCTATAAACATTAATAAAATTGTTGGTTTTTGACATTTATAAATTTTTTTATGGTTGGTTGTTTGGAAAGGAGACGTTATTTGTTATACCTTATTTTATGGAAAAGTAATTTTGCAATGTTTGTGTTAGCGTAGCTTATTGCATAAAACATTTCTTGTAATTCTAATTAGTACGCTATTTAGTAAACTGTAACAATATTATTACTAATATTGTCTGTATACAAGTTTCTGTATTATGCTTTAATTATAAGTATTAACCTGATGGTGACTGTTTACATTTACATTTTTTATATATGTTTAAAATGGCGTGTAGAAATATTTATATAACAAATGTATTTTGAATGTGTAAAAAATATTTATGAGAAAATATTTTTATTCAAATATTTTAAAAATCACTATGAAATGTTCTGGTTTAATTTTACTTGGCGGCTTTACCGAAAACGGAGCTACCCCTTTTTTGTACCTGCTACGCAAAACAAAAGAACAGGGTAGCGTGGGGAAATCACGATCAGCGGGTAATGGCAACCAATCAATTTTTGAACATACGCGCTTGAATATCAATTTGATACTATGACCGGCCTCTAGTGGACAGACGTCTAACATAATTCCACAAGTGTGTGTTAAGATATCGTTAATACCATAGAATGAATAATTCCATCAGTGTGTTGATGTAGGTGGATCTAATATTTTTTCAAATTTGTGTAAGCTGTAGAAAAAAAAAAATAAACGGGGTGTTATACTGGTTCAGTTGTAACAAAGGTACGTAGACCATGTATTTTGCGAAATATAGACAAAATCATATCACTTTGTAAAATGAGCAATTCTAACTGCCAAAAAACATTTTACGTGTGATTGCGAGTAATTGCGACCAAGTGCGTGGGTTAATGACAACCACTGGTCGCGATTACCCTTATGGCATTAGCATGATAATAACATTTCACTCATTTTGTTTATTTTTAGTTCGAAGGATGCCCGTAGGTACGTGCGTAAGACGCATAAAGCTCAATGGACTCAAGAGCACCTAGAGCAGGCTATTGCTGCGGTACAAACGGGTACACAAATCCGTGTTGCAGCCAGAAGGTATGGTATACCTTATGGGTCCTTACAGACAAGACTACGAAAGACATCAAATAATACCACAGCGCCAAAAATGGGACGAAAACCAGTATTTTCAGCTGAGCAAGAGGTGGAGATTGCTGATCACCTGAAGACATTATCGAAAATGTTCTATGGGTTAACTCCTAGAGAACTTCGTCAGGCAGCATTTCAATATGCAGAAAACAATAGAATTAAGCACAACTTCAACAGAAGCTCCCAGATTGCTGGTAGAGATTGGTATTATAGCTTCATAATCAGAAACCCTACCATTAGTAAACGTAAACCTGAAGGCATCAGTCTTAATAGAGTGACTGCTTTCAATAGGGTCGAGGTGGGCCTTTTTTTTTGAACGCCTTGAGAGTTTAATGGAGAAATGGAGGTTTGCACCTGGAAAAATTTTTAACGTTGACGAGACTAGCATCTCGAATGTGCAACAACCTGAATATATATTAACAGAAAGAGGTCAGCAAAGAGTTGGTGCGGTAACGAGTGGGGAAAGAGGAAAAACTGTCACGGTAATTTGCGGTATGTCAGCCTCAGGGAGATATGTTCCGCCTTTGTTCATTTTCCCTAGACAGAGAATCGAGAATGTCACCACTTTTACAGAAGGATGGTCCAGCAGAAGCCATTTACAGCGTCTCGAAGAATGGCTGGAGTAATGAAACCCTGTTTTTAACACGGCTTCAACATTTTAGCAGCAAAATAAGGCCAACTAACGAAGATCCAATTCTACTAATTTTAGATAACCACAGTAGCCATATCCCAATCCATATATACGATTATTGCAAAAATAATGGTATCATAATGCTGTCAATACCACCACATACGTCCTACAGAGTACAACCTCTGGACGTGATCTTCTTTGGACCTCTTAAAAAAGCATTCAGAAAGGAATGCGATTTTTTCCTTAAATCTAACAAATTTCAAAAAATTACCCACTACGACCTAGCATTATTATTATTTAATCGGGCCTACTCCAGCGTGGCAACAATTGAATAGGCCGTGTCAGGTTTTAAAGCCACCGGTATATATCCAATAAAACCTGGAGTGTTTGGTGAAGAAGACTTCCTTCCAACCCAGGTGTTGTTGGAACCAGTACAAGAAAATCCTAACGAGAATAATTTTGATCACATTCCTTTGAATTTATCAACCCCATCACAAATACCATACGAGGACCCCGGAGCACCTTCAACTTCATTTCAAGATATCTCTCCACTTCCATTACCCTCTACGTCCAGAAAATCTTCAAAAATTCTTTCCCGAAAACAGCATCCTGAAATTCTAACTGCAACTCCTGTGAAACAAGTATTATTTGACAAAGAAGAAAGAAGGGCAAAAAACAATCCAAAACCACTTCAAAAGAAGCTAAAACGAAGGCGTACGCCAAATGCAAGAAAGTAGAACTGAGTTCATCCGAATCTGAGAATTATGAGGAAAGCGAACTTGTGGATGATGACAGCCTCGATGACATGGAAGATAATAGTGATTCGATAAAATGCTTAGTCTGTGAGGAATATGGGAAAACGGAAACGTGGTATCTGTGCAGAAGCTGTGGTCGTTGGGCTCATCGCGAGTGCAGTGGCGCTGATACACCAAAGGACTACGTCTGCGACTTTTGTCCAAGAGCGGGTGTTCGACGTTTAAAGTTTTAGGTTTTAGTTTTTGATCATTATGTTTATTTTGACTTCATACGGTAATTAAAAATGTTTCTCAAGTAAATTTTTCTTATGATTGTAATTACCCACACCATGGTTGTAATTACCCACATATGCGGATAATCACAACCACAGACACATACAAGGTTTAACATTTTTTTTTAAAGAAATTAAATCTTTCTGCAGAATGTATAGTCTAATATGGAAAGAAAACAGTACAACTATTTAAATGCATATCATGCAAACTGAAACGTGTGGAATATTTGAAAATTACAGACAATTGTGCGTAGGTGGTCGCCATTCCCCTCCCCTACCATAATACAGGTTGATATTGCGGCAAGGTCATAAAACAAGTTCAACTGTTCTTCAGTTAATATGATGCATCTTTGCAATGTTTCCTACTTTTAAAAGTACTAAAGTATTCATTCCCATTCCGTAGTTCGCGTTATCGTTCAAGTTTAATCGTAAACGTTGTCCTGTTTTTTTTTATTAGTGCTTCTTGGTGTATATGCGTGAAAAACAGTTTTAATTCGAAAACTTTTGTTGAAATCCAATTGATTAAAAAAAAACTAGTACTTATATAATAATTTTAGTGTGTAAATAGTGTACATAGGTAGCAGTGAAGGGTTTAGCTTAGGCGAAGTTGTTTCATCAAGCAATAGGGTAAGTAGCGTTAAATCATAAATATTAATGGGAAGTCTACATAAACATAACCTTAAAATTGTAGAATAATAGTTTCATATAATTTTACCAAACAATAAATTAAAGTAGACTTAACACATACATTGTTGAGAATTAAGCAAAAAGCCTTCATTATAAAATACCAGTGGTCTACTGCAGGAACAAGAATATGCTGTTCTTGATTTTTTTTAGAATGGTGCAGATACATAATCAAAATTTTATATACCTAGTTATGGCAGATATTTAGTATGTCATACTTTTGCGCTTACTTCTTTAGTAACACTGTTAACAATGTTTGATTTCAAAATCTAACTAAACTGCATACTGTGATGCCATTAGTGGCAGTAATTTAAAGCCTACTGCATTTATTTATTTAGATTGGTGATACAGAATAAGAATATAATACATAAAATGGCATATTATGGACCACAGAGATGTGTAAAACACTTTAATATAACAATACCTATAAAAATCAAAATTAATGTTACATTATAACAATTTTGAAAGGAGACTTATTAACCAATACTTAACATACAATGAAAATCATAAGATATTTGCATTGAGATAAAGTGTAAAGAAGAGGACACATATATTATCAATCAACTTCATGCCTATCACTCTTAAAGTGCGTAGAGCATATTCCCTTAGTCATACTTCAATATACGCAATTTTGGAAGATTAACTACTAGATACATTTTTCGATATATATATATATATATATATATATATATATATATATATGTATATATATCAAGAATATCATAGCTATAACATATTTTTTTATTTTTCAGAATGTGTATCAAAAAAATGTCCTAATGAAAACGTACAAGAAATAAATCAATTCAATTATGGCTAGCCCAATCGCCAGCTCGTTGTGAAAGGTATTATAAATACGCAAGTGTTACGTTTTTGAAAACTTTTTAAAACTTTACAGAGCACAAGAAGCAGAAGCAAAGCGAGTACACGAAGAAGATAAAGAAGCATTCTAACTATTCTGTAATGATAATGTTTGTTTTGTTTTCCTTATTAAAAGGTATTTTAATCCATAATTTAGAGTCATTTTTTTCCACGGTTTAAAAATACTTTCTTTAACATGTATTTTTCAGATATTTTATTGGCATTTTAAAAACAGTTTTATCGGTATTTTTCGGACACTTTTTCAACATTTCAAAAATATTTTTATAGGAATTTTGCAGACATATTTTCATTATTATTATTTTATTTAAGTTTTAATAATGTATTTGAAATATTGCAGTCCCAACGTGTTTTTCACCACTAACAGATTTTTACAACGTTTTGTAAAACCTATCAGTAATATTTCAAAAACATTTAAAAAAATATTTTTTTAACATTGCTTACTGATTTTTCCAACATTTTAAAAATATTTTTATAAGTATTTTTCAAATATATTTTCAACGTTATTATTAATTTTATTAAATACATAAATAAAAAGTTTACCTACTCAAGGTAAACTTTTTATTTATGTATTTAATAAAATTAATAATAATTTTTAATTACATATTTACCTTTGAACATATTCGTTCATAACAAAAACTTATAATAATATTTTCAACGTGTTTAAAACATTTTCACAAATATTTTATTTACATTTTAATGATGTTTTTGAAATATTACAGTCCCAACGTGTTTTTGGCCATTAACAAATTTTATTAACGTTTTCTAAAACATATCTGTAATATTTCAAAAACATTAAAAAAAATATTTTTTTAACATTGCTTGCTGATTTTTCCAACAGTTTAAAAATATTTTTAAAAATAAAAGTATTTTTCAAACATATTTTCAAAGTTTTTAAAATATTTTGACCAATATTTTATTGACATTTTAATAATGTTTTTGAAATATTGCAGTCCCAACGTGTTTTTACCAATGTTTTTTAAAACATATCTGCCATATTTCAAAAACATTTAAAAAAATATTGTTTAAAATTTGCTTGCTGATTGGGCAGCCATCCTCTCAATATTCACTGCACGTTTGTTGGTTCACTGGAGATATTTCATTTCTTTCCTACCGCCCACATCTGGAGAGTATACACCGATTTACCATCAGGGAAAATTGCCAATATGCGATTGTGAAATTTGCCTCTAAGAACCAAAAGTGTTTTATTTCGAAAAAAAAAGGAATATAAAAAATATTTCATTCAACTATAAATGGAAGTACTGCACCACATAAATAATAATTTTATGCATGTGCAATTGATAGACCCCAGTAAAACCAGTGATAACTACTTGTTTACATAAAAAAAATGAATTTTAAGATAAGTGTGTGTACTAAAGAATGATTGCATTTGTTCTTTTATTAGAATATATAAGATGCAGAGTGTCTATTTCAAAACGTCGCACCTGGGATCTCTCGAAATGCGAAGATTTAAAAAATCGCTGAAATACGTAAAAAGGATTATCGAGGGGGGCACCTTTTTGACCAAAAATTGCTTTTACCCCCAGCCCCCAGGAGTTACCACCTTCAAAATCTTAAATGGTAAGAGGTATCAAGTAATAGCTCATTTGAAAGATATTTTTGATTCCTTCATTTTAGCGTGTCGGTCCATTCATTTGCGAGGAAAGCAAGGAACACTTTTTTGCTCTATGGAACTGATCCCTTAAATCCCAAATTCTTAATATACCATTATCTTTATTAAGAAGAACACTGTCATAGAAACAATAATAATTACTCCAACAATCCAATAGCAATTATTTCCTTGATGTAGGCACTAAGACATTAATTTAGACCGAAAAGACCAAATAACGATAGTTAGTATTATTTTACTATTTATTAATAGATATTAATACAACGTGTCTGATAAATCAAAAATGCGTTTTGCCTTACTTGAAGTGTTATTGTTTGTTGAACAAATATTTTTTTTTGCTGTAGAATTTATTTTCATTAAACAAGATTCGAACTGTGCGTATAAAGTTTTTCTTACTTTTCTCGCAAAGGAATGGATTAAAGAAAAAACCAAAATAAAGGAATTAAAAGGTATCACTCGATACCCATACTATTTAAGATTTTGAAGGGGTAACTTCTGGGGGGCGAAGCAATTTTTAGTTAAAAAGTTGTCCCCCTCGATACTCCATTTTACGCACTTCAGGAATTTTTTTCAAAATCTTCACACTTCGAGTTATCCGAGGTGGCAAGTGTTGAAATGAACATTCTGTATAATATTTCAGTTTAGTATTTTGGTTAATATGACAGTTTTTTTTTATTAACTGAGTCATTGTAGATCATGAGGCGATTCTCCTTCTCAATTACAGATTTTTTTCAAATCACGGTCCACTATTGGACTAGGTTATGGTACTGAATGTAATAACTAAGTAGGTTAGATGTACCGTTTGTGACCATCTGCGAAATGAATCTAACATATTAACGGTCATGTTCAAACTAATCAATGAATTCCTAGGAAATCCCAATCTTTATTCTATTCTTGATAGCAACTGCGCATTACTTTCAGTTTGTCGGTTACAGTGTTGTTTACTCAGTTTGATATTTAACACGCGGCGAGAATCTGGTGCTTTTTTAAAAACCTGCATTGTACATCAGGCTACCGTTATGAGGACCCTAACCTAGCACGCGTAGCCTGATTGTCTGCATAGGGGGTAAGCAGGTATGACTGCACGGATGGTTGCATTCTGATGACTACATACGGCTAAGCACATTAGACACATTTGTATAGAGGATTGCTTTAAGGTTGTGAATGGTAGCATCTGAGTGGTTTTATATGAAGGGTTACATAAGGGTAAGCACATTGGGATGGTAGCATGTATGTGGGGATAAGCTGCATTAGACATGGCTGTATATGGGATGGCTTTAAGGTTGGGTTGTAGCTGATGGTTGCATATGGGTAAGCTTATTGTGGATGATTAAGTGTGGATGGTTATGAGAAAGAATATGGGGTGGTTGTATGCGGGTAGTTGCATGCGGGTGGCTGCATAGGGGTCAACACATTAAAAATGATAGCATGCGGGTAAATATACACACGATAATAGTAATTTATTTGTTACAAAATAAATTCTAAAGAAAGAACTACATTTTCTACATACTTGGATTACTTGCCATGGCGAATGAAAGAAATATTTGGTGTTGAAATATGTGGTTCTGTAATAATATTTCATTAGATAAACATAACTTACTATCTTCAAAACGTAGGGGTTGAGGGTGCGGTTGCTAAGAGATGGAAGAATTTATTATCTAATCATTTCTCGGGGATGTTATATTAAAGCTTGTACAGTTATTTTCTTGAATCTAAAGAAATATATGACTTTATAAGCGAAAAGGGAGTTTACTTACCGAGCATCATCTGAATTCATTTGAGATATGAAACTGATATCCGGTCCATTCCAACGTAACACCCTCTGGTGAATATTGTGAATACAGGCAACGTTAATCAAGACGATCGTTTAATCAAAAAAATACATGAATCATGAATAATTTATTTACCTTAACGTCAATTATGCAATTAAAATGTAATAATAGGTGCTTCATTGTCTGTTCCATTACTTAAGCTTCCAGAACATTTGCCTTTGTGCTCATGCCTAGTAACAAACTAATTTATTCTTAATGTGTAGAAAATACACTAATAATTTCTATTATTGAGTAATAATAATAATAATCATAATATTTATTGTGCGAACGGGATGGTACACTTACACTCGTCAAAAATTATCTATAGAATACAAAATATTATATAAGTATGTATAGTACAAACATGATTTGGTGGTTAACCAACAAGTTGAACACAGAAACAAATAATTGACCAGTTAATCTAGATGCTTAATGTTAGCGATAAACTCATCAAATGAATAAAATGAATTTAACATTAGAAATTATTTTATTCTCGCTTTAAAATGTTAACAACGTTAGAGATTTTATGTGACCAGGAAGATAATTGTATAAAGATTGTGATTGGTAGATAATGCCATTTTGAGTTTTTGTTAACCTGCAGTACGTTAGTCTTATATTATCTTTTTGTCTGGTGTCATGGCTGTGTAGTTCACATTGTTTTATTGCCAGAGAAATGTGCTTCTTAGCACAGCACAGAGCTTCTAGGATGAAAAGACAAGGAAACGTTAGTATTTTTAAATCATTAAATGATTTCCGGCAGTCATCCCTGAACTGTAAATTGGCAATAATTCGAACAGCTTTGCGTTGAAGTCGAAATATGGTTTTCCAAGATGAACTATGACACCATGCCAAAATTGCATACGAAATAATACTATGAATTAGGGCAAAATAGGCCGTTCTCTTAACCTCAGGTGACGTATTATCTTGTAACCTTTTTAACAAAAAGACAGATTTGTTGATTTTGTTAGTGATATTGTCACAGTGTAAATCGAATTTTAATTTGGTGTCAATAGAACATCCAAGATACTCCTGAGTTAATGTTAGAAGTGAAATTACATTTTTTTAGAGATATGGGCAAAAAATTTGTCTTGGCTTTATTTAATTTTAATTTGTTATTCACACACCAATTAGCAACTTCGTTGACCCCCGTTTGTGTATTTTTTAAGTCGAGAACAAAGGTTTTTAAAGAACTTAGTCAACAGGGTTTAATCCTTTGCAGCTTATATGTAAGTGTCTTAATTTCATCACAAACGTTTAATACATTAGTAGTTCTTAGACAAATTTTAACAGAATGTAACGCATCATCAATTTCTTAGTTTAATTTGACTATTCAGAAATACTGAAATAAACCAGTAATATTGATATCTTGAGCGGTGCTGTAACGATCAGTCGTTAATATGGTAGGTTTGTTAAATATTTTCTCATATCCCTAAATACAATTAGCTTCTTCAAACTTGAATTAGTAGTAAAGCTAAATTTGGTTTTTCCTAAAGTGCAACTTCCGGTCTGTAGATTTTAAGTTGAGATATCAAGTGTGACAATTATTTAACAGTATTTGGAACTGAAAAAGCTAAATCTCATGTTTCCAAACATTTAACTTCCGGTCTGTAGATTTTAAATTGAGATATCGAGTGTAATGTATCGTTTAACAGTATCTGCTGTTTCCAGACGTGTAACTTCCGGTCTGTAGATTTTAGGTTGAGATATCGAGTGTGACATATCGTTTAGCAGTATTTTAAACAGAAAAATTCAAATCGGATGTTTCCAGACGTATAACCACCGGCCAGTAGATTTGTTGTGATCAGTTGTTTATTTATGTATTTAATAAAATTAATAATAATGTTTAATTGCAAATTTACTTTTAAACTTATTCGTTCATAACAAAACTTATAATAATTTAATACTAAACAAGTTGCTTTGGTTTGTGTGAATCCTTGTAATATTGCAGGCTTACATTCCAGTAATATAAGTAATTTGATTGTAATCTTATTAAATTTAGAATTTACATCAGTTCTACATACATATAGACATAAAGATAGCGCAGTCCGTTAGCGCGGTACTCTAGCAAAGTACAGGTCGTAGGTTCAAATCCTACTCAAGGTAAACTTTTTATTTATGTATTTAATAAAATTAATAATAATTTTTAATTGTTTACGAAGTGTAAGTGT
The DNA here is from genome assembly GCA_036346205.1 of Vesta saturnalis. NCBI lineage: Eukaryota > Metazoa > Arthropoda > Insecta > Coleoptera > Lampyridae > Vesta > Vesta saturnalis. The sequence goes on along the minus strand of JARFJB010002101.1, from coordinate 762,019 downwards.
GTTAATTATGGCATGTCTAACAGCACGGCAGTATTTTATATAGTGCTTTACTTGTCCTCTAACAGTTACCTTTGCAACGAACGTTTCAACGTGACAAACACAGTCCAAGTAAAAATGAAATGTAATGCATTGTATTTGGAACGTCAGAATGTATCTAAGCAGAGAAAATATTATCAACTTCAAGTTGGATTTTACACCTCCTTCCATAACCAACCTAAGAAGCAATAAATTTGTACCGAAAGATACAACCTTATTGGAGGTGTGTACGGTCTGGTTATAGGATTCCCCATCAGAATTGTTATATACTATATATATATATATATATATATATATATATATATATATATATATATATATATATATATATATATATATATATCCAATAGGCCTACCATATGAAATAATCTGCAATTAAAATTAAACTGATCATATCTTTTGTGCACACATCCAGCACCTTGTAAAAAAGATAACAGTATTTTGAACTGAAGAAAAGCTGTGTGAGTCTAACCTAACGTAAAATCTCCAGTATACTGTACGTTAGTCCCGGAAATCTACCTTATACCTTACATTGTACAATTTTTCATTCTGCGTTAGTTGGTTGTGATCAGACGTGCTCTAAGTATGTTTTTGTTGCAGGTAATACTGTGCGTAAGTTTGGAAAGTCTTCATTCTGAGTTAGTGCGTTGTTGTGATCGGACGTTTTCTAAATGCTTGGTCGCAGGTACCACTGTAGGTAAGTTTAATTATTGTACAATGTATTTGTGATCGACATTCTGTCATTTACATTACACAAGTGAGGTTAGGTGTATTGGTTTTCATTGTTTATTAGATGTGCAAGATGTTTGTAGATCTAATCAAACACACTGCCACCACTCTAGGATTGCTAAGGGCAGATTATAGCGAAAAGGCGGTTAAAGATGGAATTGGTGCATGTAATAAGGCTATTAACAGAGTTAAATAAGCTATGAGTGGTGCGACATCAATAGGCGAAAAGCAACATTTTGAGGCATGCCTACGCAATGTTAAATCGATGAAAAAACAGATAAAAGTAGAACAAAGGAAGGGCCAGGGAACAACCTCGAATAAGAAACTGTAAAACATCGCGTTAATTGGGATGACTATTTCAGCTTTTAACACCCGTATCCGGGCAGGGGTTATTTCTAATCTTAAACATAAAGACCGCAGCAGCTTCTTGATCGATTGCAAAGCTATCTTCAAAAGACGGATTCAGAAAGGATTGAAGAACGATGAGGCTGGTAAATTTAATACAATTATCTGTGGCGAATTTGAAATCGCACAAGGCGAAACGAATCCTTGATGAGTATAAATATTTCACGACAATGAATGCTGCAATAGATAGGGATGCTGACATAGATAAGTGGTCAACGCTATCAAAACCCAAGCAATCCAATTCCGCCATCCCAACTTTCGAGACAACCATAGTCTCAACCTACCCTAGCGAAATGTTGCAAGAGAGTTTTGAACCTATATGAAGACGAATAAATCAATCTGCCTTTATTGAAGGAGTGTAACGAATAGTTGAGTAGTTTTACGTGCACATTCTTGATGTAAAAATGTCACTAGTTTAATATTTTAATATATTTTTAAAATTAATATTTCGTTCAATAATTAATATGAAACTATTCCAACGTAATGTTTCTTATTTTTTTTATTACTTTTGAAAGACGGAGGTTGATTTTCGCGAGTAAAGATAATTTGAAATCGGAGGGGAAGACAGTTGTGGTGAGGGTTTTAGTCGAGCCAGATCGATTTAATTCATTCAAATACCTTAATTGTAGACAGTCTGTCCTTAATTATTTTTTTTGCGTGTACATTTTTCTTTTGAATTAACCAACGCGAATTTGTCTTTTTCTTTTGGGTGTTAGTTTTAATGTGTTTTTTCAAATATTGATCTATAAATTAACAGTCACCACTTTGAAGTTAAACCGCATATGTTAACGCTTTGTGTCTGTGGTCAATTAAAAGGGATATATATTCAAAATGTAAGTAGGTACTTTACTGTAAATTAAAGCTCGCAGCAAATAATTCAACAAGCCTATGTAACGTATTAAAAATCGAGCATTGCCTTGCAAAAGTATCTCATTCGCACGCGAGCTCATTAAGCTGAAATCTACTAAAATAAAAGACAAGTACAGGGCTCCCTTTCTCATCACTTGGGCGAATTAGCATTGTTGTTTGTTAATTATATTTATATTTGTGTAGAGGTGGGCGTGGACGAACGGGTACAGGGTAAACCTTGGTTATAATTGTAAATAGGCAATACCGAGTGTTTACATACTCCCGGGTCCAGATGACCATTAAATACCTCGAATTTTATTTTGACTGTTTTTATTGTTGTATAGATGAATGTGTAACCTGAGAAAGGGACTCTGTATTTTTCTAACGCACACAAGCTTGTGTATCGGTCACGTTGTTATTTATTTGCACTTACTCTTGCAAGGCTTCGTTTTAATTGAGTTTTGTTTGTGTCTTTGATTCAGACGGTTTAATCCGAGGTGTAATTAGAATTGTTTGCCTGCGAACGAATGTCTGTTTATATGTAATTTATTGTAATTGTACATATGTATTTTGTGCTTTAGTAGTTACTAAACAATTGTGTACGTGTAAATTCCTTGTCTATTTTCTTTTGGCCTTGCATTGCAGTTACCTTATTTGACCTGTGTAATTTTACTGTTGTTATATTTTATATGTACCGTAATTTTCCTTATTGTTTTATTTGTTTATTTACTTAAAGACCGGTATGATTGGTTTTAGAGGGCCACATGTTTGGTATTACAAGTTTTTTTTATTCTGATTTATTTATGACACAAATGTGGATGTGATTACATTGGTTCTTTTTTTATTGTGTTTATGTGTAGCTAAACTACTTTTTATTTATTTATTTTTTCTTAATGTTATTATTTTGAACGCACTTTAACCTGATTTAGTGGTGTTTTGTTATATATTGTACCCTTTAATTGTTTTTTTGTTATTGGAGTTATTAATGTACATGTGCAATTATTTATTTATGAATAAATTGGGTTTTCTTGGGGGTTATTTCGCAAAGTAATACATTAACGGGTTGAACCATCATGCGCAAAGCTCGTTAATTTTAATTTGAATAGTTTCATTGTTTGCCTGTCCCACAGGATGCAACATTTAACCTCTTCAAGCCTATCTAATTCAAATAACACAGCGTACCTACCACTAAACGGCCAATTCTTTTGATCAGATTTGAGGGCTGCGCGTAATTAAATATCAGACTTGTAAATAAATTCTAAGGTCTTAATGATTGCCAGGAAAGTCAATGTAAGGCAAGCAATTAATCTGAGTAATAGTAGCATTATTGTTAGTAAAGTCAAGATAAACCACTTAGCGATTGTTTTGTTCTTGAATTTGCATTCTTGCAAATAAGTTCAAATTACACTTTATAAGATAGGGTATCTGGAGGGCCTTACAATATATAGATGTCTAAAGAGGAAAAATGAAAGAAGAAACTTTCCGGATATGAAAACTTATTAAATAAACGAAAACCAGAAGAAAAATGCAAAAATAATAACGTCTCTTCAAAAACCAATCATTTCTCATGGAAACAAAAACCATCTGTCTACATCAACGGCGGAATTAGAAACTGAACTAAGTAGCAGCCAGATGGTATCCAATTTCTTGATTCCTACAGTATGCTCAACTACTGATGAAGAACTGCTGGAGAAGGAATTTGAAGGAATTGTCAATATGCGGCTACAATCAACTTCTAGCAAACATTGTAAACTTGATGATGGCGAAGAGAAATTTTTGCCACTTTCTGAGGATCCGAGGGTTATGGCCAATCATTTTATTTCCCCAGAATGTTCAATTATTAGTAGATAATGGACCAGGTCATTATCTGATTAAAAATCAGATTTACCCTAAAGACAAATCAGGATGTAAGTTTTCTGACACGTATTTTACTAGAATTTTACATAATAATGAAAAAGTTAAACGAGAATGGTTGTTATATTCTAAAGAAAAGCATTCTGCATATATTGTTTTTATAACAAAATCTTTAATGTTGCAAATTCTGCGAAAACTATAAAATTAAGTAACGATAATGGGTTTAATGATTGGCATCATTTAAGTGAACATTTAAGTTAACGAAAAAAGTAAGTTACATTTCCAGAATTTGAAGAAATGGGCACATCTTTTAAATCGAATGAAAAAGAATAAAACTATAGATATTCAATAAAGAAACAAAACATTGGCATGCCGTTATTGAGCGTATTTTTTATGCGGTTCAAATGAAAGCGCACAAAAATATGCCTCATTATCTTGGGGACAAAATCCAAAACGAAGTTATAACTTTATTAGGAAGTAACGTCAAATCTACCCGATGTCAGCCACCAATAACAGATTTCAGTACGATCAGATTCGTCAATTTATAACGATTTGAGAATTACACTTCCTAACTGTTTGTTCTGTTACTGAAGGTTTAACATTTTCTTTGTTATCGACGTTAGAAAATTATGGGTTAGATATTTTTAATTTACGCGGTCAAGGCTACGACAACGGGGCAAACATGAAGGGTAAGCATAATGGTTTACAAAAAAAAATTTAAATATGGATCCAAGAGCATTCTTTGCACTCTGTTGTAACCATACTTTGAACCTTGTCGTTAACGATGGCGCAAAGTCAAATCTATTATTTGTAAATTTTTTTTCTATAGTTCAAGAAGTGTTTCTCTGCTTCAACCCATCCATGCGATTTTGAAAAAAACATATATCAAATTTGACTTTAAAGCCGTTGTCAGATACCAGATGGTCGAGCCGAATTGATGCTATAACACCTTAAAGGTATCAACTAGACGAAATATACGATGCTCTTTTTGAAATTACTTCTGCTCAAAATTTTGATAATGCTGTAAAGAAGGTAGCTATGGCACTTGCTAAAAAGTTAAAAAACATTGAATTAGTATGCATGATGATTTTATGGTTTAATAATATTAAGCAAAGTTAATATAGAGTCCAAAATTGTACAAACTCAAAATTTTAATATTGTGCAAGCGTGTGCTGGTTTAAGTAATTTAATTGACTGTCGTTCAGATAACAGTTTTAATGATTCGTTATAGTAGAGTTAACAAGCCCTCAAATTCTTTCTAAAACAGATTTTCGCTTGCACTTTGCTGCTAAAATGTAAGACCCATTTGATATCATTCCAAATACCATTAGTAACGATTTCGACTGGTCGTCCAAAAATCGTCGTGTGCAGGGGTCGCAGGGGGCGAATTTTCAAAAATAGGCAACAATTTTTTTTGTGTTTTTTAATAGCTTGAACCCTTGCAAACAATCTGGCTAAATATTTCTTTAAAATTTTGAACAGAAATGTTTTTTTCTAATTTTAAAAATTGCGAGCGCAATGCTTTTATATGGAGCGCCTTAATAAATAAATGCTCGTACTGTAAACCGCGTAATTCTGATATACTTACCTCGCCGTAAATTTGTAATTCTTTGAGTACTCAAAAAAATGCTTTCTATAAACATTATAGATCATACATTGGGCAATACAACGGTTTTTTTTAAATTTTATTCCGACTTGTAGTTTAGCCACAAAATAAAACACTGTAAAACTATAACTCCGACCGCATCTTTTATCGCTGACATGCGAGTAATAAGTGCAGGGACACACGAGCCGGCGGAAACGCCGGCCGGTTTCGTGGCCGGCTTCCGGCGAAGTAGAAATACACAGGAAGGCATGGGGAAGGACACACTGCGGCCGGCCGGCAAAACAGCCGACCCGGCGGGAAAAGGCCCCGGCGGCACAGCCGGGTATTCTCTACTTCGCCGGCCGCTGCTCCGCCGGCCGGCAGGTAGCAGGGCATTGTACTTAATAGAGATGAACACACGTCTCGGCAAACAGCCGGACCTGCCCCTGCCACTCCGTTGTCAGTCGTAGTTCAATCCTCAAGTGCGGTGGTTGTTTTGTTCCTCTTTTGCGCAGTGTCTGAGTGGTTGATTTTGTTTTTATTATTATCAGTCAGTTTGTGTTCTCTTTTGTCATGAGTGTTGATATAGATATGGATTTACTGATAAGTTTAGTGAATGAAAAACCTGAAATCTGGGATAGATCTCTGGAGGTATACAAGGATAAAAACAAAACCAGGGACAGTTGGAGACAAATTTGTATCGCGCTCAATCCTGCCTTTGAGGAAATGGAAGAAAGCGAAAGAAAAAACTGTGGTAAGTATAATCATATCATTTATATAATCATTTATTTGTAAATATTCCCCTGTATTTCAAAATATTCCCTGTAGAGGATAGTAGGTAAAAGACAATAAGGTTATGTACAATTCGTCATATACAATGTACTTTAATTGTAAGAAGTAATGAACATTAACAGGACAACTTGTTAGCACTGAACATGATTTATTCAAATCCTAGACATTTGCCATGAGACAGAGCCAATGTCAGTAAAAAGTAATCTGCTAGAACATTTCGAATTGTGTTTGCTTGTTTGCTTCCAAGTCGTGTTTGGTTCAGATCCCGTGGCATATCGAAATCTTCCAAGCCAACAATCTCCAGTGTGTCCTCATAGTTCCAACCATCTCGCACTCTTACAAAATTATGAAGTACCACGCACGCTTTAACAACCGAAACACAGAACTCTGGTTTTAAGTTGAGTGGGCGGTGGAAAATTCGCCATTTATTTGATAGGACACCAAACGCACATTCTACATAACGTCTAGCACGGCTGAGTCTGTAGTTAAAAATTCTTTTCTTGACAGTCAACTGCTTTCCTCCAAAAGGTTTTTGTACGTGCATATTAAGACCAAAAGCTTCATCGCCAATTAAAAAATATGGAACATTAGGTTCCATTGCACCATACAAAGGTTTTGCAGAAGGCAGCAGAAGGTTATTGTCTTCAATGATTTGCCACAAACAAGACAGATTGAAAACTGTAGGATCGCACTCACCCCCGTACGCACCAATATCCACATATAGGAACTTGTAATTAGAGTCAGCAACTGCCATAAGGATGACGGAAAAATAACTTTTATAATTAAAATACATCGATCCACTTAGTTCAGGTTTCACAATTCGAATGTGTTTCCCATCTACAGCCCCAATGGAATGAGGAAAGTTCGCTTTGTTTTCAAATCCTTCTGCAACGGCCTCTCAGGATTCTGTAGTCATTTTGGGTATACATTCTTCGGCAAGGCATGACCATATAGTATTACAAGTACGCTTTACAACTTTAGCTATTGTAGATCGTCCTAACCGGTATGCATAATGGAGATCAGTAAATGTATTACCGCTGGCCAGGTATCTGAAACAGTAAACACAGTTTTTAGAAAGCAATACTAATAGCAAACTAAGGAATATTTTAGTGGGAATTGTGGGAAAATACTTACCTTACTCTAAATACATTGTCCCTATTGTTATAAATAACATAGTAGCAAAAAATGCTCTTCTTAAACTATTGATTTTTTGAGTATCAATGCTACTTCATTTGTTTTAGGGAACCTTGTAGTGAGGAGATGGGCTAATACAAGAGACAGTTATATGAAATAGAGAAACAAGGAAAAGCAAGCTAAAAAATGTGGCGCTGGAGCTTCAAAGTTGAGAAAGTATGTTTATCATGACGCACTCAGCTTTCTGGACAAGGTAAGAACTCACGCCGAAACTACTTCGAGTCTGAAGCCTGCCGGTGATCATGAAGGGCAAAGCATCGCAGAAGAAATAGTTGATGATCCATCTACACCCGAAGCAGGACAATCGACAAGTGGGGAACCAGAGCCAACTGTTATACTAGAAACCTCTACCAACACAACACAAAGGAACGTACAAAACTGAGGAAAAACACGAAAATTGGATGATTTTGAACTGAAGATGATGAAGTTAATCGAAACGCCAGAACCGGAACCAAACAGACATCTAATGTTTTTTAAGGGAATTTTGCCGTCCCTGTCCGAATTCAGCGAAGCTCAAACTATCGACTCCAAATGGGCGTGCTACAATTAGTAAAAAATATTAAAAACCCAGTCATCAATCAACATCATCAGGAGCGTTCAGGCAGTGGACTGAATCCCTTCGCCTGTAGAATTACGTACAACCCCCTCACTCTACAAATGCCTTTGGATATCTACAACCACCTCAAGCTCCAGCTCAACAGATCAACAGCTCGTCATCAAGTTTGCTAACAATCGAAACGCGAGGCGAATCTGGGCAGCGAACACAGTGCTCTGAGTCTTCTGAAGAGAACTATTTGTATTCGCCATATTCTGATGTCGGGTTTTAGTTTATTTATATTATTCACTTTTGCTTTGTCTGTCATGTTTTTTTTTACCTGTTATTAGTTTTACTCGCGTATTCTTTACCCTACTATGTTTATTGTTATTTGTTTGTACGTAACTTGATAACTTTGCATTTTATTAAATTATTATTTAAAAAGTCATGCTCTACTTTATTTAAAACCTATTAAAAGCATTACATTATAAATTTTGTAAAGGTATACTGTATCAGATAATTCTCAATTAAGTCCATCTTAATTACATAAAAATTTCAAAAACATGAATTCAAAAATAAAGTTTTAGTTAAGAGAAAACATAAGAACTTACCTTAAAGTTACTGCTAGCATCTCTTGTGGATGAATACAGTTTCTCATATTAGTGTCTTGTCCCTGTATTTTAACTCTTATCTTGAAGAAAAGCTCGTCGAATGTAGTCACGGACATACGAAAATAATTAAAAAACTTATTTGGGTCATTCCTGAGCTGAAAAATAAAGAATAAAATGCTCCATGAAGCTGTCTTTGTTCTAGAATCGGATGAACCCAAATACTCCGGCGGTGTTTCCTCTTTCTCCTGTGGTGGAGCAAACATAGCACGGTTAATTTTTTCGGTGTTGACAGTACCATTTCAAAAACACGACTGATTTTCCAAGTTCATTGCACTCAATTTATTGTCGCCGGCTCCGGCGGAACCGCCGGCCGGCAGTTTTAGTGTGTTCTGGTATTCCAACTGTCGCCGGCTCCGGCGGAACCGCCGGCCGGTGGAACCGCCGGCCGGTGGAACCGCCGGCCGGTGGAACCGCCGGCCGGTGGAACCGCCGGCCGGTGGTTCGCCGGCTCGTGCGTCCCTTCACTAAGGTTCAGTTTGCGGCAGCCCGGCCAAGCCGGCCTCGGTTGCCAACCGATTCGCGACTCTACATTTATAGAATGCACCAAGATATATGTCAAGCAAATGATCCTAAATTGTCCCACATATTTTCAAATTTTAACGATTTAAAACTGCAAGAACGTTTAAAATGGCATAAAAATTGCTACAAAACCTATACTAGCGCAAAAAATATTGAGTCATACAAATTAAAATATATGAAACTAGCTACTATGCTTCTTCCCAATAAACAGCAAAAACGCTTTTTACGAACATCACAATTTGATGTGAAAAAATGTGTATTTTGCCAAAAACGTTTACAAAATCAAAAACTATGCCAGGTTATGACAAATAATATGGAAAATAAAATTAAAAGTATATCTCGCGACAATCCGATATTTTATTCAGGAATTGGCGAAAACAATTTGATTGCAAGTGAAATAAAATATCATGCTTCATGCGTTTCCACAGAATTGCGCATTACAAAGAATGAAGAAGAACAGCAAAAAACAACAGAGGAAAAAAAGAAAATTAGAAGAAGATGAAGCCTTAAATCAATTGCTAAGTGAAATGGAGTATGGTTTTAAAAAAGAAAAAGGGTATTCTACGACCACAGTTAGCAAGCGATATGGTGAAATTGGTGGCAACATAGACGACAGAATTCTTATTAAAAAATTTTTGAATCATTTTGGAGACAGTATTGAATTAGTAAAATCCTCTAAGAAAAACGAACTACGAATATTTATAAAAAAAGTTTTCCAAACAACAAGCTATTGAAACAATCGTCCATCATACAGAAGCTGAAGCTTCAAACTTAGTCTGTGGTACATCCGAATTACAAATGTTTGACAAAAATTTGCCAAAATATAAAAACCGAAATGAATAACATACCAAAAAAATGCAGATTTTAAAAACATAAAAATTTCTGATCATAAAAAATACATTCCAGATAATTTATATTTGCTTATTAGTCTCCTTATTTGTAATGAATCAAGCAGCGGCACAAAAGAAACTGAAGTACTAAATCTTTGTCAAGATGTTATTTTTGCATATTCAAATATATAATAAAAAATATACCCCGAAGCATATTGGTCTAGGACTGCTAGTTCACCAGGAAACGAGATCTAAGAAACTTGTTGAAGCAATTCACGCTTGCGGTCATTGTATATCATACACTGATACGTTAAAGATACGTAATAGCATTGCTCAAGAGGAAATTCTACTTTATTTGGAGAATGATCATGTGACAATACCCAGACAATTAGTACCAAATAGATTTGTCCAGTTTGCTGCTGATAACATAGATATATTAGAAGAAACTTTAGACAAGACACCGACATTTCACGGAACACAAATGGCGGCGTTTCAGAGAGGACCGGTAAATAAAAGTATATCTGAAAATTTTACATTTTTACCATATAACGTGAAACTCAGTATTTCCAATGACTTTCACTCTCTGGAACAAAACTAACAGAACTAAAGAACTAAAAAGAAGGTAGAAACTGAAGAAAATCAAAATATTAATACTGAAAAAGGAAGACATCTGACCTACGATATATCAAAATATAACTTGGTGTATATGCAGGATAAACGATTCTGAAAACGAAGACATGGTAATTCCGCAGTGGTCGGGGTTTCATAAATTAATTTTGGAAAACAATTCGTATACAACAACTTATGGATATTTACTTTTGTTGCCCCATGTATCCTCAGAATATGACACAGTTTGAACCGTAATATTAAAATGTAAACAAATTGCTAAAACATTAAATAACATGTACACAGTAATCACTTTTGACCAAGCAATTTATTACAGACAGTTTATGGCAAATTCTGGTATTGCAGATGTTTGGCCAGAAAGTGGTCTTTATGGCCAGTCTACTATAGATGGGATTTTAAATGGAAAGAAACACAATAAAGCAATACGAGCACATAAATTAACATACGCAAGTATGTTTATCGAATGTCATTATGATGCAAAAGTGCTTCAGTACATTGATTAAACTTAATCTTTATGTATCAGAAATCCGCAATAATCTGAAAATCAAAAAAGATGTATTGCCAATTTTCTATCAAACATCAAGCCTAACAACAGAGTTATTCAAAGAATTTCAAGAGTTTATTGAAACACAAACAGCTACCTTCAAATACTGGTGTACATACTTGGAATTAGTTGAAATCCTGCTATCTTGCTGAAAGAAGTGGAAATTGGACACTACATTTAAATAGTTTTAGAAAAATACTTCCATTTTTTTTGCCTTTAATCACGTAAAAGTAGAAGGGAGACACCATCCCTACTCCACTGGTTTTGTGACCTGGGGACACCTTGGTCGCCATTTTTTACTCGTCCACGTGTGTGTGGGGGGGGGGGGGATATTGTAACAACCTTTTTTTGTGGTTGTATTAAAAAATACGTTAATCTAAGATCATTAATTTATTTGGCGTAAAATTAGAGGAGTTTTTAATTATTTTCATGTAAAAGTGAGAAAGGCAACTTAAATTGCATTTTCTAGAACAAATCTTTTGTGTGTAATATTCCGTAAATGGTAATAGTTTCCTCTCTTAAAAAAAATTGGATTTATATTATGTAACAGCGCAACGCAAGAAAAACCTTTTACACTTGAGTTATTCTGAAAGCTTTTTGTAATTCAGTTAATGCTGAGGGTTAACCGCCATCATCATGATTTTTACTTAATTTTTTAATTTGTGACATCAAGAAATTTTGGTGGTAAGTTGTTTTTTTCTCATTGTATTTAAAACTAAGCATTTGTTTGTTTTCTAGGCACGTTAATTTACACTTTTCAATACTTATTTTTAAAGTATGCATTTTTTAAGTACTTACTTTTTAAGTACGCACCTAATAATCACTTAATTTGTATATTTACAAATCTTTAATGGCACGTATAAGTCTATATTTTAATATATTATTATTTTAAATGGCAAGTTTTACATGAGTTACCCTTACAACGCAAGTTCTACATTCTTTTACAAATAAATTTGGCGAATTAAACTACAAGGAAATTCCTTAATGGATAACTAAGCAAGACATGGACATCTCCACAGAAACCATTCTGCTTCATAGTACCTGTATCAGTTTATAAACAGAACAGTTAAAAGGTAAAGTTTTTTAGAATTTAGTTTAAGACTTCTGAATTTTTTTCTCATTTTCAACCATTTATTAAATAAACTTATGTAACTTGTTATTTTATTTTCATTTCTGTTAAATGTTTTTAGTATTCATTATTTAAGGTTTTGTTATTTTCCTGGACAAAGATAACATGGGGCTCGAGAATTTATTATTTTATTCATAATTTTTTGATAACATTTTTGCCATTAAGTGGGAACAATCAAGCATAAAAGAAGCAACTAGCATTTCAGGTAGGTTAATTAAACTTTATTAGAATCTACCCTTATATTCATCTACCGATGAGTCAGTGGCACATTATTAACAATTTGTATTGTTGTTACAATTTGGCGATAATACAATTTAGTTAGGTCACAATATTTCCCACCCTATTTTTGTCGGATTCTTTTCGGTGGTCATTTTCAACCCCTTGATGGAATTTTCACTCTAACTAGAGCCCTTTTGGTTGGGTTAAGAACCATTTTGGTAGTTCACCTTTTTTTATGGTTTCTTTTCGGGGGCCTTTTTCAACCCCTAATTATATTTGTTTTTACACACCCACGTGGGGGCCGTATTTTCCACCCCTATGGTTTCTTTTCGGAGACCTTTTTCAACCCTTGATGGAATTTTCATCCCTAATTATGACCTTTTTGTACTTGCTCACGTGAGAAGTGTATTTAGATCTTGAGCTTGGTGTTGGACTTGGGGTTGGTCTTGGACTTGGGGTTGGGGCGGGGTGCCGGCTTCTTTTCGGGTGGTCTTTTTTAACCCTAATTAAGATCCTTTTGGTCATATTAAGAGCAGTACAACCTCTGGAGGTTAGGCAATTGCACGTGTTCTGATTGAAAAAGATTTTTATTTAAGCTGTGTTTATTAATATGTATTAGGACCCATTTTTATTTTATCAAATGAGATTGCATAATTGTATTTCTTTTAATTCCTATCTACAGATTGTAACTTTACGAAATTTTATATATACATTGGGTTGTATTCTAATAATTAATTTTCACCGTCATTTTAAATTAATCTCAATACGCAATGCAAAAAAAAAATATTTAAAGTTAATTACACGACACAGTAATCAAAATATTGTTTTTCTAAACGAATATTAAAACAGGTTTCTTACCTTTGAGATATCTTTATTCACCATCCTTTCGTTAAAATTGTTGTATATACACAGGTCCTCGACATCCAAACACTTAATATTTAAAAAAAAAGATATGTTGTTTGCACTAGCTGTAACTAAATTTGTGCAACTAAATAAATAAATAAAGGTTATAATAACCGTTTTGCTGGCTACACGTATAACACACTATAACACTTTCTACATTTTACTTATGCATAGTTGATATATAACTAGCTATTGATTTACCCATAATTAATTTTAGAGTGTAAATATACAAACAACCTAATTATATTTATCACACTTACTGCAACTCGTATTTACCTTTCCCTTAAAGTAATTAATAACAAAGCGGTTTGAACAAAATGCTGCACATACACGAGCAAAATTGTTTTTATAAAAAACCTCATTAAATGTTTGGAAAGTAATAATTACATGTTTAAATTCCACAACAATATGTAGTGGGAAACCACTGTTCATGTTTACTTTTAGCTAATTACTGTGTAATTATAAATCCTGCTAAAAATTAATAGTCTAAAAAATTGATTACCAATATCGAATGGTTAACATAATTTATTTTAAAAACACTAAATCATAAATTTTATAACACGATTTTTAAAAACACACATGCTGAATTAAAAAGAAAGAAAAAAACAGTAGGTATTACGCAATTCTTAATTAAAAAAGTAAGGTACTAAAAAAAATCTCTTTATTTATCAGAATAGAATGGATGGATATAAACCGGCTATTGCATTCCGATCATTAACTAATTTTAGAAAGTAATACACAAAACCTGATTACTGCTGCTCGTATTTAGCAATTATATGGTACGTATAAATTTACATTAAAAAAATACCTACAAACATTTTTAAAAATTTTGCTAACCCAAAATTACTTCAAATAATTTGAATCTTGAGATTACATAAACTATTGTTATGGAATGCATTAATATCATGCAACTATGATTTATCTGTATACTCAATTATGCGTGCGCATACACACACACACACACGCACGCGCACACACACACACGCACGCACTCACCCACACGCACGCACCCACATACACACACGCACGCACGCCCGCACGCGCACACACGCACCCACACGCACACACACGCACGCTCACACACACGCACGCACCCATACACACGCACGTACGCACGTACGCACGTACGCCCGCACGCACGCACACACACGCACGCACGCACGCACACACGCACGCGCCCGCGAAAACACGCAAGCGCTCAAACATACAAACACGAAAACACGCTAACGCGAAAACACGTAAACCGAAAACATGCAAATACAAAAACACACAAACGAAAACACGCTAACGCAAAAACACGCAAACACGAAAATACACAAACGAAAACACACTAACACGAAAACATGCTAACACGAAAACGCGCTAACACAAAAACACACAAACGAAAAAAACGCTATCACGAAAACACGCTAACACGAAAATTCGCAAGCGCGAAGACATACAAACGCGAAAACACGTAAAACGAAAACACGCAAATACGAAAATACACAAACGAAAACACGCCAGCGAAAAACACGCCAACGCGAAAACTCGTAAAGCTGCAAACATGAATCAAGACGGGGAGCACCGTTAGGAAAAACAAGTTTATTGACAAAATTGAAGGAAAGCTTAGCGTTTCAAAATGTATTATTACTATTATAAACAACAACACTTCATTTTTATTTAATAACAACCTTTATCGGTCTTCTTCTTCTTGAACCGTGATTCGTCGCCTGCATCATCATCATGGTTTTGAGATTCGTCCTTCTCCTCTACCTCATCGCTCTTCTTCCTCTCCTGTGAATCATCACCATCCCCTTGGCAAGCTGCCGTCTTAGGAGAAAATACCTCAGCCATAAAAGAGGAGTTTAGATTTATAAACATGTCCCTAGGGAAAATATTAGAGTGTGATTAAGTCAATACTTCAAACTTCCCCCGCAGATAACCGATTCTACCCGAACATTGACGAACGCGCCAGCGTACAATACCCTAGGCTAGCTGCGTTCTCGTTTCTCGTGTGTTTCGCTCTTTAAAGTGTAACTATCATCGAGTGCGCATTATTATGATGTATTCTCCTGCTTAGGAGCCAACATCAGCGGACGTTAGAGATTTTACTGACTTGTTAATAAACTATTACAACATAACCGTTCAAGATAATGATGGAAACGATGACGTGGATGAGCTGAATGTATCTCATGTCCAAGGTGATGGTGATGATTCACAGGAGAGGAAGAAGAGCGATGAGGTAGAGGAGAAGGACGAATCTTAAAACCATGATGATGATGGCGACGAATCACGGTTCAAGAAGAAGACCGATAAAGGTTGTTATTAAATAAAAATGAAGTATTATTGTTTATAATAATAATAATATATTTTCAAACGCTAAGCTTTCCTTCAATTTTGTCAATAAACTTGTTTTTCCTAACGGTGCTCCCCGTCTTGATTCATGTTTGCAGCTTTACGAGTTTTCGCGTTAGCGTGTTTTCGTAGTTGCATGTTTTCGTTTTACGTATTTTCGCGTTTGTATGTCTTCGCGTTTGCGTATTTTCGTGTAAGCGTGTTTTCGTGATAGCGTTTTTTTCGTTTGTGTTTTTGTGTTAGCGAGTTTTCGTGTTAGCGTGTTTTCGTGTTAGCGTGTTTTCGTGTTTGCGTGTTTTTGCGTTAGTGTGTTTTCGTTTGTGTGTTTTCGTATTAAGTGTTTTCGTTTTACGTGTTTTCGTGTTTGCGTGTGTGTGTGTGTGTGTGCGTGTGCGTGCGTGCGTGCGTACGTGCGTGCGTGCGTGCGTGTGTAGGTGCGTGCGTGTGGGTGCGTGCGTGCGTGCGTGCGTTCGTGCGTGCGTGTGTGTGCGTGTGCGTGTGTGCGTGTGTTCGGTGCGTTGCGTGCGTGTGTGTGTGTGTGTGCGTGCGAATGTGTGCGTCGCGTACGTGTGTGTGTGTGCGTGGTGCGTGCGTGTGTGTGCGTGCGGGCGTTCTTGCGTGCGTGCTGTGTCGTGAGTGCGTGCGTGCTGTGTGTAGTGTGCGTGTCGCGTGCGTGCGTGCGTGTGTGCGTGCGTGTGTGTGCGCGTGTGTGTGCGCGCGTGCGTGCGTGTGTGTGTGCGGGTGCGTACGTGCGTGCGTGCGTACGTGCGTGCGTGCGTGTGTGTGTGCGCGTGTGTGCGTGCGTGTGTGTGCGTGCGTGCAGGCGCGTGCGTGCGTGCGTGTGTGTGTATGTGGATGCGTGCGTGTGGGTGTGTGCGTGTGTGTGTGTGCGCGTGCGTATGTGTGTGTGCGCGCGTAATTGAGTATACAGATAAATCATAGTTGCATGATATTAATGCATTCCATAACAATAGTTTATGTAATCTCAAGATTCATATTATTTGAAGTAATTTTACATTAGCAAAATTTTTAAAAATATTTGTAGGTATTTTTTGAATGTAAATTTATACGTACAATATAATTGCTAAATACGAGTAGCAGTAATCAGGTTTTGTGTATTGCTTTCTAAAATTAGTTAATGATCGGAATGCAATAGCCGGTTTAAATCCAGCCATTCTATTCTGATAAATAAAGAGATTTTTTTTAATATCTTACTTTTTTAATAAAGAATTGCGTAATACCTACTGTTTTTTTCTTTCTTTTTAATTCAGCATGTGTGTTTTTGAAAATCGTGTTATAAAATTTATGATTTAGTGTTTTTAAAAGAAATTATGTTAACCATTCGATATTGGTAATCAATTTTTTAGACTATTAATTTTTAACAGGATTATATAATTACACAGTAATTAGCTAAAAGTAAACATAAACAGTGGTTTCTTACTACATATTGTTGTGGAATTTAAACATGTAATTATTACTTTCCAAACATTTAATGAAGTTTTTTATATAAACAATTTTGCTCGTGTATGTGCACCATTTTGTTCAAACCGGTTTGTTATTAATTACTTTAAGGGAAAGGTAAATACGAGTTGCAGTAAGTATGATAAATATAGTTAGGTTGTTTGTATATTTACACTATAAAATTAATTATGGGTAAATCAATAGCTAGTTATATATCAACTATGCATAAGTAAAAATGTAGAAAGTGTTACTAGTGTGCTTATACGTGTAGCCAGCAAAACGGTTATTATAACCTTAATTTATTTATTTAGTTGCACAAATTTAGTTACAGCTAGTGCAAATAACATATCTTTTTTTTTAATATTAAGTGTTTGGATGTCGAGGACCTGTGTATATACAACAATTTTAACGAGAGGATGGTGATTAAAGATATCTCAAAGGTAAGAAACCTGTTTTAATATTCGTTTAGAAAAACAATATTCTGATTAATGTGTCCTGTGATTAACTTTAAATAATTTTTTTTGCATTGCGTATTGAGATTAATTTAAAACGACAGTGAAATTTAATTATTAGAATACAACCCAATGTATATATAAAATTTCGTAAAGTTACAATCTGTAGATAGGAATTAAAAGAAATACAATTATGCAATCTCATTTGATAAAATAAAAATGGGTCCTAATACATATTAATAAACACAGCTTAAATAACAATCTTTTTCAATCAGAACACGTGCAATTGCCTAACCTCCAGAGGTTGTACTGCTCTTAATATGACCAAAAGCAT
Organism: Vesta saturnalis; assembly: GCA_036346205.1. Taxonomy (NCBI): domain Eukaryota; kingdom Metazoa; phylum Arthropoda; class Insecta; order Coleoptera; family Lampyridae; genus Vesta; species Vesta saturnalis. The sequence continues at coordinate 744,014 of JARFJB010002101.1, read as the reverse complement.
CTTAATTAGGGTTAAAAAAGACCTCCCGAAAAGAAGCCGGCACCCCGCCCCAACCCCAAGTCCAAGACCAACCCCAAGTCCAACACCAAGCTCAAGATCTAAATACACTTCTCACGTCAGCAAGTACAAAAAGGTCATAATTAGGGATGAAAATTCCATCAAGGGTTGAAAAAGGTCTCCGAAAAGAAACCATAGGGGTGGAAAATACGGCCCCCACGTGGGTGTGTAAGAACAAATATAATTAGGGGTTGAAAAAGGCCCCCGAAAAGAAACCATAAAAAAAGGTGAACTACCAAAATGGTTCTTAACCCAACCAAAAGGGCTCTAGTTAGAGTGAAAATTCCATCAAGGGGTTGAAAATGACCACCGAAAAGAAGCCGCCAAAAATAGGGTGGGAAATAACCCCCCCCCCCATACTCACACACACACACGTGGGCGAGTAAAAAATGGCGACCAAGGTGCCCCCAGGTCACAAAACCAGTGCAGTAGGGATGGTGTCTCCCTTCTACTCGTGAACTATTCTAGATGGGGTACAATTTATTTATTAGATATGTACAAACTTTCTGATACAGCACCAGAAATTTATGAGGAATTTATGAACGGAAATGTTGTTGTTAAGAGATTAAACGGAAATTTTAATCAACTTTCTGTGGACCAAACATTAGAACACATTAACAAGACTTCAAAAAATGCAGGAGGAATTGTAGGGTTGACCAAAAATAGTACAAAACTAGATGAATGGTTTTTAAGTTACAATTTTGTTGGAATGATATTGGATGAATTTCGTTCATCATTGAATAGTGGTAATAGCACATCTAGTAAAAATGTGGAATGTAGTGTAAAACGCATGAAACTTGATGAGGATTCGGTACAAAAATTACAAAGCGAATTTATTAGATTCAACGTTTTTTTCTAAAAATGAAGATCGACTATTAGTTATTTCAACTAATGAAATAGCATCCTCAAATGTACAAAGTTCTTTATTAACCGTTCAGAGGATTGGAGAAGAAGAAATGAACAAATTTCTTGCGTTTATTGGAACCCCTGATTTTTACAAACCATTAAAGAAAAATAATATACCAACATTTCATCACACTACGGTCAAAGTTGCCGCAATTGAAAAAAAGAAAACTTCGGAAAAAGGACAAGAATTATTGCAGAAAATATTAGCGGCCAAAGAAATGGGAAGAAGTATTAGATATGAAGATATTTTTAAACATGGATTAACAACATACCCAATGTCTCTTCCACCTAACTGTGTAATTTCTACTCCTACAAATAAATCTGCCTTGGGAAACATCATTGAAGACTTCACCACTAGTTGTAAAGAATTACCCGCATCAAATTTTAAAACATGCCACATTTTTGATGGAATGGCTTTAATACAGGGCCTTGGGAAACCTAATAACGCCAAATCGTTTGGAGATTATGTAGCTATTATTAAGGCAATCGTATTTAAAAACAAACATAATGTAGATAGAATAGATTTAGTATTAGACCATTACAAAGAATTATCTATAAAAAATTGCACACGAGATAAAAGAGGATCAAATAAAACTATTGAGAGAGTAATTGAGAACTTAGATACCCAGTTACCTCAATAATCGAATTTATTTATTCATTCTGTATTAAACAAAAACCATCTTACCAATTTTGTTAGTAACCAGCTATATGAATATTCTCTTAATTTGGATGTTAAGTTTGTTACCAGTGGAGGATTTCAAGACGTACTCGTATATAAGGCTAATTATGATTTACAGCATGATCTATTAGCAGCATCTCACGAAGAGGCTCATACGCTAATTATATTACTTATTTTATCGGCTAAAATGGAAGGATATCAAAGATGTATTATAGATTGTAAAGATACAGACGTATTGTTACTATTAGCTTATTTTAAAGACGTACTAACACCAGAAGTTTGGATGAAAGTTGGAACCAAAGAAAAAATACGATTTATTGCAATCCATGAACTAAAAATGGATAGTTCTATGGTCAAATGTCTACCAGCATTTCACGCACTTACAGGTTGTGATACAACCAGCCAATTTGTAGGAATGGGCAAGAAATCATGCTGGAAGGTATTTTTATCAAATTATGATTTACTACCTGGAATCGGAAAAGAAGCCTACTTAAAGGAAGATGTTTTTAATAATATCGTTAAATTCGTAATTCGGTTATATACGTCAAACGAGAATATAACTTGCATTAATGTCCTCAGGGGAATGTTAGCTTCGTCTAAACCTCTAAGTAAGTTACCCCCAACCACAGACAGCCTTAGGCAACATTGTCTTCGTGTCAATTATCAAGCTAAAATATGGATGGAAAGTACATTGCCGAGACCAGATATAGAAAATTGCGGCTGGTCTATTACAAATGATAAAATAGTCCCTGTTTTCAGAACTGAACCAATTTTACCAGAGGATACTTCAGTTTTAGATCATTGCAATTGCAAAAAAGGTACGCACAATTGTAATTGTCATTTATTGAAACTTAAGAGTAATAATTTCTATTTTAGGTTGCACTGGTTCATTATGTTCGTGCAAAAGAAAATTAGTAAACTGCATTATTGGTTCCTGCAAATGCATGGCTCAGACAACATGTGTCAATAAAAACAAAAGTACTGGAACTGATACGGATCGAAAAGATGTTTCCGATAATGAAGGAAGTTCGGACTGTTACTAAAAGCTGTAAGGTTAAGAATGTTAAATAATATTCCCAAAATTTAGTTTTTAATTTTTTCGTTGTATACCGGTAAAAATCAGTTTGATTTTATGAACTGCAATAATGTATTTTTTAATAATAAAAATATGGTATTTTTCCATTTTTTACCTAATTTTCGTTTTTTATGTTCTTTTGCAGGCGGAGGGCAGTTCCAACCCAGACACCAATAAAAATATTTGTTTTTTTCTATTTTTATATAAGAAAAGATTTTATACATAGGTAAAAAATTAAGTATTTTATTTTATTATCTTAATTATATGTACTTATTTATAAGTTTAAATTTAAAATAAATGAAAAATTTTTAGGCTATTAATTGGTCGTGTTAAATAATTTACCTTAACATTATTTTTTATTATTCTTCTTGAGTTTTTGACAGTATAATAATTTAAACAGTTAGGTATATAAAGCATGTCATTTTGAATTCTTGAATTATTAAATTCTTGCAAACCTATACAAGCAGTGTGTTTTATTTGCTAATTAATATTCACTCTAGTTATTCTATTGTATATTATTTTATACAAGGAAACATTGTATAATTTAAAATTTAACATTAAATACTATACATATACCTGCGTATGTACAAAAGCAAACAATAAACGTCTTTAAGTGTGCTTAAATACGTAGAGTCGCGAATCGGTTGGCAACCGTGGCCGGTTTGGCCGAGCTGCCACAAACTGAACCTTACTCGCATGTCAGCGATAAAAGACGCGGTCGGTATTATAGTTTTACAGTTTTTTATTTTGTGGCTAAACTACAAGTCGGAATAAAATTTAAAACAAAACCGTTGTATTGCCCAATGTATGATCTATAATGTTCATAGAATGCATTTTTTTGATTACTCAAAGGATTACAAAGTTACGGCGAGGTAAGTATATCAGAATTACGCGGTTTACAGCACGAGCGTTTATTCATTAAGGCGCTCCATATAAAAGTACTGCAGTCGCAATTTTTAAAATTAGAAAAAAAAATATTTCTGTTCAAAATTTTAAAGAAATATTTACCCAGATTGTTCGCAAGGGTTCAAACTACTAAAAACACAAAAAAAATTTTTTGCCCATTTTTGCAAATTCGCCCCCTGCGACCCCCTGCACACGACGATTTTTGGACGACCAGTCGAAATCGGTTACTAAAGGTATTTGGAATGATATTAAATGGGTCTTACATTTTAGCAGCAAAATGCAAACGGGGTGACACAATAGAAGCCACTAGTAGTACTGGGGCACCTTCCGCCGCCATCTTGGATTTTGATGTCACAAGGATGCCCCACGTGGGAGACCATATTTTCCACCTTTATTTTTTATGGTTTCTTTTCGGAGGCCTTTTTCAACCCCTAATTGTGTTTGTTTTTACACACCCACGTGTGAGGCCGTATTTTCCACCCCTATGGTTTCTTTTCGAAGGCCCTTTTCATCCATAATTATTTTTATTTTTTTACTCGCCCACGTGTAGGACATGTTTTTTCACCCCTATTTTATGGCCGTCCACCTGTAGGCGCGTTTTTTTCTACCCCTATGGTTTTTTTTCGGAGGTCTTTTTCAACCCTTGATAGAATTTTCAACCCTAATTAGAGCCTTTTTTGACAGCCATGCCTTTTTTGTACTTGCTCACGTGAGGGGCTCATTTAGGTCTTGGATTTGGTCTTGGACTTGGGGCTGCTCTTGGAGCTGGGACTAGGTCTTGGACCTGGAGTTGGTCTTAGGGTTATTTTTGATGGTCATCTTTAACCCTAATTAAAGTCCTTTTGGTTGTATTAAGAGCAGTACCCCTGGAGGTTAGGCAAACGCACACGCATACAATGTTGGAAATTACATAATTACCCTAATAAGATATTATTATTAAAATTATCGATCCTATTGTTTTAAAATGATCATATGCTATTGGGTATGTTCGGATGATCTTTTACCTATACGAGAAATTTATTTATTCTTTGTATTTCTAATAAGGAGGTTCTTGTAAGACAGCACTTGTGTTAGGGATTGATCATGCGTGAGGGCATTTGAATGACAGTAAAATTTAATTATTGAACACTTATTTTTATTGTAAATGTCATAATTAAAAAAATCCTCAGTGACTTATAAAAAAAAATAACTGACATTCAGGTTATTCTCTAATGAAGCAAAATTTTTTTATTAAGTTAATTAATTATATAACAGTTATTATAATATTGTTTTCTAAACAAATATTAAAAACTGGTTGCTTTAGCTGTTGGTCCTAATGTATTGAAATATGTTTTATACCCATCCGACCATTTATACCCATCGGACCATTAAAATGTTTGTATATTGTACGCCTTAATATTTTTTTAAATAAACTTGTAGTTACGTATAAATTAGATGAGTTTTATAACTGCAATGAAAAATCTGTACAAGTAAATAAAATAAATAAAAGGTTAAAAGCACACTTACCAGCTCTGTACTTAAAGAACGTTTTGGAGAATTGGTTTACGAGTGATGGTCACTGCTTTGTGTTACTCGTCTAATCAAACTAAATCACTTTCTATGTGTTTTACTTATGCATAGTTGATATATAACTGGTTCTTTATCAGTAAAAGTAATTTTTCAAAGCGATTTGAAAAATATTCATATTGTACATACGGACACACAAATTGAAACGCACTCATTAACAGTTATAAAACAACCTCATTAAAAGTTTGGAATGTAATAATTACGTATGCAACATACGGTATAAATTGACCGTGTATTTTCCCACATTATTTTTATTAGAGTTTTTAAACTTTTATTACCATGATTGTCATTAAAATGATCACATTTCTGTTAATGATCATTTTGATATAAAAAGGGGTGCCTAAAATTTACCATTGCATTTTCAATTTTGGTAAAACATAATTTTGTTTTGAGGAAACGACCTTCAAAGCAATCAATCAATCAAACCAGATACATAAGAATGTTTTAATTATATCCATTTAAATAGCGAAATAAATAAATTCAAGATGTATCTGAAAATGACTTCTATCAAAAAAAAGGTTGTATCTTTTTAAAAAACCTTAGATTTTTATAAAACAAGACCGAACGTCCTAGTCGTTATTGAAAATGCTCAACCACCACCTATGTACAGTATACAGTGCAATAACAAATATAATTCAACTCATTACTTTAAAAATAAATGTGTAATTAAGAGCTGGTTGGTATACATCAGAATGTTATTTGTTAACATGCAATTTAAACACGCGTTGAATAAGCGGTCTTGCTTGCTTATATGTTTATTTATTTACACAGACCTTTTGAGAATTTTATGTCAAGGGTCCGCGACAAGGGACGAAGACCCGGGCGCAAGTTCCTAGGAACTGTATGTAGTTTTGAAAATATACAGCTACGTGGAGCCATGATCAATCTCTATTACAGAAAAACGTTTGTTAGCTCATACACTACTAGATGGCGCCAGAAACAAGCTCAAACTTCCAGCCAAGCGGACACGACAGACGTGAGAGACGAAAGGGACAAGAGAAACGCGGGGATGGGAGAGACAAAAGCCACGTTTAATTTCCAACGCTTTTGTTTTTTGTATTAAATCCAATAAGATTAATAGAAACTGGCTTCTTAAATATACAAATTATAAACAAACCCGAAAGTCCATTCCGAAAACAAGATTATTAATAAAAAATTAAAAGAAAACTTAGCGTTAAAAAAATATATTTAAAACAATACATCATTTATTTATTTAATTTTTCTTTATTCGATTGTAATTCGTCACTATCATCATGGTCTTGAGATTCGTCCTTTCCCTCTAACTCATCGGTCTTCTTCCGTGAAACATCATCGTCATCATGAAATTGAGATACATTCATCTCATCCACTTCATCGTTTTCATCATCAGCTTGAACAGTTATATTGTAGTAGTTTACTAACAAATCCCAAAAATATCTAATGTCCTCTGATGTTGGTTCATGAACAGGAGAATACATTATAATAATAATGCTTACTCGCTGGAAACTATATACACAGGTAAAATTTTGCGATGCGATGTTTTCATATAGGCACGAATCGCATCAACCGTGCTATAGTTAGTGGGACCCCACTCCTCGGCACCCGAAGATAACCGATCCTATCCGAACATTGTTGATTACTTACACCCATTCCTCCAATATAATTTAAATAAAATCAAATAAACAAGTTTTACAACGATTTTTTACACAAAAAATAGGTAACATTTTTACACACAAATTACAATTCTCTCTTTATGCCTAATAGGCGCATGCTTTAGTACATCCAATTTAATTTTAATTTTATAATTTAAATCTATACTTTGTTCTTCCAATTCTCTTTCTAACCAATATTTAGATATACATAACGTATCTAGATCGTCGAAATGTAATACGTTATGTAATTTATTTCTTGTGGTTATCGGTTTAATACCTATTATAACTAATTCTGTCCCTCGGATAGTCGCTCCAATTTCCTACAGTCTCTAGACTTTATAATACGTTTAATTTTTACATATAAGCTTCGTTAATTTTATTCATGTCTTGTTGGAGGAAATTTACATTTTTCGTGTTTTCTAAAGCTTTCACATAGCCTACATCTATCTTAGCAAAAGAATTCCATTAAATGTGGTAATTCCATTAGTTTAAACGTCACGTCTTTTCTCTCTCGCGTTCTTCTTGTTTCTCTCCGTATGTTGCACACGTAATTATTATATTCCAAACTTTTAATGAGGTTTTTTTATAACTGTTAATGAGTGCGTTTCAATAAACAATTTGTGTGTCCGTATGTACAATATGAATATTTTTCAAATCGCTTTGAAAAATTACTTTTACTGATAGAGAACCAGTTATATATCAACTATGCATAAGTAAAACATATAGAAAGTGATTTAGTTTGATTAGACGAGTAACACAAAGCAGTGACCATCACTCGTAAACCAATTTTCCAAAACGTTCTTTAAGTACAGAGCGGGTAAGTGTGCTTTTAACCTTTTATTTATTTTATTTACTTGTACAGATTTTTAATTACAGTTATAAAACTCATCTAATTTATACGTAACAACAAGTTCATTTAAAAAAATATTAAGGCGTACAATATACAAACATTTTAATGGTCGGATGGGTATAAAACATATTTCAATACATTAGGACCAACAGGTAAAGCAACCAGTTTTTAATATTTGTTTAGAAAACAATATTATAATAACTGTTATATAATTAATTAACTTAATAAAAAAATTTTGTTTCATTAGAGAATAACCTGAATGTCAGTTATTTTTTTTTATAACTCACTGAGGATTTTTTTTAATTATGACATTTACAATAAAAATAAGTGTTCTATAATTAAATTTTACTGTCATTCAAATTCCCCCACGCATGATCAATCCCTAACACAAGTGCTGTCTTACAAGAACCTCCTTATTAGAAATACAATGTATAAATAAATTTCTCGTATAGGTAAAAGATCATCCGAACATACCCAATAGCATATGACCATTTTAAAACAATAGGATCGATAATTTTAATAATAATATCTTATTAGGGTAATTATGCAATTTCCAACATTGTATGCGTGTGTGTTTGCCTAACCTCCAGGGGTACTGCTCTTAATACAACCAAAAGGACCTTAATTAAGGTTAAAGATGACCATCAAAAATAACCCTAAGACCAACTCCAGGTCCAAGACCTAGTCCCAGCTCCAAGACCAACCCCAAGGCCAAGACCAAACCCAAGACCTAAATGAGCCCCTCACGTGAGCAAGTACAAAAAAGGCATGGCTGTCAAAAAAGGCTCTAATTAGGGTTGAAAATTCTATCAAGGGTTGAAAAAGAGTTCCGAAAAGAAACCATAGGAGTAGAAATAAACGCGCCCTACACGTGGACGGCCATAAAATAGGGGCGAAAAAACATCTCCTACACGTGGGCGAGTAAAAAAACAAAAATAATTATGGATGACAAGGGCCTTCGAAAAGAAACCATAGGGGTGGAAAATACGGTCTCACACGTGGGTGTGTAAAAACAAAAATAATTAGGGGTTGAAAAAGGCCTCCGAAAAGAAACCATAAAAAATAAGGGTGGAAAATATGGTCTCCCACGTGGGCCATCCTTGTGACGTCAAAATCCAAGATGGCGGCAGAAGGTGCCCCAGTACTGCTGACGCTATTAACTCTACTATTAAAAGAAGCTAGGAAAGTCGCGATTTTATTAGATATCGATCCAACATTTAAAGATGAAGTCGTTTTAAGACCTCGAAAAGTTACTAAACAATTTAGTTACGAAGGTGACTATGAACCAATATAAAATGAAGAATTAAAATTTAAAGTACATTGTTTTTTTAATTTGATAGATATTACTACAATATCTTATAACGATAGATTCGAACTGTTTTTTCAAATTTTTATGGAATATTTCGGAATTTAACAGTCACTGAATCGGAATCGGAACAGCTACAGTCTTGTACAAAACTTGAAGATATATTAAGTGATAAAAATCAAAATGAATTTGATATAAATGGGATAGAACTTATGCAAGAATTGCAGTTTTTGCAGAGTTTTGAGAAAAGTGACGCTTATTCGCCAATTACTACCCTAAATTACATTGTTTCCATAGCCACACCGGAAATATCGTTTCCAAATTAAAAATCATTAAAAACTATTTCCGTTCTACTATGGTACAAGAACGATTGGAAAATCTTGCTATCATTTCAATCGAGTCTACTTTAATTCAGCGTTAGACATTTAAAAAACAAAGCGCGTTCTATTAAAATATGTTTAATGTTCCAATAATTTTGTTTAAAATTTTTGCGTTTATCAATAAAAATTAAAAAATTTAAAATGACTGTATATTGTTATTTTAAAAATAATTTTATCCACTACCGTCACTCGGGGTGAATCCGGATATCAGGGGGGAATTCGGACAGACCCGCCTCTGGACACATTTATCAAGCCGCACATTCCTAGATCAATCTGTGTTATTGAATTTTGTCAGTTATTGGTTAGTTTTGAACTGAGAGTGGTGTAGTGTACATCGTAACACTTTGTTGGCTTACAGGTACGTGTTTTATAACCTCTAAATTTTACGGGGGTTTTAAAATGTTGTAAAGAAAGTACTGTACAAGAAAAACTATTAAATATAAAGACTAGGGATTACCTACAACATGTTTACCATTTTGTCGAAAATATATGTATATAAAATGATAGTTGTATTTTGTTTACTTTTATTTTAATAAATTTGTTAACAAGAAATTGGTTTTAGGTTGGGCGAACCCGGGCACCATGGTCGGACACTACAAAAAGAAAATTGGAGTAAATTTTATGAATTATAGTTCAGAAAATGTGGAAAAGGCTCTTTCCGATATTAAAAATAAAAGAAAAACATTAAGACAAGCTGCAGAATATTACCATATTCCCAAATCGGCCCTGCATGATAGAATCAGAGGTAAATCGACTTTTAAACAAGGTGGACAAAGTGCAATGTCTACAGAAGAAGAAGAAATGCTTGCTCAAGGTATCACAAAATTCAGTGAATGGGGGTTTTCCATGACGCGATGGGACATGGGACATAAGACATCTGGTAAAAGCTTATTTGGACAGACAGGGAAAAACTATTAAATCATTTAAGAACAATCTACTCGGGATAGATTGATTTTATACATTTCTTAAAAGAAATAAAGTTTTATCAGAACGTATGGCCCAAAATATAAAGCGATGCAGGGCAAATGTTACAAAAGAAACAGTTCTGGAGTATTTTGAGAACTTAAAAAAACACTAGAAGACGTCTCACATTGTCAATTACGATGAAACCAACTTGGCCGACGACCCGGGTAGAGTAAAAGTATTATGTCGGCGCGGATCAAAAAGGGTAGAAAGAATTATGGATTCAAGCAAAGCCAGTACATCAGTTATGATGTCTATCAGCGCATCAGGAGTCTTTTTACCATATGTGGTGTACAAATCGGTACACTTATATCCCACATGGGTAGAAGCTGGGCCAGAAGGGTGTGTCTATAATAGAACTAAATCAGGCTGGTTCGACGCCCCAACGTTTGAAGACTGGTTTGATAAAATCCTCCTACCCTATTTAAAGTAATAATAGGCGATAACTTGGCTAGCCACCTCTCTATTCATGTTCTTCAAAGCTGCGAAAAATATGATATTAGTTTTATATTGCTTCCTCCAAATGCGACATATTTGCTGCAACCTCTGGACGTCGCTTTCTTCGCTCCATTTAAAAAGTCTTGGAGAAGTACCCTTACTGATTGGAAAACAAAACATAGAGGATGCGTTCCAAAATCAGATTTTCCTGTACTTTTTAAAAAAGCTATTGAAACTGTTTTGCATTTGGAAGATAACATCAAGTCTGGTTTCCGCTCGTGCGGAATTGTTCCATTAAACTCAGATGTTGTAGTGAAAAAATTACCAGATACCGACACTTCTGAAACTCGAACAGAAAACTAAGAGCACTGGACCAAAACTCTTCAAAACTTTCTTCAGGAAAGTAGGCTGAATGCAACTCAAGAAACTTCGGGAAAACGGGGCAAAAAAACTATAGGTCCCTGCAGGCAAAGGAATAAGTTCAAACGATTTAGGAGAAACATCATTCGGAAAAGAAAAAGAAACCAAAGGTAATAGAAATGATTATTTGGAAAGTAGTGAGAATGACCAAAGTTTTGAAACGGAGATGGAGACTGAAGACGAGAAAGAGACTGAAAGTGAGCAAAGTGAAACCGATGAGACTGATTGTTCTATAAACATTCATACTTTTTTAATTGTTAAGTTTGTTTCTCCAAAGAATATTGTTAAAGATTATGTTGGAAATGTTACAGAGGCATTGATAAAAGTAAAATATGTACCTTGTCAATTTCTTAGGAAACAAACAACAGACAAATTAGGCATATATTTTACTTATCCCCAAATAAAAGATGAGAGTATAATTGATGGTACTCAAATTTTTAAAATCCTTAAAAAAGTAACAGATATGAGACGTCAAAGATACCACTTTCGCTTCTATTACAAATGGATAATATTCGACTAGAATAAATATTTTGCTAATAGATTATATTTTACTTAAACTGTGAATTTTTGAGATTTTTTTTTGTTAACATTATTTTATGAAATGTTTTTAGTACTAAGGGATCATATTTTATTTCATATTGATATTATAAAGACTGTGTTTTGTTAAAGTAAAATTATTCAAATTCAAAATGTTTTATTTAACCCTTTAAAAATAATTTGTGGGTAGAGACATTTATTTTTTTATTTTTTTCTGTCTGAATTCACCCATTTGCGTGGCTTAATATGATTTATAATGAAAAATAAAGCTATGTCCGGATTAACCCCACACATAGGGGCGAATCCGGACACTATACACTTTGGGAGCTGATCCTATCAGTATCTGCTAAACCAAACTTACTATAATTTTGAAAATTTGGTGACAGGGTAATGATTTTAGGGCTAACTCATCTAAAATATTTTCACGTTCGTACCACTTCCGGTTATACCGGAAGCGGTACTTAGTCGCTTATTTTAAATGAAACACCCCGTATATTAATACATTTTTGGATTCTATGTCGAATTTTAAGGTAAGTTTGTTAAATAAACTAGATACGAAATTTCAGTCGTTTAAAAAAAACACTTTTCTAAAAAAATTGACAGATGCGGTCTTAGTAATAGTAATTGTTCTGTTCCTGTCAAACAATTTGAATAAAACTTTGAGGTGTTGTAGGCAAAGGTTTATTGCAACAATCTGCAAAAATGACATTTGTATTTTTCATAAAATAAAATTATGAATGTCTAAACTTGACTATCAAAAATGCAAGTTACTCAAAAAATCAAATGGAAACCCCTATTTTTATTACTCAGATCGATTTAACGTCAAAAATTAAGGTAAGTTTGTTTAAAACTTTATTTGCCTAAACGTAACAGTTTCATACTTATTATCAAAAAGTCCCAATTTTAAAATTTGTGATAAAAATGAGCTACATACTTAAATCTAGTATTCCTTGTTCGTGGTCACCATGGAAACCAAATAATTGAGAATTGAAATAAAGAAAAATATTTGAAAAAGTTACTGCAAAAATTATAAAATTGATAATTTTGTGATTCAAAAGTCATTTTGCCAAATAGAAATTTTCTAAGTCATTTTTTCAAATTCGATATACAACATAAGTGTAAAATTTAATACTTTATGAGTAAATCGAAAAAACTACTTTTACTGCGGAGGTAGTAACTACATACTTATCAGTGCATTCTTACACGATAAAGTCGCTTATTTAGTATTTCTTGCTCGTAATTAAATGTAAATTAATTTACAATAAACGTTCAAAATGTTGCCCGTTAGACGCAAGACATTGTTGAACCCGTCTTATAACGGCTTCATTTGTAGCCTTTTGAATGTCTTGTGGAGAAAGAGAATTGAAGGCATTTTGCACTCTTGCAATGCAATCTTCTTTAGTCGTTAGTGGTGTAGCATAAACAATATTTTTAATTCGACCCCAAAGATAAAAATCCATTGGCGTAAGATCAGGTGACCTAGGTGGCCATGGGGAAACAGCGTTGGTGTTGTGAGGGGGCGCACCGTCTTGTTGGTACCATAAATTTTCCCTTTCTAGATTTAATCAGGGTTGAATTCGAGTGTTTAATATCTCAAGATAATTTTCTCCTAGAAATTAAATTTGTAATCATAAATCGCAACAATCAACTATTTTAAACCTCTCAAATTTTCGTTGTAAAAATACACGTCAAAAATTTCGTTATTCCGAATAGCACAAAATACGTTAAAATTCCAAATTTCCTGAAAATGGCATTCGCGAATTGGATTGCTATTTTCGTTATTCCAGTAATGCGAATTTCGGCGATTAAATATGCCATTTTTCGTAAATTTAGATTCGTCCGTCCATATGATATTAGTCAAAAAATTAGGAATTCCTTGTATTTTGAGCAAAATTGTTTCACAAAATTCGACACGTTTCAAGAAATCCACTTCTTTCAAATGTTGAACTAATTGTAAACGGTATGGTCTAAACTTATGTTTCTTAAGAATTCTTCTGATAGTTGTTGGTGTTAAGCCAATATCTGTTTTCGCGTCGTTTATGGAATTACAAGGATAGGCACGGAAATATCCCAAAGTTATAACTTCATTCTGTTCGTTATCAATAGCAGTTTTTTGCGAGGCGCAGAGTGTTTAAATGTGCCAAACTGTTCCAAATTTTGAACCACACGTCTTATTGTATCTGCTGATGGTCAGGGGGCGCTCAGGATAGCGTTCGATAAATGTTCTTACTGTTCGTTTTACAACTCTATGACATTCTCCGTGAATTAAAATTAAATTCAAATAATCTGTATTAGAATATTCAAGTCGAGCCATTTCATCAAGAAAAACACAAACTGTCAACAATTTTATTAAATTATTGACTACAAAAGAAAAACAAAATAAATAAGCATCTTTATCGTGTAATGATGCGCTGATAAGTATGTATTACCTCCGCAGTAAAAAGTAGTTTTTTTCGATTTACTCATAAAGTATTAAATTTTTACACTTATGTTGTATATCGAATTTGAAAAAATGACTTAGAAAATTTCTATTTGGCAAAAATGACTTTTGAATCACAAAATTATCAATTTTTATAATTTTTTGCAGTAACTTATTTAAATATTTTTCTTTATTTCAATTCTCAATTATTTGGTTTCCATGGTGACCACGAACAAGGAATACTAGATTTAAGTATGTAGCTCATTTTTATCACAAATTTTAAAATTGGGACTTTTTGATAAGTATGAAACTGTTACGTTTAGGCAAATAAAGTTGTGAACAAACTTACCTTAATTTTTGACGTTAAATCGATCTGAGTAATAAAAATAGGGTTTCCATTTGATTTTTTGAGTAACTTGCATTTTTGATAGTCAAGTTTAGACATTCATAATTTTATTTTTATGAAAATACAAATGTCATTTTTGCAGACTGTTGCAATAAACCTTTGCCTACAACACCTCAAAGTTTTATTCAAATTGTTTGACAGGAACAGAACAATTAACGAGTTATTACTAAGACCGCATCTGTCAATTTTTTAGAAAATGTTTTTTTAAAACGACTGAAATTTCGTATCTAGTTTATTTAACAAACTTACCTTAAAATTCGACATAGAATCCAAAATGTATTAATATACGGTGTTCCATTTAAAATAAGCGACTAGTACCGACTTCCGGTATAACCGGAAGTGGTACGAATGAAAATATTTTAGATGAGTTAGCCCTAACATCATTACCCTGTCACCAAATTTTCAAAATTATAGTAAGTTTGGTTTAGCAGATACTCATAGGATCAGCTCCCAAAGGCGGACCCTGTATAACAAAAAAAAAGAAAATGTTGTACTACAAATTTTGACATGTTTATTACTAACTCTTATGTTGGATATCTAAAAGCTTCTAAATTTTTTTTTAGAATTTTTTGTATTAACTCTTAACCATTTATTTCCAAAAAACTACAAAAATCGTCCGAATTCACCCCGAATGACGGTATCTAACATCCCATGTTAATTCGTTTCTATTAACAGTTTTGATCATTTCGGTAAGTATTCGTATGATTTTACCTTGAAAAATTCTAAGCTGAATGTGTGCAAGATAGAAGTTAAAACAAAAAAAATTATAACAAGGTTTGTTGATTTTTTATAACAATGCGTAGAGGCGCACTTTTTGTTTTTTCATGACGGCGCTCAACAAAGTGTGCCACTACACAGTTTTAAATGGTTTTTGCATTCGTTATGTATTGCCGATTTACAAATAATCATCCCGTATATGTTAAATTTGCAATTACAAAGGAAACAATATATAAGTCAAAATATCTAGAGTAAGTTTGCAAAGTGTTAACTAAGATGCTGCTAAGACCCTGTTTGCAGGAAACTTTTTAACTTGCATTTATTTGTCTGCTTACAGCAAGCTGTTAAATTTGCCACTGCAAGCTTAGTTTCATTTTAAAGCAAGTTTTTTTTGTTATCTGGGTTTGTAGTTAATTCCAGTTTGGCTTTATTTTTTATGACTAGGGGAACAACTATTTGTGATCAAAGAGGTAATCGGTTTCTGTGAAAAGTAGGTATGACACATGCAGGTGTTCTCAGTACCTATGCGTAATTAATATAAAGAAATTCCACCATTCATGATTAACATATTATTACCCGACCTACTTTGATTTAGCACAATTTAAACTACGGAGATATTCAAATTTTATTAACAATTATTTGATAGTACCTAAATATTATGGATTATAAATATTTCATCGTCAATAAACAAGCGATACACATTCCTACCTCTTGATAAACATTATTTGTTTTATTAAGGATAACTCTCAAAGAACTAGTTTTTTTGTGTTTAGGTTACATTTTTATCATTCGTTTATCTTTAGCAATTATCTTATTAAGGATAAACATTAACATTCATATCTACTGATATAAGTTTTACTCATGTAGTGAAATGTTTAAATATTATTATATTGAGTTGTCGATTATCTCAAATTATGACTTCGACTTGATAAAGTAAAAATAGACTTGAATATAATTATGTAGAACTTTGCATGGCAGATATATCATACATTAGACCACTAAATTATGCTAATTTGTAGAATTGATGTCGCAAAATAAGACAAATTATAATTTCAAGGTTGACACTTGAAATATCTGAAAGTTTGTGTAAATACAGTTTTAAATTATGTAATCGTAGAGCTTTCTGCGTGTAGGTACCTAAGGATACTGCCAAATTATTTGCATTTGTATTATAGTAGAAGGAGAATTCTTATATAAATTGTATACTATCGCTATATATAGTTAAATTTAATTCAATCGATAACTTCTTACACGCTTAACCTTTCAATAAAATCTGTTCATAATTAGTATCTCTCATACCATCATTACTTTGACGCTTAGGTCTAATTTTATTTCACGGTTTTGTATTAAACTCGTGATAAAAAGTTGTGTATTTTGCTAAAGATAGTACAATGAGAACATTACTTTGCGTAATGAGAATAATGTCTTGCCATATGGTACTTTCGCCAAGGCTACACCTACACTTGTAATAAAAAGTCATGAAGCAGAATTTACAGAAATAGAGTTACATACAAATAATGCTATTTTTCGTACAAACGTAACACGAAAATAATGGCATTGATTTATTATTTGCTTTTGCATGGTATACGTAACATTAGATAATAACAGTGTAGATAATAAAACAAAAACTTTCTCCTATTTGGCAATGAGCTGATCAGAGAGCCACTCACAGTATCAAGTTTTAACGTTTAGAATATATCCTAAAACAAAATATACAATAACAGACAAGGAGATTAACAAATAAATTAGGTTTTAATTTAATTTAAGTAATTTTGTTAACCTTCATTAAGTTAGGGGTTGTAGTTTCTGTTCCGTCTGTATCTCCCAAAGGTTACTTCAGTTTCGGAGAAGAGCGTTTCATGAAAGCTTTCGACGTAAATTGAACGTTCCGCCCACACCGACTTTATACTTTAATTGTCTAAAACGCCGACCGTGACTGAAACACCGAAGATCAATTCGTCGATTACGCTCATTCGGCCGAATTTTTAAATTGGCCCATTACTCCGACAATAACCAAAACGACGAGCAAAATTTAGAACATTTCGCCAAATGCCAAAACGCCGACACTATATTTTAAAAGCCTAAAACACCGCACGTGACCAAAACTCCGACGCTCATTTTGCACCAAATTCTACTATTGGACCATTATGCCGAACGTGAAGAAAATGTTGGCATGATAACTGTATAGGTGTAAAACGCAGATAATTGATACAAGAACACCTACCGTCGCCAGTTTTTAGTAACATAAATGTTAGTGGAGTTCACAACAAATCTAATGAAATGAAAGGTTTGGAAATGTGCTTTAGGTAGGCATATTTTCTTAATTTATTTACATTCGTATTTCGTATAATATATTTTACGTTATTACCTCCAACTCTTTTTAACTACATGATGGTGTTAATTATATACGAGTGAGCATATGTAAAATACCAAGCAACGGTAGAATTTATGCAACACTATGTTTAACCTTTCCTCCTGAAATAGTGGGTTTCGCAATTACATCCCGTGTGCAATTTTATGATTAAGTATTGGGAGTGGTCCTATTCTTTTCCTTATGCTTTGTCGAATAAGAAAAACGATGGACGATGATGGTCATCCTGGACCCGCGACGGGGAAGGGGGAGAGAAGGGGGGGATGGTTAAAAAGAGGCAGAATAAACAAAATATTTTTTTTTGTGTGTAATGTCTACATACAATTTACACTTATTTTTTAATATATTTTTAAACGATTAAAAGTTTTTAAAATTAGATTGTGGGTGCCCGGGTCCAACGACAAGAGGAGGTAAAGTGTAAGTAAGGGGGGGGGGGGGATTAGGTTTAAGTATTGGTCCTAACAAATCTGGTACACTATTTTGTCATCTTGGAGCGGATGAAGCACTTGAGCAGGAAAATGGGCGAATGAAAATTAGAGGCGGGATTGTCGGAATAACCCATGTAAAACAATGGCAAAAAAGTGAAAGTTGCAACTAAAGAAGATATTGTAGAAATAAAGGACCACAAAAAGCCGTTTAATCGTCCCACGATCCTTGTTCGCAAGTGATGCAACAATGTACAAAACCTAGGCCAAAAGTAAGCCGGTGCACCAGTAAAAGCGCTATCCAAGTAAACTCTACTACTGATTCTGGTACTGCAATCATAGACGGTATGGCAGAATTACATGCGCTGATACATTCAAAAGGTTCTACAACTGTTGCTGATCTGGCAGATCAGTTCAGCAACAAAATTTTAACAAAGTACAACGAGTACTCAGAAATTTATGTTTTATTAGATACTTGCCTTGAGAATTCACTAAAAAATACCACCAGAGAAAGATGACAACGTGGTAACCCACCTGTAATATATAAAATCGAAGAAAAAATGAGTATGAGAAATGTCACCATAAAAAAACTTTTGTCGCATTACAAAAATAAAGACTTACTTAATATTGTGTCACAATTTACCAAAAAAATCTACTCCTTTACAAAAAAACTATTATTGCTTTATACCGTGGTAAAGTAAGATCAAATAAACCATTGGTAGAGGACATTACCAATTCACAAGAAGAAGTTGATACTAAGCTAATCCATCACGCAATCCTTGTAACCAACAGAGGAGCTCAAAAAATAACAATTTTTTTTCACCAGATACTGACATTCTTCTACTGGCGATTAATAAATATCCAGTGTTGGTAAGTGATACCGAATTAGTTTTAACTGGTCCTCAGAAGCGTAGGATTTCTATAAAATTAATATATCAAGCCTTAGGTCAGAATAAAGCTGCAGATTTACTAGGAATGCATTCTTTATCTGTATCTGACGCCACTGGTTCATTCAGTGGTAAATCGCAAACGAGTTTTTGGAAGACATTCATAAATGCTGGCGATAGAATCCTAAAAGCACTTACCTCGTTAGGTCAAGCAGATGAGATCAAGAGTGAAACATACACTGCGCATGAAGAATACATATGTTCAGTGTACATGCAAAAATTAAAAATTAAAACACTAAGTGAGCTAAGGTGGTGGTTATTTACAAAAAAGCAATTTGAGGGAGCCAATATGTCTCCAACTCAAGCTGCCCTTCACCCGGCCATAAGAAGAGCTCATTACCAAGCCATGATATGGCGAAAAAGCACATTCCAAAACCAAACATTCCACCCCCAACTGATTTTGGCTGGATTTTAAAGGAAAATGGATACCTACCTATCATGTGTGACATGCCTTGTGCTCCTCAAGAACTAGTTATTTCTTCAGTACGTTGTTCATGTTCCACTTCAAGATGTCTAGCATCCTGTAAATGTGCACATGTGCGCATGCTCGGCCGAGGCTGATAACTGTGAAAATGTTGGAAGTCTCGATGATTTAGATTATGATGATAGTGATAACGAAGATCCTGCACTATTTTGAAGTTCTGAAGTGTTTACCATTTAATAATACTATTAATTAAGAATAATTTTTTTTTATCATTTATGTAGTAGTAAGTTCTTAATCTTGAGTAATAGATATCTACACCGTTTTTATTACTCTATAAATCCCTCAGATGCAGCAAAAAAGAAAAAATCTACTTAAAAAACATTTAGTTAAATTTGTATAATTATTTAGCAGGTTCCCCTTCAATAACCGCCCCTCCCCTTCCACTTCTTGATTGATGGACATTCTACCATCGTTTTTTACGCTATAAAGCCCTCGGAAGGAACCAAAAACAAAAAAGTTTCTTAAAAAAACATTTAAAACCAATGCTCGGCCCCTGTCGCGGATGTTCACTATCGCGTTTCTTATTCTGCAAGGTATAAGGAAAAAAATGAGACCACTCCCAATACTTAATCATAAAATTGCATACAGACCTAAGGATAATAGTATTTAGAACACCTACTAAAGGAAAGGTTATTGTCATTGATCAAAGGATTAAAAAATGGAGTTGAAACCTGTTTTTGGAAAATGTGTGTGCGTAGCGCGTGTACGCGTGCATGCTTGTGTAAGTGCATCCAATGTCTCAAAAACTATGAAAAATATTTAATTTAAATTTGACATGCGTGTGTGATAACCTAAATATCCACATCACTGTGATTTTTAGTTAAGATCAACATGAAGGATATGAGTGAGGGGGTTGTGGTTTATTTTTTTTTGTTCGCAGTAACTCGGAAAGTAGAATTGAGATTTCGTTAAAGTTTGGCTTAAATATTTTACACCTAAATGTCTAGACTCTGGTGAAGTAATGTGAATGCAATCTTTTCTTGTTTGGATTGACATAACTCAAAAACGATTGATAAATGGGAACAAATCAAAATTGGGTATAATTATTCAACATCTAAATGCCATAAATGATTATTGAAACCAAGCTTTGAAGGTGGAGTAATCAGAATGCAAATGTTTGTGGTATGGCGTCAAAGCATCTGTAGTATTAATTATTTGTTGCGGAAATATGCATTAACAATGCACCGTAAAATCATCAAATAGTACTTGCAAAATAATGGTCACAAATAAAAACTAAAAAAGTCTAAAAAGCAGTATTTAATTTAAATTAAAAAGCGGGACGGAGTATTTGTATGTGTTTGTAGCAGGTAGTTAAAACCCATGCTAAAAAATAAATTATCCCAGACAGTGTCGTACAAATCTCATATATTTACGTACTTGAAAAGCTACTAGTTAATCAATTCGAGTAATTTTTGAATTGATCGACCTAGTTAACTTCAATTAAGTCAATAGTCTCACCTGAAGATGAAAAAATTTTGCGATTCGGTTGACTTAAAATTTTTAGCTCTGTTAAAGAAATGGATTGTGCGAGCTAACTTCACGTTGCCCTTATTGTTCTGAAAGTATAGTTTCTTTTAGTTCTCAAAACATTTTCAATATTTCTAGGGTTCCCAAAAGTTGAAAAATTAAGACTTGACACATACACGTGATATAGAAGGTTGAGATCTCGTAAGGAACTATCCAGACTATGAACACCAGTACTACCGGCTATTTCGCATAATCTTAATAATTAAACACATTGATAATTTCCAAGCCTGATGTGTTTGGCGCATTTCTCCCTAACAGAATGTATGAAAACGCGCTATTGTGTATGTTACATCTCATGGACTTCACGGCTTTAAATTTTAATTTTTTAAATATCGACCTGAACCAAGAAATTGCATTGCAATTGGTAGCATGATAACACCGCAATTTAGAACTCATCTTAACTGATCACTTCCTTTGTCACTAAAAATGTACGCCCTAAACATTTTTAAGGTTATGTTTTTGACACTAAATAGATGCTCATTTTGCAAAATTTATATTAGTTTTCTTGATTTACTGTGAAGAAGAAACGCAATTATAGGGTTTTCTAATTCTTGTTTATTGTTAATAAATGTTGTTATTTTGCGAGGCTTTCATAGGGATAATGCGTATTAAAACATTCAACAGAAGAAATTGACAAAATGACAATATTTTCAAAAAAACTGCTAAAACGTTTTATGAGAAATTTTAGTTCCTATTTAATGGTATTTACACTATCTGAATACGTTAAGTAGTTCTGGAAATATTTAGGAAAAATTGGTTTCATAAAGTGACGATTTTTTATTAATATCTTGTAAACCATTTGTTGTACAGAAAGATTATAGGGACAAATAAAAATTATATTAGTAATCACATATTAAAAGGAAAAAATCTAAATAAATAACAATTTGCAAAAGGGGTACTTACCCCCAATTTTACCCCTTTCTCCTTACCCCACAGACCCCAAAAACAATCAATCGCTTTGAGTGGTTGATATTTATATGTGTGCCAATTTCAAGTTCATATGTTAAGTCCTTCCAAAGCTATGGAGTACACACACCACGACACGCACACACGACACACGCATACAGCACACACGCACACACACGCACACACGCACACGACACACGACACACGTACTCACGACACACACGCACACACACACGCAAACACCCACACACACACGCACACACGACACACGCAACACACGCAACACACAGACACACACAAACACAGACACTCACGCACGCGCAGATACGCGCACAGAACACACATTCCACACGCGCGCGTGCACATACACACACTCGTACTCGAACAAACACACAAAAACACGCACAAACAAACACACACGCCACACATACACACATACACATAACATACACACATACACACATACACACATACACACTACACACATACACACATACACACATACACAACACTACACACATACACACATACACAACATACACACACACACACATACACACATACACACATACACAACACACATACACACATACACACACATACACACATACACACACACATACACATACACACATACACACATACACACATACACACATACACACAAACACATACACAACACATACACACACATCACACACACACACATACACACACATACACACATACACATACACACATACACACATACACACACATACACATACACACATACACATACACACATACACACATACACACATACACATACACACACATACACACATACACACATACATACACACATACACATACACACATACACATACACACATACACACATCACACACATACACACATACACATACACATACACACATACACACATACACAACATACACACATACACACATCACACACACATACACATACATACACATACACATACACACATACACACATACACACACACACATACACACATACACACATTCACACATACACACATACACACATACACACATACACACATACACACTACACACTACACACATACACACATACACACATACACACATACACAACACACACACACATACAACACATACATACAACACATACACACAACACATACACACATACACACATACACATACACACACATACACACATACACAAATACACACATACACACATACACACATACACATACACACATACACACATACACACATACACAACATACACACAATACACATACACACAACAACACATACACACATACACATACACACATACACACACACACACACACATACACACATACACACATACACACATACACACATACACACATACACACATACACAACACACACATACACACAAACACACATACACACATACACACATACACACATACACACATACACACATACACACATACACATACACACATACACACATACACACATACACACATACACACATACACACATACACACATACACACATACACATACACACATACACACATACACATACACACATACACACATACACACATACACATACACACATACACACATACACACATACACACATACACATACACATACACACATACACACATACACACATACACATACACATACACACATACACACACTACACATACACATACACATACACACTACACACACATACACACATACACATACACACACTCAGACACACACACACACACACATCACACGCACGCACACACACACACATACACACACATACACATACACACATACACATACACATACACACATACACACATCACACATCACACACATCACACACACACATACACACATACACATACACACATACACACACTACACATACACATACACACATACACACATACACACTACACACATACACACACACACACACACACACACACACATACACATACACACAACACACATACACACATACACACATACACACATACACATACACATACACATACACACATGACACACATACACATACACACACATACACATACACATACACACATACACATACACATACACATCACACATGCACACATACACATACACACATACACACATACACACATACACATACACACATACACACACACACACATACACACATACGCATACACACATACGCATACACACATACACACATACACACATACACACATACACACATACACACACATACACACATACACACATACACATACACACATACACACATACACACATACACATACACACATACACACATACACACATACACCCATACACGCATACACGCATACACGCATACACGCATACACGCATACACGCGTACACGCGTACACGCGTACACGCGTACACGCGTACACGCGTACACGCATTGTATTACACTGTTGTCAATAAATGGGATATCTTTTATATATGTCTATATTTCTTATAATTCCCTAATCTGTTTTTCCCGAAGTTCGTAAAACTACTCTTTAAGGAGTGGTATTCCTTATAAATGATATGATAAATTCACAACAGCTATATCAGATAACTGAAATATCACCTTCTTGTATAATCCTATCGATTATCGAGGGCATGAATAGTAAGAATAAATTAATCGGATGGATCAATATACGAACTTGTACTCCCAGATTTCTATTTCCTTCTATCTCTTTTGGTAAAACATGCTTGAAACCTGGACCGTCTAAGCTTAGGGTGACACCTTGAACTTAACATATCATGTCCCTCCAATCCCTACATTAGTTTACCTAAACTTGTCCATTACGCTGCCAAGTAAGTTATAAGTTTTATGGTGATTATAGATTTTGGATTATCCTTCCGATTTGAACGAAGAATGCCGGTGGAATCTGACTTGCGATCCAATATAATGCTGACGCTCTTGTACCAATTACACTGCATCAAGTGGTGCCCTTTGTCAAGGTAATAAGGTTTCATCATCCTGAAAACAAGGCTATTAATTTGTGAAAGAGCATTTCCTTCATGCTTCTTCTTACAAAATTCAATGTTCAGTAGATGTCTATATGGCAAACAAAGTTCATGTTGCATTTTACCTTCTTATTATTGGTGTATTGGCGAAAAGTCAGTCGTCCAAGATGAAGTAGCAATGAGTCACCCAAAAATAAATGCTCATCTGTAGTAATACGTTTTATTCAACAATCTTCCCAACAACGGATAAAATTTTCTAAGCTCATCCTCACTGTCTCGACCAGTAGAACTAGTACAATTATACAGTTTGTGATAAATATCTGCTGTCAAGTCAATCTAGTGATTCGAAAAAATAAAAAGGACTTATTCAACATCGTATTCTCAACAGAATACATATTTCAAATTCTTTTTTACTTTCCTTTATAAAATTTTATATTCTGCTGTATTCACGTTCATTTGACCAGAATTATTTAAGAAGGTTTAGAGATCTATTATTGTTTATAAGAATCTTTATGTCCACTTAAGTTTTGTCAAAGTTGAAATGTAATAGTTCTCCGGATTGTCGGTCAACTCGTCTACATGTAAAACCGCTTTATCTTGTATTAATGCTCATTGTTTTCTTTATCGGAAGATTGAAGGTCGTTAGATCCGGGACTATAATTATAATCATTGCTTTAGGGGTCATGATGAGAGCTACAGAGTCATACTCGCTAGAATCAACATCGTCGTACAAATATTTCGAAGGCATTTCTGGTGTTTTGGAACCATACTTAATCTAAATACCTAAACATCTCTTTTTACCTAATGTTTATAAACAGTATTAACCCAATATGAACTAACAAGAATTATTAACGTATGGCTGGTGATTAAAAAAGGGTACATTACCTGTAATAAGCCTCCACTTATTTGTTGAACTACAAATAAAGTATGTAAGTGATCTGTTAACGAATGGAATATAACCAAACAAAGGTAGGAGTTTAATTTGATATAGTGGGACACAAACAAAAAATTGTTTGGTTTAGTGGGCAATAAGTATAAACGCTTTAATAAGACGTATCCACGAACGTTCAGTTACACGCACTCGTGTTTAATTATTATGTCATTATGTCGTAAAAAAGTTCGATGTAATATCATAAAATGTATCATACTAAAGAATATGTAAATAATTTAATGAAATACACCTACCTAATTCACAATTACAATTATTCTTTTCAGTAGATTTATTTCTAACTCTATCGACATTTATATGCTACCTTATTTCTATCTAACGGGAGATCGCATCTAGTCACGCATTAAGTTTCGGCATTTTGGATCTTTACAATTACAGTATCGTCGTTTTGGGTACTCGGCGATTTGGTCATTCGGTGCTTTGATCATTGTTGGCGGAATGATTCAACGTTGAAATTCGGCAGAATGGGTCCGCGATTTGGTCACCTTCATCGTAATGATCTCTCATCGAATTTCGGTGGAATAAGCGCAGTTAGCGAAATCACCGTCGGTGTTTTGGACTTTTCAAATATGGTATTCTCTTTTTCCATTTTTTGGAGTAGTTACTTTACGTGTGAACTTATATCGTCAGCGAATTGTGAAGTTTTTATATACGGTTTAATATTTTTAACCATTTAATCCATTACATAAATGATATAACAGAACGGAGAACCTCCCTTGCTTGAGAAACTCCTTTAGAAATGATTCACTTTACTTCTTAATTATGAATCTTGCAATACTTAGAGTTTAATTAATTGTGATAATTATACTAAGACATATTTATTCCTCATATAACAAAATATTCAATATAATTGAAATGACCGTAAAGACGTTAACGTTTATTACAAGTTTTTGTTATGAACGAATAAGTTCAAAGGTAAATATGTAAATAAAAATTATTATTAATTTTATTTAATACATAAATAAAAAGTTTACCTCGAGTAGGATTCGAACCTACGACTGTACTTTGCTAGAGTACCGCGCTATCTAACTGCGCTATCGAGATTCAAGCCCTAATAGATGTAAACCTTGTGTTTATGTATGTAGAACTGATGTAAATTCTAAATATAATGAGATTACAATCAAATTACTTATATTAATGGAATGTGAGCCTGCAATATCGCAAGGATTCACACATACCAAAGTAACTTGACTAATATTAAATTATTATAAGTCTTTGTTATGAACGAATAAGTTCAAAGGTAAATATGTAAGTAAAAATTATTATTAATTTTATTAAATGTATAAATAAAAAGTTTACCTCGAGTAGGATTGAACCTACGACCTGTACTTTGCTAGAGTACCGCGCTAACCAATTGCGCTATCGAGATTCAAGCCCTAATCGTTGTAAATTTTGTCTTTATGTATGTAGAACTGATGTAAATTCTAAATATAATGAGATTACAATCAAATTACTTATATTAATGAAATTAATATAATATAATTAATATAAGTAGAGAAACTTTTCCTTGGATAAAGGTTGCAAAAGTTTCTTATCTGCATATATAAAAAAAAAGTTTAAGTAACGGGGAAATAATTCCAAGAGTTTGGTTGGTCTATTCTACATTAAAAGATGGCGTATTTTTTTTCCTTGCAAAAGATTTAAAACCTTTCCTAATGCCTTTATTGAAGGGTACAAGGACACTGATTCGTTAAATGAGAAATTGAAAAATCAGGAAAAAGGTAGATGGTTATCTCTGTTAAAAATTATAATTTATATTGTGAGATTTTTCGCCGGCCAAAATTTCAGTTTGAGAGGTAAAAAATAATAAGTTGCACGAGCAACAAAATGAAAATTTTTTTAAATTAATTGAAACAATTGCACAGTTTAATGATACTATATCAGATCATATCTCTAGAATTAACAGAAATCCAACAATTATGCATCACTATTTGGGTGTTCTTATTCAAAATGAACTTATTTCCCTTTCGAGACAGAAGATAAGACACGAAATAATAAACCTGTTGAAAGATAATAAATAGTATCCCATTATTTTAGACTCCACGCCTGATATAAGTCAAAGCAAATTGAAACTAAGGAGCACTTTTTAGGATTTATTTCAATATCTGATACATCAGGACAGGGTGTTACTAATGTTACAATAAATTTTTTGAAGACTCCCAACATTTGTTTAAACGATTTAAGAGGGTAATGTTACGATAATGATGCAAACATGAAGGGTCGTAATAATGGAGTGCAAAAAAATCCTTGACTTATATCCTAGAGCTTTCTATGTGCCTTGTGCAGCCCACAGTTTAAATTTAGTCGCTGCTAAAGCGTCTTTAGAAATAACAAGTTCTTTCTTGCAATTGTAGGGTCCAGTGCAAGAAGTACCCAAGTCACATTTTATTCATTTCGACTTCGAGTTATAAAGCATTAAAGTTTAATAATTGAAATTTAAATAACGGTACTGGTGTGATCTCGATAAAATTTATTTGAGAAGTACCTTGCATTAGCCGCGTTTATTACATGTTTAATAAATCTGAAATTTCATTTTATTTTGTTTATAATTAAGTAATTTGTTTTGGACATAGGTACTTCTTGCCAGTAACCAATAAGTACAAGTAATGAAAAAATTGTTTTTATTGAATTAAATGAAATAAAAAAAACATTTTTTTCGTCTATATCTATAACCAATAACTTAAAGTAGGTTTTAATAAAAAACTAATATAAGTTTTTATTCATACACCTCAACATCTGAATCGTAACATTCTTCTTCGTGTTTGTGTACGACTAATGGACGTTCCTCGTCCAATACCTTATAAAAATCTTTAAATTCTAGAGGCACATATTGCAATAAAAATTTTACGTTTTCTAGCTTTGCATCCTTTAGTTTTAGGTATGTCAGGTAAGCATTTTTAGGAGTTTGGTTATAAAATCTTCCATTGCCTATTTTGTATAGGGCAGTCATTGTAGTATAATCACCGGTCGTGGTGTCTCTTGACATAGGCTTCGAAGTGTGACTGAATAGTACTGAACGTATTTTGAAAATTCCGGGTACTTGAGGCTTTAGGCGATTTGCGTAGAAGTCCTTGTAGTCCAAAACCGGTATAGTTCCTATATCAGTATATAATGGTTTAAACATGAAATAACCTCATTTGGACCTTTAGTCGCAAAGTTTTCGGTATATAAGTACATTGACGCCCGATTGGTTTTAATATTGCAAATTCCAAAGTTATACAACCACAACTGTCTTTTGTAATATTCATCTTGTATATTAGTAACAGGTAAGGGTAGATTCTTTTCATAGTCTATTGAAATTATGAATTCATTGTCATTAGTTGATTTGGCACAGTTCCTAATTTCGTGGAAAAATACTTCAGCTTTACGTTGATGAAGTTCTTTCTTGATGGACAGGTTTTTTAAAACAAGATTGTTGTTATTTAATTTTGCTTGATACATATCTACCACAAACTTTTCACAAGTTGCACAAATATCTTTTCTAGGTGACCCAAAAGCTATATTGAAGTCTTCATTAAAGACTTTGGAAAATATTCCATATGATGCAGTCTGTTCTGGATTTAATTCATTATATCTTTTATGAACTGCTGCTACTGATAAGTCTGCAGGTAAATATTTCCGCAGACGGTTATCTGAACGTGAGTAGTGAGATTCACGTGCAGGTAAATCTGAAATATATCTTCGAATGTTTTCCATTATATTTTGTTTGATTCTAGTTGGTCTAGAGTCATGTTTGCCTCGAAGATCGCTTGGAGTTACCTTAAAGTTCTGTACTTTCTTTCGCAATTTCTCTTTTGTTATACCGTGAATTGCCAAAAATGCTTGTTGGCACAAAGAAATAGATTTATTATCAATATTGATGTTATAAAGAAACACACTTCTACATGTTTTATTATCATTTTCATTACTACGAACGCGACGACGCTTAGCTTCAACTTTTCGTAGACATCCACGCAAATAAAGATTTTGTTCTGAATGACGTGTTTGTAGTTCAACAAAATTCTTAAAAATCTTACCTCTTTCTCCTTTATTAATTTTTTGCTTACACTTGCACCTGCACAACGGAATATCTCGAGGTTTTAATGTAGTTTTTTTGAGCTCTCTTCGTTTGGAACGTTTCCAGTTTTCAACATGTCTCGTTCTTTTTTTACCTTTCCCACTTATTGACGTAGAAGGAATAGGTCCCTGTAACGTTACAGCTACTGTTTCTTTCTTGTTCTGATCCTCGGCACAGTCACAGTCACTTCCAGAATCTATCTCAGACTCTGAACTTGGAATCCAACCGTCCTCACTCTCTTCATAAGGTTCTGTAAAAGTATTAAGCAAAATGCCAATAATTTTGATATTATTAAGAGAAAACGAAATGTACCTGAGATGCTCCCTTCTGAATTACTCATTATTATAATCAAACAATACACGCAATAGTGAAAATAGCCGTCATGATAATAACAGCAAGAAATTCACGCGAATACTAAACAAACGTAACCTAAAAGTAGCAACAGCTGATGGTTTAAAAGGCGGAATTCCTGGACTTAGGTTTTTTTTGCACCAAAAATTACGCCACGATGTTAACCAACCGTCATGAATAATAGCCTACTTAGGGTCCTTTTAAGTAAACTGATTCAATAGGAAGTTTAGTATAGGTGTTAATGTACAGATGGCGCAAAAATGACCAAATCAGAAAAAATGTGACTTAGGTACTTCTTGCACTGGACCCTTCAAATTGTACCCAATTAGTAGGTATTAAAAGATGAAATCCCTACTTTAAAATTAAAACCCCTTTCGGATACTAGGTGGGAAAGCGGAATCGATACACCAGAAGTTCTTAGGCACAATTTAGATAAAATATATGATGCTTTTGTACGCCCTATTGCGATAATACAAGAGATTCTGATACAAGAAATGTGGCAAATTCTTTACTGTTAAAAATTAAACATTTTAAGTTCATATCTTCAATAGTTCTAGGAAAGTTCGGAGACCAGTAAATGAGAATGGAGAACGCCTGGTGTGCATCTGTGTGGAGAGAAGCCGGTTTGTATCTAATACGTGATTTAAACATAAAAATGTGCATATGTATACATGACAAAGAGGGGAATCTAAAAGTATGATTGACTTGATAGTGTGTGATGAACGACTTAAAAACCTGATGAGAGAGACAAAAGTAATGCGCAGATCGGAGTGTTGATCGGACCACTTTTTGGTTGTATCGAGAGTGCGTTTAGGGCAAAAGTGTGTCTGGAGAAGGAAAGCAAACATAGTGCGAACGTTCAGAATTAGGGTAGACAAACTAGTAGATAATGGTAAGAGAATGAAATACGCAGATGCTGTGAGTAAAGAGTCAAATGTGAGTGAAACGGTGTGGGACGAACAAATAAAAGACACTGACGTTGAAAGTGCATGGATAAGCTTAAAAAAACTGTGTTGTCAATTGTGCTAAGTAGATATGTGTAAGAGCGAGAGTAGGTAGACAGGAAAAATGGGCTTGGTGGAATGAATCTGTACAAAAAGCCGTATGTATGAAAAAAGATGCGTACATGGCGATTATTGCTGCAAAAATGAGATTGAGAAAAGGCGGTTATATTAGTTGTACAGATTAAGAAACAAAGAAGCGAACGAGGGAGTGAGAATGAGTAAAGAGGAAGTGATGGATGTGGAAGGAGAGACAATGATTTTGAGGGAAACAAAAAACTCTTCTGGAATGAATCAAAAATACAAAACGTGGCCCAAAACAGAACTCTGCAGGGGTGATGAATACCAGCAACGAAATAGTATAGGACGATTGCGAAGTGAGGAAGTTCTGACAAGAATATTTCGGAAAACTGTACAGTAGTGAGGAAAATAATATTGAAGAGTTAAATAAGGAGATTTTAGAAGCAATGGTAAATGAAACGTAGAGGGATATTGGGATAAATGAGGTAGAGAAAACGGTAGGGAGGTGGAAAAACGGTAAAGGAGCAGGCGTAGATGAAATCACTAGTGAAATGCTAAAGTAGGGAGGTGCAAATCTTATACGAAGATTGTGTGAATTATTGAATGTATGACTTAAGGGTGGCAAAGTGCCGAGTGATTGGGAAAGCGCGATCATTGTACCACTGCATAAGGGTGAGGGGAACCGGAGTGATCGCAAGAACTACAGAGGAATAAGTTTGCTCAGTGTACCTGGTAAAGTATTTGGAAGAATACTGGATAAATGTGTCAGGCAAACATGTACCGGTACAAATGGTGTAATGGTTGGTGACGTAAATGTACGAGTTCTGGTGTATGCAGATGACACATTTTCACTAAATGACAGTGCGGATGAGCTAAAAACTGCTCTGAGGAAGTTTGGTACAGTATGTGAAAGCATGAACCTAAAGGTAAACGTGAACAAATTTAAAATTGTGGTGTTCAATCGGAAAGGTAAAAAAGAGAGTGGAGTATTTACTCTGCAAAATTAAATTGTGGAACAAGTGGACGGGTTGGTATATCTGGGTAGAGTGTTTACTGCAGATGGTACAATGGATGGCGAGATTGGACGAAGGGTCAATGCTGGAAGGAAAGTGATTGGAAGTATGTGGACGATAAAGAGAAGCGAAATCATGAGCCTAGCTGCGAAACGAGCAATCTATAGTAGCGCGTTTGTCCCGTCAGTACTTTATGGAAGTGAGACATGGATATGTCAAAAAAAGCACGAAATAAGAATAAATGCCATAGGTATGAGATTCTTGAGAAGCGCATGTGGTAAAACGAGAAGGGATAAGATCAAAAATGAGTGTATAATGAAGGAGTGTGGCACGAAAAGACGACGATGGATAGATATAAAAGTAGTACGTTACGTTGGTTTGGTCACATTAAGAGAATGAACAACACAAGATTAACGAAGCAAATATACGTGGGTGAGGTTAGAGGTAAGGCCGGGCTTGGTAGGCCATGTAAAACTTAGGTGAATGTAGTAGAATGTATGATAAAAGCAAGAAAGATAAGGAGTTTTAAAAATAAAAGGATATGTCAGAGACAATGTATGAATCTTGCGGAGGCTAGGGAGGTATGCAGAGATAGGAAAGCATGGAGAAAGACTGGGAAAGAAAAATAAATAAGAGAGAGGTATTGTTTTGCCTACCCCGCAAGGGAATGGCGTGAAGGTTATGTTATGTTATCTTCCATAGTAATATGGTATATAACGTTTTGGTCAAAATCAACGTTGTAAGCAAAGCAATGCAGAAAACAAGTGCTGCTTTATTAAATATTATGTTATTACTGCAACAAACTAAGGAATATTTACATGATATTAGATCAGATAAAGGATTTAATGGTATTTTAGAGGCCAAAACTATTGCCGAGAATATCGATTGTGACCATTCATTTCCACCACTTTATACTATTATACCGCGAACGAAAATACGATCATTAGATTATGGGAGCAAAAATGAGACTCCATAAAATCCACAGGATTTATTTAAAATGAATTTTTATTTTGTTGTATTGGACACTGCATTAACAAAAATCGAAGAAAGGTTCGATCAAATAAAAAATTATCGCACAGTTTTGGATTTTCTGAACGACTTCAATAATTTCCTTAAAATAGATAAAGTAAATAGGCCCTTAAAATGTAAATCTTTAGAGAATATATTATTTGATACATCTAAAAATTGTTAACATTGTATCCTATATTTCCCCTGAATTTTTTTTACTTAGGAGGCTGACTAATCATGTAACAGCTACAGTAGTTAAAACGACGTACTATGCACTTGTCCGAAACTCTCCTAACTATGCCATTCTCTCATGGCGCCATTGTTGCTCTTGGAGTAAGGATTTCAAACTTCAAAGAACAGCCACACGTATAGTCGCAGTGTTAGGATATCGTGAAGATTATCGGGAAGAATTCAAAATACTTCACTTCACATTTCACTATTTACTCAGCAATTAGATAATCATCATCACGATACCAGCAACAAACATAAATTACAGACAGAGTACTGTAGACTATCAATTTCCGAAAATGGTGCTATATATCAAGTTAAATTTCTGTGCAACAGTCTTCCAGCAGGTATCAAATGTTTACCCTTCAACAAATTTAAGAGTACTGTACATAGTTTTTTAATAAAGCACAGTTTTTATTCTTTCCAGGAATTTGTTGACACTAATAAACATAACTTTTTTTTATAACATACATTTACACGTTTTAGTTATATCTTCGTTGTGCTAAATTAAATATAGGTATATATATATATATATATATATATATATATATATATATATATTATTATATATATATATATATATATATATATATATATATATATATATATATATATATGTAGTGACAAATGTAAGTGCCATGGCACCTTAGCATGCAAATATATTATTATTATTATTATTATTTTTGTGAGGAGGAAATCCTTTATGGACACCACCGATAAAAGACGGTGGTAGTGGGGGAGTCTCCTATATTTGGAATACCCACTAAAACCCCTCCTCGGTGCATCAGCTTCTGTGGCTATTAACATCATCCACTAAACGTATAAGACACGACTGTATAGGTAATTTAATGGAATACAGGTATACATTGTGTTATTTTACAGCCTAATTTATCATAATTTTCTATAAATACCTGTTTCTTTCAGGAAATTTAGCGTGTTTATTATGGCATCTAATTCTACCAGATTGCCTCTTAAATTTATTTTCAGCTGATGTTGCTGTTTCGCTAGGTAGTATATAGGGCAATCGAGTATTATGTGCGATACAGTCAGCACAACATCACATACCGCACATATCGGACCATCTTCGTCCTTTAGGAGGTACTGGTGGGTTAGTGCCGTGTGACCTAGCGCAACCGATGTAGTTTGATATGTTCGTTTCTAGGTAGACTGACACTTAGTAAAGGAGTTCGTGCATCCGGATTTATACCTGACAGGTGAGTATGTATTTGTTGCCACATTTCTTGTCACTTTAATGGTATCTTTTGTTTTAGGCGATCTTTGGCAAGAGGGAGTTGATGCTGGATTACTGGTGCCCCAACAGTCCACGGAGGTAAGTTTGGCAGAGCAACATGTGGTACTAGCGGCATACGTTCACACCCTATAACGTGTAAGTATTCCTGGAAACGAATTCCAGCTAGTCGTGTGATTGTTCGTCTATCGGTAAATAGATTTACATCTGGGAATAGCATACGGTTGTTTGGATGACAAGGGTGGGATTTTATAGTAGTCATGTAACTTGCCATAAGTATATATCGCCGGATTTCCAGCGGTGGCACAGCTGCTTCGCAATAAAGACTTTGGACCGGGCTGGTTGGATAGGCACCAAGAGAGTACCTGATTCCAATGTTGTTTATTCTATCCAAAGTTTTCAATAAACTTTTGCGGGCCGACGAGTATGCTATGCACCCGTAATCAATCACCGATAGTACTGTCGCCTGGTAAACTCTTAAGAGTACCTTTGGTTCTGCACCCCACGTGGTATGCGCGAGAACTTTTATTAGATTTAGCTTCTTGTCGCATCTCTGTTTCACGTATATGATGTGTGACCTCCATGTTAGTTTGGCATCGATGATGACTCCAAGGAATCTAGCTTCAGGCACACGCTATCGGTTCATCATTAATATACAATAAAGGATCAAAATGTGGTTTTTTAAGGCGGCATAGCTGTAGACACTTTGTCTTCTCTTTTGAGAACTAGAACCCGACGGATTCGCCATTTGCTACAGTGATGTTGATTGCCACTTGTAGCGTTCGTGTTATTTCTCCTACGGTCTTCCTAGTGTACATAATTGCCAGATCGTCAGCGTACAGGCATTTAGTTAGGGTATTGTCGACGTTTGATGCTATGTCGTTAATTGCCAGTGCAATTAGGGTACAACTCAGGGTTGAGCCCTGAGGTACACCATTCTCAAGTACTCTTGAGCTCGACATATCTTTACCAACACGTACCCGAAAACCCTTTCCGCTCAAAAAAGAACGGATAAGCTGCGGGAGCTTCCCCTTGCGACCGCATTGGTAAAGCTTTTGCAGAATAGCGGGGGCTCGTCATATCGTAGGCCCCCTTAATATCGAAGAGTACAATCACCATGTTCCCTTTTACGAAAGGCATTCTGAGCGATGTTCTCCATCACCAAAAGATGGTCGGTGGTAGATCTGCGTTTACGAAATCCGGCCTGATACGACACCAAGACACTGTTCTCTTCCAGCTACCACAAGAGTCTGTTGTTCACCAGCCGCTCTAAGAGTTTCCCCATGCAGCATGTAAGACTGATAGGCGATAGCTGCCTGGCTACATGGAATATTTCCCTGGTTTTGGTACTGGTATAACAACAGCCTCCTTCCAGTCCTCTGGATATATGCCTTGGCCCCAGAGAGCGTTATAGAGCTGTAATAGGGCATTTTTCATGTCATCTGAGAGATGCTTGAGTATGTCATTGGTGACCGTATCGGGGTCAGGAGAAGATGTCTTCTTTTATTATAAAGAAAAGAAACTTATGATAAATTAATATTAGTCAAGTTGCTTTGGTATGTGTGAATCCTTGCGATATTGCAGGCCCACATTCCATTAATACAAGTAATTTGATTGTAATCTCATTATATTTAGAATTTACATCAGTTCTACATACATAAAGACAAAATTTGCGTCGATTCGGGATTAAATCTCGATGACGCAGATGGTCAGCGCGATATTCTAGCAAAGTACAGGTCGTAGGTTCAAATCCTACTCGAGGTAAACTTTTTATTTACTAAAAAAAAAATTAATAATAATTTTTAAGATTTCTTCTTTTTCTTCTTATTATTATTTTTGTATGTTTTTGATGGCATTAACTGCTATGGTCTTATTGCCAGTTAGAATATTAATTAAATTCTACTGTATAATCCAGTTTCTTTAAAAAAATTAAGAGCTTTAGTTATTTCTTCAGCGTTGTCTACCGTTATCTTTTCTAATATTTCTTTAGTCTTAAACGTTCTCTTGTATCTCTATATAGTAGGCATTCTACGAATATATGTTGTAGTGTCATGCTTTGGTGACAATTAGTACACTTCTCTTGTTCTCTTTTCCCTAGTAGGTGTAGGTGTGTTATATTAGTGTGTCCAATTCTGATTCTTGATATAATCACTTCTTTTCGTCTTGAAAGGTTATACTTATTGTGCTAGGTTTTCAAATGAGATCTTTCTTGGTTTATTGCGAGATTTTTTTGATACCATGTGATTGGCCATTGTTCCATCACTTTACTTTTAAGGTACTGTTTTATGTCAGTTGGTGATACTTGTATGTCGTCTTCTATGCTCTAGATTGCCGCTTGCAAATCTGCGCGTACGTTTCCATAACTTCCAACGTGTGGCGGTACCCACATCGAGATTATATGCTTTGAGTCATTCTTTTCTAAGTGGTGCAGTTGGTCTCTTATGTTGTTAAGCAGTGTATGTTCATTACTTTGTCTTTGGTGAGCTTAGGGAATCACTACATATTATATATTCCCCACTCTCTTGATGTTGGCAATATAATAGCGATTGCCAAATGGCATATAGTTCAGCGCTGTAGATACTTGTGGTGCAGCTGTGGGACCAATTATGACTTTCTTTTTCAAAGAATATGGCGCTTCCTGTTCCGTTTTGTGTTTTAGAGCCGTCAGTGTATATTTTCTTTGCATGTGGAAACTTAAGTATTAGCCTTCGTGCATGTAGTCGGTACTGTATCGGTTTGATATTATATTGATTTATTTGCGCAAGTTCTAACCTAATACTTGTGTTTAGATTTAACCAAGGTGGGCTCTCACAGTCCGCGTCATTGACTACTGTCGGCAAAAAGATTCCTAGCTTATTAATTAATGTTAATCCTCTTATAATAGCAGGTCTAGATATAGTGGGTCGTCTTTTATACTGGTTTATAATCTCGATGTCATACAATATTTTGTTATATAAGCTTTTTCGTGCCCCTAATATTTTAGTAATATAATTTCATAACAGAATATCCCTCCTTGTACTTAGTGGTGGTATTCCCGAGTCTTCATATATAGACAGTAGAGCGCTAGTTCGAAACGCTTCAGTCGTGAGCCTTATTCCCTAGTACGTATTCTGTCTAACGGTTTTAATGTTGTTGGTCTCGCAGATGAGTATATTACACTACCGTATTCTATTGTTGTTAGAACAAAAGCTCTGTACAGTTGAATAAGCACTCGTCTATCCGAACCCCACGTTATATTGCTCATACATCTAATAAAATTTAGTCGTTTTTTACATTTAGCAACAAGATGTTTTATGTGCTCCTTAAAATCTAATTTCGTATCGAAAATTACACTAAATATTTTTAATGACTCCACCATGGGAACTATTTTTTCCTCAATGAGTAAGGTAGGGCCGTGATGTGTATCTATTTTGCGACAAACGTGTATAGCTGCAGTTTTATTCTCATACTTTCAACTTTCCTAACAATATGTTCAATTGCTCCATTTAAATGTGTTTCCATATCTTCTGTAGATGTATTTTCATACAAGATGATTAGGTCATCCACATGTAGGCATTTGTATATTGGGGCTGGTATCGATTGGACTACTTCATTTATTCCAATCAGAAATAATGTACAGCTTAGTACCGAGCCCTGAGGTATTCCGTTTTGGAATATGTACGTCTGTGAATGTATATTTCCTATCCGTACACTGAGACTACGAAACGACAGGAAACTTTTAATTATTTGAGGTAAGTTCCCCTTCATTCCCCATTGTTCAAGTTTTTTTATTATGTTATATATCCACAGTAGCTCATAAGCGTTATGGATATCAAAGGAAATTGCTACAGTATGTGATCTTTTTTGAAAACTATTTAAAATATAATTTTCTAAGTATACCAGCTCATCTATAGTGGAGTGTCCTTTACGGAAGCCTATTTGGTATTTACAGATAAGTTGTTCTTTTTCTAAACACCAGGTCAATCTATTGTTAATAATTTTTTCGAACACTTTGCTTATGCATGATGTCAAGGATATTGGTTTGTAGCCGTTTGTGTAGCGTCAGTGTTTGGTTTTAGTGCAGGTATGATTATGGAATGTTGCAATTGTCTAGGGTAAGTACCTTTTTGTAGATTTCGTTATATATATCTAATAACGTTTCCTTTCCAGATATGGGGAGTTCCTTTAGCATGGACTATACTACATCGTCCGCTCCAGGTGCAGAATTGTATTTTGAAGAGTTTTTGTAATTCATCCATTGTAAATTCTTTGTTATAGTCATAAAGCTCATTGGTAATAAAGTTAATATCATTTTCGGCTTGTTGTTTTGTTTGTAGAAAAGTTTCTGAATAGTTGTTAGAATTACTGTTCTGTTCAAATTGTTGTGCAAGAGCTTCAGTGATTTCTGTGATGTCTGTCAACTTTTCGCCATTATCAATCAGTAATGGTGTGAAAAGAGGACTCCTTTTATCCATTATGCATTTAGCTTTTCTCCATACATCATCGCTGGTTGTTTGCGAGTTTATGCTGTTTAAATAGGCTGTCCACAAGTCTTTCTTTGCTGTTAAAATTTTCTTTCTGGATACTGCACGGGCTTTTTCAAATATTATTAAATTTTGTATTGTAGGATTTTCTTTAAACACTGCAAATAGCTTCCTTTTCTCTTTGATGGCCATTTTTATTTCTGGCATCCACCAGGGGACGTTGTTGGTTTTTGCTATTCCTTTACTTTTAGGAATTGATTTGTTTGCAGCGTTGACGATTACATCAGTAAATGATTGGATCTTTTCGTCGACTGGCGAATTTTCATTTGTATGATTTGCATATTTTAGCTTATTATTATTATTATTATTATTATTCTTATTTTTTTTTCTTACTAAGCGCTTCGACTGCTGAGGTCATGTGCCCAATTTCTTTAATATTTTAGCATCTTCATTCATTCTTTCTTTTGTAGATAGCGCTTTATCTTCTATCATATAGGTTTATTACCTTTAGGTACTGTATCATATTTTTTATCGCATTTAGTGTGTTTAGGTTTTCGCTCAATATATTGGATATGGACATTGCATTTCTGATGCCAGCCTATTCTGGCCAAATACAGATTATGTGCTCTACTGTGATGATCTCTTTACAGGTTGTGCATACGTTTTTTGGTTTGTTTTGGAGTATCGATTGATGAGTGACTAATGTGTGTCTTAATCTGAGGCGATGTATAATGCTACAATCTTTTCGGTATGTTATCGTTAGTTTCCATTTTTTGACACTAGGTTTTATGGTTTTCAGGTGAGTGTTGCTTTTTTCCCAGTTTTGTTGCCGTAAGGTGTTTATTTTGGTTCTCAGAAATTTAGCTAGGTTTGAATATGTTGTGATATCTGACTTTGGTTGTGTTGCGTCGTTGGCTGGTAGACGGGCTGCCATATCTGCTCTCTCATTGCCAATGATTTTGACATGTCCTGGTATCCAAACAAATTTAATTATGAACTTTTGATCTGTGAGATGCTGTATGGTACATATGATCAATTGCGTCAGAGGGTTTTCATTAAACGGGTTTTGGATACTGGCCAGAGAGCTTTGTGAGTCGCCAGTATAAGGAATATATTTTTTTGTTAAGGCGTCAACCTCTTGCGTTACTTGCCGGTTTTTCCTTATTGCTAATTGCCTCATTTCTGTCTTATATCAGATTGTAAATATTTGCTAAATGTAAGAAACTTATGACCTGTGCTAATGTAGTTTTGTTTATTTGTAGTGCATTTTCTAAACTAAAAACATAACCATGTCTATGTTTGATTGCTTGGGTGTTACGACATTCGTCGAATACATGCGCAAACGTCATGGGTACATTACATCTTTGAAAAGTTGTTTGTTATTCGTTTCTCAGTAAGTGAGAATGTGTTAACTGCGTGTGGCCTATCCTTAACCTTGTCACCACCACGCTATCTCTTCTTCCCATTGGTATATATCTTTTCCTTGTCAATACATTAGGAAGATGTTGCTTTAGTGCCCTATTTTCTTTTGATCAGCCGTCTTACCATTTGTCCTAAATTTTCTCTTTTATGTTTTTTATGTTTTTAATTTCGTTT
Organism: Vesta saturnalis; assembly: GCA_036346205.1. Lineage (NCBI taxonomy): Eukaryota > Metazoa > Arthropoda > Insecta > Coleoptera > Lampyridae > Vesta > Vesta saturnalis. Next base: position 703,143 of record JARFJB010002101.1, on the reverse strand, counting down.
CTGTTTGTAATATTTAGTATTTCGCACGTTTCTGAAATTTTTGTATATATTAGGGCCCCTGGTGTGCTGTTATCGCTGTTTTTCCATATTAAAGGGTAATTTAAATGTTGTTCTATTGAATATATTTTGGAAGCGTATTTCATTAGTAACCATTGCCTTTGATATTTTAGTGGTAGTACCCTTGCTTCTGCGCATAAACTATTTGCTGGGCTGGTTTTGAAGGCTCCCATGGCATATCTGAGGCAAATGTTTTGAATGTTGTCGAGCTTTTTTAATCGTGAGTCGCATGCTGACATATGGGCAATGCATCCGTAGTCTATGTGCGTTAAAATCAGAGATTTATTTATACGGATTAAAGTTTCTCTATCCCACCCCATTTTGTGTTTGCTAAACACTTAATTACATTTACAATGTTCCTCACTTTATTAAGCAGATTTTCAATGTGGCTGGACCGGAGAAAAGTATTATCTAATGTCATCCCTAAGAAATTCCACATTTGAACGTTTCTAATTTGTTGGCCTTTCAGGAATAGGTTCGGTTGATAATGTAAGCATACTGTTTTGGTGGTTGACAGTTTAAAACCTACCCTTGTGGCTTGCGCTGCTATTGAATTAACTGCCGTCTGCATAATAGTATTGTGCGGAGCTCCCATCTCGCTGGACATGTATATAGCTACATCATCGACATAAATGCATCTCCCTATAGACCTATCCAGATTCTTCGTTATGTCATTTAGCGCTATATTGAATAAGGTAACGCTTATTGGTGACCCTTGCGGGATACCATTATCTAAAGTATGCGTTGTTGATAACTCATTTCCTATTCGCACCCTAAAATATCTATCGTTTAGGAACGTTTTTATAAATTTACCCATGCTCCCCTGATTCCCCACTCATATATTTTTGAAATTACCGCGTATCTCCATACCGTGTCATAGGCCTTTTCTATATCAAAGAAAACTGCCGTAGTGTGCTGCCTTTTCATAAAACTCTCTTTTATTGTTGTGCTGATTCTTACCAAATTGTCATATGTCGAGTAGCTTTTACGAAAACCAGTCTGATATTTATTTATCCAGTTGTTTTCTTCGATTAATTCTACTAGCCTTCTGTTGATTATTTTCTCCAGCGACTTTCCCAGACAGCACGTTAAAGATATAGTGTCTGTAGCTTTCTGGATTCAACGCGTCTTTATTTTGTTTAAAAATGGGAACCACGATAGATAGTTTCCATAAGCTGGATGGTACCCCTCGTTCCATACTTTGTTAAAAATGAAAAGCAAGCCCTCTTCCATTTCTGGCGATAGGTTTTAATTATTGCATTTGGAATGTTGTCTATTCCGCCTGCCGAGTCTTTCATTTCTCTTATTTGTATTTTTAGCTCATTCATTGCGATAGGCTTGTTATATACATTTTCTTGCTCCTCTCCAAAATCTAAGGGTATTTCTCTTTGTGCTTTACTTTCAATGAAATCTGTGCCGTAGTCGCTTGTACTGCTCACCCCTTGGTAGTGATCTGCGAAGCATTCGGATACTAGCGATGGGTTTGATACCAACTGCCGGTTCTTAATTAACTTAGATTGCACTATGCTTTTTCTTTTTCCCGATATAGCACTTATCTTTCTCCACATTTCGGTTGTTGTTGTTTTACTTCCTATATCACTCACGTACTTTTGCCACGATATTTTTATTATTATTTTTTTGTGCCTTCCGAATTTGGAGACGTGCAAATGCTCTAAGTCTTTTAAAGTTAATTAGGTTGTCTTCGGTTGGATTAACGGAGAATGTCTTCAACGCTTTTTTTCTTTCGTGTATAGCCTTCGCGATATAAGAGTTCCACCAGGGAACTGGTAATCTGTTCGTCATGTTTTTGGATTTTGGTATAGTACTTTGAGCCGTTTGGATGATAGATTTGTTAAAATTCTGTACTAAAGTAACTATATCTTGATGCCGATTAATGGGTGTTAGTTTCTCTCTAAATTCTTTCCATTTGGCTTTTTGGAAGCACCATTTATCGAGACATGCGACCGGTTGTTGTTGTTGTGGTATCCCAATTAGGGTAGATCTTTCACTATTTCCCATGTAAAGTGAGGTGCTATTTGGGGGGTACACATAGTGAGGTCTATAGCGCTAAACGAATTTGATTTTGAGTTGAAAAAGGTCAGCTTGCCGTCGTTTAGCAACATTAAATCATTATGGTCTAAAACTTTTTCAACTAACTTTCCCATTCTATCGTATTTCGTTGATCCCCATGACGGACTATGTGAATTGAAATTTTCCAATAGCAAATACGGTTTCGAGAGTTGGGAGATTAGACCCTCTATGTCTTGCACGGTCCATTTGGCATCGGGAAGATACAAATTACAAATCATTAGCTTCATTGGATACGTAATCAATGTCGCTACTGCTTGTAATTTGGTGTTTAATTTTATTTCTTTGTACACACATTCTTGGTGTAAGAAAAAAACCACTCCCCTTTTAGCTCGTTTTTGGTGTAGTGCACCTTGTCGTAGTAAGTTATAACTACGAATTTCAAATGTTCGTGTCTTTTAAAATGTGTTTCTTGTAAACAAATCACCCAGGGCTGGTATTCATTTATTATAACTTTTAACTCACTAGAACTCTTTCGACAACCATTACAATTCCATTGGAGTATTTTCCCCATTTTGGAATTAGTTATTTAAGTATCAATAAATAAATAATGAATAAATAAATAAATAATTAAATAGAGATACTATTGATTAAAACAATGGACATGTTAATAAACGAGTAAGACAAACAAAAGTAATATCACAGGTACGTATTGATGCAGCACGCTTGCTATCACAGATTTATTATCACATCGTCATGTCCTCAATAGAGGATTGACTGTTTTCACGAGCCTTACGCGGCTTCCCCAGTGGCCAACCTTTCTTTTTCTTTTCTTTTCGTTGGGAAGGATGTATAAACTCGGGTTTTTCTGTGTCATCGTGTATACTCGGTGAAGTAGATAGATCCCTCTTTTTTGATGATGTACACGGTTGGGATTCTACAGGTGTATTATTTGTGCTTAGAACTACATCTGCTCGTTCCGGAATATACGATTTTATTACTTCCCTTACAGTTTCTGTTATCATAAGTTTAATTTCCGGAATAATCTCACTTACGAATTTCCGAGTTTGAGTATCCGTGTTTGCCGCTACCGTAGCATAGAATTTGTTTGTAGATACTGGTGACAATTTTAGCTCCTCCTTTGCTTCGAAACACGACATTTTCTTTGTAACTTTTATTTCTTGTATAGCCATTTCGTGTTGATATTTTGTCCAAACTTCTGACATCTACAACAACGGACAGGAGGTGGTACGTAAGGTCGTACCCGCAAGGGATAAATGGCTCCTATTATATTTTGAGGGGGTGTTGGTTGATCGAACGTTAATATATGGTTCGGAGTATCGACGAGTTCTCCATTACGCCTTGTTTTAATTCTTCTCACCTCTATGACCTTTTCGGTTTTAAACCATCCAAAATTTCTTCCAGACTACTATTGAGAAAGTCTGGACAGTACACTACGCCCTTTGAATAATTTAAGCTTTGATGTGCTGTCACAGTTACTTCCATATCAGCTAAACGTTTTATTGATAGTAATCTTTTAGACTGTTGATTTGAGACAGTTTTTATTAACAGACCTTCTTTAACTTTCTTTATAGTTTTGGTTTTACCCGCAATTCGAAACATAGATTAGCAATAAGAAATGGTGATACTTTAAAAATCACCTTCAATTCTTTTCACAAGAAGGAACCGAGATAAGTCTACCGCCTTTTCCTTGCTTGTAGCAGAGACGTCCGTGAGTGGAGTCTTACTGGCTGGTTTTGTAGGTGGACCATCCGACACCTCCATATTTAGAGAGTTGGCACTCTGTGAATTTTTATTATGATCGCTCATGTTGTTCCCACGAGTAGGGCAGAAATATACTGTCACCTGAGGCAGTGCTCCCTTACCCCAGTAAGCCTAATTACCTTTGAAGGTCGGCAGGTATCCAAAGGACATCGTTAACTATTGACTTTCGCACAACCATTCATCCCCCGGCACGATAGATTTACACCTTAGATTGCGGCTTTGGTAATGCTGTATGCTCAGCACGAAGAACAAAAAACAGGACAACTTGTTATTATTATTATTTTTTTTTTTTTTGAAGGCGTCAACTACTGGGGTTATTTGCCTTTAATTTCATGTGACTAGCGTTTCCGTTTTGATACTGTCTAGATTTTCATATATAGGTCTGGCACGTGAAGGAATTTCAGTAGCTCTTTTAACGTGGTTCTGTTCATTTTTAAGACATTCTTAAACGGGGCTTTAATGTTACACGAGTCTCTGAGTTTTTCTACTGATTTACATTCTGTGAAAATATGTTGTAGTGTTAAGCGGACGTTACAATGTTGACCGGTTTTGGGAACAGCTCCTGTTAATAAGTGTTCGTGGGTAAGTCTAGTATGACCTATGCGAAGTCGGGTTATAACGATGCTATCTCGTCTTGACATTGGGATGCATCTTTTATTTTCATTCACTTTTGGCATATGTTGTTTCAGTGCGCTGTTCTCTTCATTCCAAATGTTTTGCCATGCATCGATTACCTTACTTTTAATATAGACTATATTAGTCTCTTCGTGTGGGGGGATATGTAGCATACTTCTTAAATGTTCTAATTGTACGTTTATAGGTGCATTTAAGCTTTTAGTCTCTTGGACTTTTTGATTTACCAGCTTGTGGTTGAAATGCATTGTGTTTGTGCTAATTTTTGCGGCGTACTTCAGTTGCAGCCACATTCGTCTAAATTTTAAGGGAAAAACTCCAGTCTCCGCACATAGGCTGTTTGACGGGCTTGTAGGGAAAGCTCCCACACAGTACCTTAAGGACAAGTTTTGGACTGTGTCTAATTTCTTCAGTAAAGATTTACATGCGGATGAATAGACGATACATCCATAGTCTATTCTCGAAAGTATTAAAGACTTGTAAATTCGTAATAGGATTTGGGAGTTTGCGCCCAAAGTTGTATTAGCCAAGCATTTTATCACGTTTAACACTTGTCCTGATTTCGTACGAATGTGCTCTATATGGTCTCGCCAGGAGAGTTTTGGGTCTAGAAACATACCCAAGAACTTAGTTCTAGAAACACATTTAATTCGGTTCTGTCCGAGGTATAAGTTTGGTTCATAATGAGGTGTTCGTAACTTGCAGAAATGCATACATACTGTTTTTGAGTGTGATAATTGGAAACCTACCTTTTGAGCTTGCTCCGCTATGATATTAATAGCATGTTGTAGTTCTTTGTTAGAGGAGACACCTTTTTTACCAGAGACGTAAATTGATATGTCGTCTACATACATAGAGTAGCCTATTGATGGTTTTAAATTGCGTGTGATTTCATTAACCACTATTGAAAATAGTGTAACGCTAAGTGGGGATCCTTGAGGTATTCCGTTTTCCAAGGCATAATCATTGGATACTGTGTCCCCTATTCTCACCTTAAAGAGCCTGTCATTTAAAAATGACCTCACGAAGTTTCCTAGATTTCCTCTTATTCCCCATTTATGTATCTGGTCCAACACAGCGAACCTCCATACTGTGTCATAGGCTTTTTGAATGTCGAAAAATACGGCCGTCAATTGTTCTCTGTTCGCAAAACTTTTGTACACGCTCGTAGATAACTGCAGTAAGTTATCGTTTGTGCTATAGTTTTTCCGAAAACCTGCTTGATATTTGTTTATCCAATTATTTTCCTCAGATTGATCAATCTTTTATTAATAATTTTTTCTAGCAGTTTACCTAAACAACAGGATAAAGAGATCGGACGATAACTGTCAGCTTCTAATGGATCGTTCCCGGTTTTCAGAATTGGCACCACAATTGCAATCTTCCATTGCGCTGGATAATAGCCCTTGTTCCATATTTTATTGTATATATGAAGCAGATCTTGCAAGGAGAAGTGCGGCAAATTCTTTACCATTCTGTTAGGGATATTATCTGTTCCCGCAGCTCCATCTTTTATTTCATTTAATGTTGTATGAAGCTCATTCATGGTTATTGGGCTATTGTATTGTTGAGGTATTTCCTCTGAAAAATCTAAAGGAACTTGACGACAAGAGATTTCCGATATAAATTCATCTTTGTAGTTACCCGTACTGCTAACTTGTTTGTAATAACTTGCTAGATGTTCAGCTACTAATATAGGTTCAGTGATCAGCGTTCTATTTTCTTCCAGTTTTGGCAATATTGGTTTATTATTATTATTATTTTTTTTTTTATTATATATAGCATCGGCTGCAGCGGCCATTAGCTATTTATCTTTACTAGTATCTAGATATATTTGAATAATCCACTCTCCTTTACGTATGTTAATAGCTTATCAATATTAATCTCGTCTTCCTGAAAAATCGAAGCAAATGTATTCGAGACACTTATTTTTTTCGTAGATCCTCATATAGTGGGCATTCTAAAGAAACTGTTTTTGCAGATTACATAAGTTACATTTTTTGGTCTAACTTTCCCCAGTAAGTATAAGTGAGTTAGATTGGTATGACCGATTCTCATTCTAGTTAGGACTACTTGTTCTCTGCGTTTTAATTTATATTCGTTTCTCCAAGGTTTGATGGAATTTTTAATTTGTTTTAATTGTGTTTTCAATTATTCCATTCTAATTGCCAAAGTTCATTTATTTTAATTTTAAGTATCTTTTGTAATCATTAGGGTGCACTGGAATATTATCTTGTCGTAAGGTACTACTTCCTTCACGCGCTGCTCTATCTGCCGTTCATTTCCAGCTATTCCTGCATGCCCAGGAATCCATACAATTTCTACTAATTTTCCATCTTTATTAATGTTATAAGTAAAGCTTTGATAATTTTAAAAGGGATTATTGGATTGCTCGTTATTTGTGAGGGCGGAAATTGAACTTAGTGAATCAGTGCATATTGCACTGTTACGAACATTTACATGGTTTATATATAATCCTGCTTGGAAGATTGCATATAATTCAGCACAGAAAACGCTTGTTAGTGGGTTTGTGTCCAATAATGGCTTATATTTTTCATATAAATGGCACTAGCGACTGATTGATGTTTTGATCCATCTGTATATATTATTTCATTAAACTTGGACCTATTATATTCGCTAAACATATTCTTATAAGATTCGTTTGGTGTGTTATCTTTTGGGTTCTGTGACAGATCAAGTCGAATCGTAAGTTTAGGTGCATTCCACGGTGGATATTCCGTTATTGATTGTATGAACATGCGTGGTATGGTAATATTTAATTTTGGGCATTATCTAGCGCTCTTAATGGCTGGTCTTGATGCAGTGGGTTTAGATCTGTATTGTTCCATCATTACGTAATCGTATATTAATGGATGGTTAATATGGTTGGGCAATGTTGATATTTTTATAATATAATTAAACAATAACCTGAGTCTTCGGAGATGTAGCGGTGGAATTCCAGACTCAGCGTGCACGGATTCTGTTGGACTAGTACGAAATGCACCTAACACCGTTTTTAGCCCATTTTCATGAATCTTATCCAACCGTCTCAAGTGAAATTGACGAGCGGAAGAATAGATTATGCACGCGTAATCAATTGTGGATAGAACAAGTGATTTGTATAATTGCAGAAGAGTGGTTGTATCTCCACCCCACGTAATACCTGATAGACACTTAATGATATTCATTTTTGTTTACATTTTGTACTAAGCATTTGAATATGTTCCTTGAAATACAATTTCTTATCGAAAATAACGCCCAGAATTTTGGTACTTGAAAGTTTATTTTGCGCTTTTAATGAAGGGTCAGGATCATCGTGATCGTGTCTAAGCCTGCAAAAATGTATTGCCATAGTTTTGTTATTGAAAACGGAATCAATGCTTTCTCCTTCCTGTACTAAATTATTAATTCCATTTTGCATTTTAGTTTTAATTTCTTCTATGTTTTCGGAGTGATAAAACATAGTAAGATCATCCACGTACAAACAACCATAAAGGGGCTGTACACTTTCTATTAAATCATTGATTGCGAATAAGAACAGGGTACATTAAACGGATCCTTGTGGAATACCGTTTTCCATGACACAGGGTGTAGATTCAATAGTACCGACCCTAGTTTTGAAGGTGCGCTGGATAAGAAAATTATTAATATATAAAGGTAGATTTCCTCGAAGGCCCTGGTCATACAGTTTCTTTATTATATTACACCTCCACGTTAGGTCGTATGCTTTCTCGAGATCGAAAGTTACAGCTATCAGATGTTGTCTTTTAATAAATGCGTTTCGAATACTATTTTCAAGATAGACAAGTTGATCTAAACCGGAATGGAAACGTCGGAACCCAGTTTGTCGTTGCGATAGTAATGACTTTGATTCTAGAAACCACATTAACCGTTCATTTACCATCCGTTCCATAACTTTACCTAAGCAAGAGGTAAGAGAGATGGGTCTGTAATTTTCAGGATCTGTGTGATCTTTACCTGGTTTAGGGACGGGTATTATTAATGCTTCTTTCCAAATTTGGGGGTAAGTACTAAGTAAGAAAATGTCATTGTAAATTTTCAATTTTCTCTTTTCAGGATTTGGAAGGTTTCTCAACATTGAGTAATGGACATTATCACTACCCGGTGTTGAATTTTTTGTTTTATTTAATGCTGTTTGTAATTCTTCCATTGAAAAAGGACAGTTGTACTCAAGATCCTCCTCGCATTTAAAATTCACTTCTTTTTCAGTGCTATTCTTAATTATAGAAAAGTGTTCACTATAATTGTTTGAACTACATACTGATTGAAAGTGCTTCGCGAATACTTGAACGATTTCTTCTCGTTTCTCAATTATTTTATTTTGGACCTTTAGAATTCTTGATGGCTCTTCATATGCTTTTCCTGCAATTCTTTTAACTTTACGCCATACTTCAGTAACAGGCGTTTCGTGGTTTATCGATGATACATACTTTTGCCACGATGTTCTTTTATTCTGAATTATAATAGTTTTACGTGAGTGAGCACGGGCTCTTTTAAACGCTATGAGGTTTTCTAGGGTAGGCTTCTTCTTAAATGTGTTAAGCATTTGTTCCTTTAATTTTATCGCACTTTTAACTTCAGCATTCCACCATGGGATGCTAGTAGTTATAGCTTTTTTCCTCGTTTGCGGAATACTTTTTTCTGCAGCTGTTAATACGTTGCTGGTAAATTGCTTAACGTTTTCTTCTACGTTTTGAGTACGAACGTCAGGAAAGTTATTTAGTACTTCCGAAAATAATGTCCAGTTAGCTTTTCTTATTTTCCATGTCTTGGGGATATTTTCAATAATTCGTTCAGTTGGTAATCTAATACTTATTGGACAATGGTCACTATTTTGAAATCTTCCCGTCATCCAGCTAAGTTGAAGTGCTAATGAGGGCGACGCAAAAGCAAGATCTATCGCTGTAAAGTTTTTTTGAAATTAGGTATTGTCCTGTATTGAGTAGTACGATAGAATTATTTTCCATCAAATCTTCAATGATGCGACCACGTGAATCAACTGTCCTGGAACCCCATAACGTGGAATGAGCATTGAAATCTCCAACTAAAAGGAAAGGAGTTGGAAGTTGATATATTAAGTTTTCAAGATCAGTTAGGGTCCAATTATATTCTGGCAGGTTATATTGCAAATAGTAGCCCTGATGGGTGATTCAATTCGTAAAATTGCCTGAAGAGCAGTATTGATAGCAATTGAATTTACAGGTGTATTGTTTTCACATATATTGATACTCCCCACTTGTTCTATTATTTAAGCCACAATTTCTGTTAAAATTCTTATAGCCTTTTAAGTAAAATGTTTCCGTACCTTTTAAATGAGTCTCTTGGAGACAAATGCAAAGAGTTGGTGCTTCTAGGATCATCTTAAGGTTTAGATATGAATGCGTATACCGTTACAGTTCCACTGTATTATATTGTCGTATTTATCGAAGATGCATTTTATCGTGTACTACTAGTTTACCTTAAGACTAGGACAAACTATACACGTAGAGTTATAAAACAAAACACTTATTTAATAAATTAATGTAAAATGTACAACAAGAAACAAAAAAAAGACTAGAGACTTGTGTTCACAAACAAAATATCACAGTAAAAGTGTGTTTTAAGACAAACACTTATGTAATAAATTAATATAAAATAAACATCACGTAACAAAATGTAAAAGTAAAACTTCTGTTTATCACAGAAACAAAATATCACAGCTAAAGTTTTCAAAAATATCACAGGTCAATTTTATCACAGATTAAATTATCTTTTTGTTGATCTCACAATTTCAGGCGGCTTTCTAGGTTTCCCCTTTGGGCCCACTTTCTTTTTTCTTGGACACTGAATCTGTCACTTGACTCGATTCAGTATCCTCATCAAAGAGTCTGATATAAGGTTTTCCTTTCTCTTTCGTTTATCTGATACTGTACTCAGAAAATTCTCATGATCTTTTTTGTTTTTCTACGATTTCTTCCCCGATTGGTGCGCTGATGCCGACATGGTTTCATTTATAATATCTTTAATAACAGTTTTAGTTGAGGATTAATTCTACTACAATTTCCTTGACATCTGTAGTTTTAGATTCATTTAACACAATTTGGTATTTCACTCCTTGTATAGGAGTTTTAGCTGATTCTAGAACAATTTTTTGGCCTCAAAGTAGGTAAGCTTATCTTTAGTTTTATGGTTTAATAGCAAACTCTTCTTTAAACTTTAGGCATTCCTTATGCCTGTGGTTGTGATTTCCAGAACAATTCACGCATTTCATTGAAATGCATGTTCCTCGTGCACCATATTTCCGCATACACATTTCCTCTGATTTCAATTCGTAGATGTATGGCCAAATCTATAACATTTGAAGCACCTTAGAGGCATAGGTTATATTGTTTTACTTCCAACGGTGAAAAAGCTTTTACTTTTTTGGTAGGTTAGGTTTTAAAGTGACGATATACGACGAGCTAGGTGTAAACCGTTCCTTTTTTTTGAATGTTTTAATGTCTATGACGCCTTCACTTTTCATACCATCTAATATTTCTTCGTGAGTTGCGTTATTCAAGTCTTTACAGGAAATGATTCCCTTTGAATAATTTAGTGTTTTATGAGGAATAACACTAACATTAAATTCACCAAATTTTGTTAAATTAAGCAATTTATTTGCTTGTTTCGCAGACACCGTTTCTACGAGTAGCCCATCTTTAAGTTTTCTAACATTCTTTGTACTTCCAACTGAACTATATAAGACCTTGCTGATGAGGAAAGGACTTACATTTGTAAAATCCCCATCAACCTTCTTGATAATCAAAAACTGAGGCACAGAGACCCCCTCTCTCGATTTATCAATTTTTAGAAACGAAGGTTTGTCAAGTGGGCCCTCTCCCACTACCACGTTTGACGAGCTGGTACTCGGATGTTTACAGTTTAAAACATTCATAACGTTCCCACGAGAACGGGAAGAAGTAAAAAGTCGACCACAGTAGTGCTCCCATGCCATGGTAAGGCAAAATACTGTGGAGGGGCGCCAAACCCCCACAGGCGTTTCAACGCTAGGGACCAGGCTTCCCCCTGGTCACGCTCAGGCTTCCCCTTGCGCAATCCCTTCAGCACCTAAAACTGCCAAACGACCTTGGGATTAGGGGATTTTTTATAGAGGTTGCCTTCTCGCAGTCCAGGCAATTAAGCCAAGACTACCGACCGCTACCTGTACAACGTTCCCTAGCCACGCCCTGCTAGAGTCGCTGAAGTACAGCTCACGGTTACGGTATCAGGAGACGGCTAGCGCTCAGCCGACCCCAGCAAGGATATCCCGGGTTTGCCACACCCGTGTATACTTTTGATGGTGCACGTCCTGGGACGAGTAGAAATAAAAGGAAGAGGTCCCTCAGCTTTAGCTGAGAGCCTGAAAAGATCAAGAGTTGGAGCAAGAGTGCTCCGACAGGAAAGAGTTAAAGTAAGGGAAGCCACATAAGACTAGTAGAAGTAAAGTGAACTTCCAGCTAAGGGGACGCAGGGTTGCCATCCCTGTCCTCGTTAGTTACGAGGCCCCACGTGAACTGGTCCGCGACACCGTATTTTTTTGAGCTAACAGTGACAGTTTAAGGTCACGAGCTCTTATTTCGGTGTTGGCCTTGCATCACTTACGATCACTTGCAAGGTCGTTGCCCTATCCGCCACCTGGGGACGCGCCTAGTAGGTAGTTCAACCCCTAGGTTGGTTTATTATTATTATTATTTATTTTTTTTTTTTTGTTACAGGAGCGTCGACATCTGTGGCCATTGGCTCCTTTTTGTTTCCTTAACTACAATAATCTTTATTCGCCGTAAGTATATGTTTTGGGCATTTGATTTCACACGTTTTAATCTTTTGTCCTTGCTTCAGCTATGCTCATATATTTTAGTTTGCTTCAGGAACGTCAAAAGGTTTTTTATTTTATTGGGGTGGGTAAGAATGTCGATTGTGGAGTCTCGAATTTCATAAGCAGTACGGAAATGGTTTAGAGATGGGCACCGTTCTATTATATGTGACATGGATAGCTCAGCGTTTTGGCATTGTGGGCGCCTCTTGGGCGCTTCTCCTAGAAGTAGATAACTACGGGTTAGCCTTGTGTGCCCTATTCTTAATCTTAAGATTTTCACTTCGTCATTTCTTGGCAGCCCTAGAAGATTACCCTTGTTTACTACAGGAATAAATTCCTTTAATTGTTGTTGGCAGCTGTTCCAAGTGTGTTGCCAAGTGGTGATAACCCTTTTATTGAGATCTTTCATTACATCTACTTTTGAATAAACAGCCATCGTGTTGTCAAGAGTTGGTTGTTCTGCCGTACAGCGTGCGTTTGCCTTGTACTTCTGCATCGCAGGACATGTTGATGGTATCCAAAGGAACGTGACTAGTATACCTTGTTCCTTAAAATTGTTACAATGGTACAATATAGTGGCCATCAAATCGTCGTCTGTGTACTGGTCCTTCAGAAGTGATACCAAGGGTAGTGAGGAGAATAAGACTGTTGTTTGTGAGCTTCTATTGTTGTTTATGTTTAATATAGCCTGAACGAGTGCTGCTTTTTCAGCTGTGATCAATGAGCATGGGGCAGGTAGGAACCAGGATGTTGTGCAGTTCTTTTGTGATATACTTATGCCACATCCAAGTGTTGACTTATATGCGGCAGTGAAGATGACATTTTCCCCTAAGGTATTAATAACTCGTTCGGATTCGGTGTTTAATACATTTATAGAGTTTCTGGATTTTATTAAGTCTTCGGATACTGTAGGGGGATTTACTTTCCAGTCAATGAGTTGAACGGGCTTTTCCCATACGTTAATGCATATGTAATTTTCTTTTGCCAAATCCTGGTGAATCCTAAATAGAGCCGGGATCGCACGCGTCTGTTGCCACAGGTATTTATCCATTATCTCCGGGTGTTTTAAGTATTTTGTGTGAAAGTGATCCACATGGTGTATAATTTTAAATCCATATCGTAATTTGTGTTTCCGAAATCTTTCTTTTATCGGCATCAGGTTGGCTGCTACACTAAGACAGGATGTCGGTGACGTACGGAATGCGCCTGATATTATGAGAAGCGCTCGGTTCCATACTACTTCAATTTTACGTAGGTGAGATGGTGCTGCGTTGGAATAAGCAATAGATCCGTAGTCTAACTTGCTGCCTATCAGGGCGTTTATAACTGTCCTTAAAGTTGCCGTGTCGGCTCCCCATGAGTATCCGGCTATTGCTCTAAGACGATTTAAGGTTAACCTACAAGAGGAGGCAAGATTTGAGATGTGGCTCTTCCAGGTAAGTTTATTGTCAAACGTGACGCCTAGGAATTTAAATTCTTTTTTTAAAGTAATTATGTTATTCTTGAGGCGAAGTACTGGATCGGGATGTTCCTTACGCAAACGACAAAAGTGGACGCACGTTGTTTTATTTATAGAGAATTTAAACCCACGTTGCTCAGCCGACTGTACAAGAACATCTATGTTCTCTTGCATACCTCTTTCAATGTTTTTGATGTCCTGACCAGAAATTGCAACTGCAAGATCGTCTACGTACAGCATAACTTTTGCATGGTTGCTAGTACAGTCTGCTATGCCATTGATAGCGATACTAAAAAGCGTAACGCTCAAAACCGATCCTTGTGGGATACCATTTATTTGTGGGTAGGGCTCTGAAACCGTAGTACCTACTCTAACTTTCAGCACCTTTAAAGTTCCAAGATTTTAACATTTTTAGGATTCCATGTTTCCAAACCGTATCATACGCTTCCTCCATATCGAAAAATAGCACCACTGTATGCTGGGTGTTTGAAAAGGACTCATTGATAATTTTATCTAGGTGTGCTATTTGGTCCTGCGTAGAGTACCCACGTCTAAAACCTGTCTGGTAGGGACTAATCAGTTTATTTTTTTCCAAAGTTGTGACTAGACGATGATTTACCATAGCTTCCATCACCTTACTCAGGCATGACGTAAGTGAGATAGGTCTGAGGTTTTCTGGTTTGGTATGGTCTTTATTTTCTTTGGGTAATGGTAGTATAATAGATTCTGTCCATTTGTTGGGGTAGGTATCAGATTCCCAGACTTTGTTATATAGCGTTAATAAACTAATTTTCAGTTCATCAGTCAGGTTTTTGATCATAGAAAATGAAATTCTATCATACCCTGGTGCAGTATCCTTTACCTGGCTAAGGACGCGGTTAAGCTCTGACATAGTGAACGGTGCATTGTACGGTTCACTTTGACAGGTTTCAAAAATTACGCCTTTACGTTCTTCTGTTTCTTTTTTTTCTAGAAAAGTTTTTGAATAGGAAGAGTTTCCAGAAATATTGGAGAAGTATTCAGCTAAATGGTTTGCAACTTTACTTGGGTCTTTTTCAATTTCGCCATTTACGTCTATCACAGGAGAGATATATGGTTTCCTAGTACCAGTGATACTTTGTACTTTTTTCCAAACCTGGGACATGTTAGAAGATGAGTTTAGGGTGGAAGTGAAATTGCGCCACGACTCTGTTTGTGCATTGCGCTTTAAACGCCTTTCTTGTGCACGGACTTTCTTAAACGCCATGAAATTAGTGGGGTTTCGATGTCGACGGTAGGTATTCAGTAATCTTTTCTTTTCTTTATTAACCTCACTAATTTCAGAAGTCCACCATGGGACGGGACATCGTTTGTGGGATCCGCAACCGTAGGGGATAGAAGCTCGTGCAGCCTTTATTATTACTGTAGATACACTGTCGACTGCATTTTCCACTTCTCCATCAAGCTCAGGTTGGGCAAGTAAGTTTTTATACTTTTCCCAATTAGCCTTCTTTAAACACCATTTCGGATTTTCGTTAAGTTCATATTTCCTTGCCGACAACTGCATCAATATCGGAAAATGATCGCTGTGATGCAGATCTTCTTCGACCGCCCACGATGCGAGGACTGCCATGGTTGGAGATGCCAAGGACAAATCTATTGCACTAAAATTTCCACTTGCTTCATTGATATGGGTGGATTGGCCATCGTTGAGTAAGATTAGTGCGGAATCGTTAATAATGTCTTCTAGAAGAGTGCCCTTGGGGGATGTGTATTGACTTCCCCAAATGTTGTTATGGCAATTGAAGTCTCCTAAGACTAGTTTAGGTTCCGGAATTTGACCAAAAAGTCTACGTAACTGATCTTTCGACCAATCATTGTCCGGCAGGTATACATTAACTATGAACAGTTTAAATGGTGTTTTGATTTCTACTGCACAAGCTTGCAGTTCGGTGTTGATTACAAATTCATTTGATATTATATCGTTTCTTATAAAAGAAACGACTCCCTCCCTCCTTTGGGTACTTCTGGGATACTTTTGTATGTTTTATAGTTTGCAAACTGGCACCTTTCATTAGGTTTTAATTTTGCCTCTTGAATTAAAAATGCCATTGGCTGGTGTTTATTTAGAAGGTAGCGAAGTTCGTCATACTTATTATTTATGCCTCTTACATTCCATTGTAGAATTTTTTCGTGCATTAAGATAATTACAGATGGTCTTGGACATGTTTAAATGCGTATGTATTTAATGTATGCATGAGAAAATCGCATGTAAAATAAAAACACTTGACTTCACAAACACATAACAATAAAAGAAAACAAACACAACGTGAAAAAAATTGTAAAAATATATAAATATTAAAATATCACAGATAAATCCTAGTGTAATATCACAGATAAATACGTTTTTGGTATCACAGAAAGGTCTTAACCTAAATGTATATCACAGATTGACTTAGATGACTATCTATTCACTGGTGACTTTCTAGGTTATTATTCTTTTTATTAATTATTATTATTATTATTATTATTATTATTATTATTATTATTATTATTACTATAGAAAAGACAATTTCTGACGATATAAATGTATCCGGTATTATTTCAGAACTTGCTCTAAAAAAAGCAAGGAAAGCAAAATCTATTTAAATTTTTCAACATAAGAATGTATTAATAAATATAAGTATTAATTAGCATAAATGTTTATTCATGTTAATTTAGGATAAGTTCCTGCTGACTTATTTTTCCGAAATACAATTTACTTTTTTCACATTTGCTGTGTTTTATTTAAGGTAATACTACTTTAAAGAAATTATGGTTAATCAGAAGTTAGGGGGCGGGAAGATTATTTTCTCACACGGCGGCAGATACCTTAGGAATGGCCCTGTCATTGAGACATGTACTATAATCACGTTGCCCTTCCGTGAATAATACCTTAAATACTAAATAATTTCCAACCACTAATGTCTTCTTTGCACACATTATTTTACATTTTTAATTGTCTTTACTTTCTTAATAAGATCCTTTATCAATATTGTTCTGTCGTCATCTACACATATGTTTATAATTAGTTTATATACATCTTGGGCCCGCAAGCATCCACTACAGACAGTCTCTAAAATGAAATGACATTTGTAAATGCATTATAACTATTTTGGGAATAGTTTTTGCAAAAAGGTGTCATTAACAATCCGATGTTTCTATTTTATTAAGTATAAAGCAGGAATAAGTCACGTATAATTAATTTTTATATAAAAGTATTTTAGGGGATTGTTAGAGGGTAGGATGGGGTGGTTTTTTAAATTATCATATAATGTAGGTCTAAATCATCAAGGATTTATTTTTCATTTTACTTGATTTTATTATTTAGGGGTAGTTTTCCTATAGAAGGGCTATTTTTTTTATTTTTTGAGTTTCATAATTTGAGAGCACTAAATAAGCCCTAAATCTGTGCGGCCTTTAATATTTCAATTTTTCTTTACTTCCGCGCGACGCTGCTAGCTTGGATACAAGCTGGCAGCGACCCGTTTTTCAAAAAAACTAAAAAAGCTCCAAATCGAATACTGGAGCTCAAAATAGCTCTAAATGGTAGAATTGGTCCGTCACGAAATACAATATGGTGTTGCTACCTTGAGTGGAGTATTAATGAATTGATACTTACTTACCTCAATTATATTGCACAATAAAGAAGTTAGTAGGGAATTCACAAAAACTAAGAACACTGTATTGTATATTATAAGAAACGCTGCAAATTTTACTTTTTAAATATTTAGTCACAGCACAGACATGTAGTCGTCAAGTAAATAAATTATAGGCATAAGACTAGCTGGACCTGAAATTGAACTGACAATCTTTAATATTAATAAGCCCAAATAAGCTTTCCGTTTGTCAATTCAGTTTATTTTCATTTTTATAATGGTATAAACTCCTGCTGATACAGTTTTAAATCATAGCTCAAGATATGCCCAAATGTGTCGATTGTAAGCAAATTAGTATTTAAAAATCAGCCTTATGACTGTTTTCATTATCTTCATCCACCGGCGGAAAATATTTAAGATATAGCGTCGCATGTATTAATCGGTATCAACTATACTATTAAATTGCGATAGGGGAGACTGGGGAGCATTGATACATAGGGAGGTTTGATACGGCTTCATATTTACCGCCTCGCAACTTGCAGTGATTCAACGGCCTCATTTTTGCGTTCAGTGACATCGGTCGCATTTTTGATGTTCAAGTGAACAGAGCGTATTTTTTAACTACAAAACGTAAGTATTTACCTACGATACCGAAGGCTCTTATTATAATGCTTTAACATTTACCAAGTAACTCAACATTTTCTCTGAAATGCATTGTGAAAAACACATGCCCAGGCGAATCCAGCGCTTCTGTTGAACGCATAATTGCCTTCTGGAGAGCTTTGATACACATGGTCATGGTAGGAGTGATACGGTGCATAAAAACTCCCTTATGTTAATTTCTTCGAAAATTATTTATAAATGACAGTTTTGTTATAATGAATTGTTTTCTTTTTCGAAGTCGTTCAGATGAAAATCTTAAGGGCGTAAAGTCAATTCAGCTGACGATGTTAAAGATGCCGTTTTGGAGGTGTTAACCAAAATTTTAAAATAAAGACAACCGCTAAAAAATACGGAATTGACAAGATGGCCCTTCTGAGGTACGGAAATAAGTACAAAAAGAACAACAGTATAAGCTTTTCACCAAATTTTGTGACATTTTAGATATTTACTATTGATGAACAAAAAGCGCTAGAGGAGAATTTAGTAACTTCTGCAAATCTTAATTATGGTTTTACTCCTATCCAAACTAGAAAGTTTGTGTTTCTATATGCAATGGAAAATCACAAGACAATTCCTGATAACTGAACCCGAAACCAAGCAGCTTCCTATGACTGGCAAAGCGGTTTTATGTCTAGAAATCCTCAGTTGTCGCTTCGCACTCCTGAAGCGACAAGTTTAACTCGTGCTACTGCACTCAATAAACACAGTGTCTACATTTTTTGATAATTTGTGCTCTGTATATGAAAGGGGAAACTTAGGACTAGAATCGGTTTACAATATAGATGAAACTGCCGTGACTACTGCCCACAAACCGTTTGAAAATAATTAATTGTAAAGGTCTAAAGCAAGGCCACATCTGCAAAACGAGCCAGATTGCAGTGTAATAAATGTTGCAGGAAATTCCGTTCCTCCCCTTTTTGTATTTCCTCGTGTTCGACACCAAGATTATATGACTCAAGGAGCACCGCCAGGTTCGCATGCAGTAACACATGAAAGTGGATGGATGACCGAGGCGAACTTTATAAGTTACCTTATCCATTTTATAAAATTTGTAAAATGCTCTCAAGGCAACAAGTGCCACGTAATCGTTGACAATCACGACAGCCACATTTCGCCTCGGTCCTTCAATATATGCAAGACTAATGGAATAATATTATTAACACTACCACCACACACTA
This sequence comes from Vesta saturnalis, assembly GCA_036346205.1. Taxonomy (NCBI): domain Eukaryota; kingdom Metazoa; phylum Arthropoda; class Insecta; order Coleoptera; family Lampyridae; genus Vesta; species Vesta saturnalis. The sequence continues at coordinate 683,868 of JARFJB010002101.1, read as the reverse complement.
GTCACCGTTACAGCCACTAGACGTTTCTGCCTTTGGCTTTTTTAAACACTTCTACAACGAACAGGCCGATGCATGGATGGTAAATAATCTGGGCTAAACGATATATTTGCGAGATAGCCCAAAATTGGTTGGGCAAGCATATTCCCGAACATTTGTTCCATCAAATATTATAAAAGGGTTTCTAGCAACGGGAATCTATCCTTTTAAACCACATGTATTTCTTGACACATATTTTTTTATGCGCAGAAGTTACTAATTGTTCCTTAACAGATCGTCATTAAAAACCACAGAAGCTGATTTAAGGACGGCACCGAGAAGCGATGCTGGCCCAAGTACATCTCAAGGATCCTAAGATCTCGTGCTTACAAATGAAATCAAAGATGTTAACTACCACAAAATTGAGGATAACAATTCATCAACACAGTTTCGGAGTACAGAAAAAATCCGACCAAGAAAGAAAAAAGGGGACAGAACGCCGGGAATATCCAGAGTTTTGACAGATACACCAGAAAAACTTGCTAGAGAAGAAGAATTTCAAAACAAAGGAAAGTTGGCGAAGAAAGAGTGATATGTCGACAAAGATAAAATTGAGAAAATCTAAAAAAGAAGGGTTAAAAAAAAGAAATAGGTGTAAGCAAGGGCAGTTTCGATAGTGATGAAATGGAAATGGAAAATCAAGAAGATTAAGATGTGGCATGCATTTATTGCAATTCATTATATTCTCTTTCAAAACCACAAGAATACTGGATTCGATGCGAACAGTGTTCTAACTGGTCCCATACAGAATGTGCAGTCATTAGAAGAGCCGCTAAAATGTTTATTTGCGACATTTGTGTTACATGAACTTCTCAATGTTATTTTTTGTTATGTCTTAACGTTTCCTATATGGAGTACCAATCCTCTCACATATGGGGAGGCATGAGACATTTTACATATTTTTAAAAAACTTGGTTTATTTATTGTTACATATTTAAGATTAAAACATTTTATTTTTATTTTATTTTATTGAACCAAAATCGTGTCAATGCTCCCCAGTCTCCCCTACTAACATTACGTAAACTCTTATTACAAAGTTGCCGTCAAGGTTAGATGAAGAATGAAAACCGTTCACATATGTGCTTTATATGATAACGATTTTGCAGAAAAAGGAGCACATAATTTGACATTGGTGTATTGCTTATGTACTTAAACAAGAAATTATCGTTACGTTATGGCGCTAATATCACATTCTTACATTATTCGTGTGGTTATTTTGACGATTTTTTGCGGTAAGGTCAACCAGGGTAAGTGGAACCGCATATTTTATTACCTCAGTTTCGATTTGCCATATCTGGAGATTTTCCTTGCTTATTGGATTCAAACTTGGGCAGTGTAATAATATATACGTTAGCTAATATTTAAAAAAATGCACAAACCTAGTGATATCGGATTTGCTTTGTCAATGCAATATATGTATATGTAATTACACCATTAGTATAATACATGTTTAAATTCACGTACCTGCAGCATAAGTGCAAATGCGTAAAAGTAAAATAAAATTGACAAGCGTGTATATGATCTTGAATCACTGTAGAGAAAACAATGAGGTAAGTTTAATTAAAATTTTTATTGTGAAACGGACTTAGTCAAAATACATCTGAAAAATAATGAGATTCAAATTCTCAAGACAAATTATTGTAGGAGTCGAAGCAAACATTAATCTCAATTTTCTCACGCTTATCTATTATAGGAGGTGACAAAACCTTGTAAATCTCGTCAAAGGCTATCATATTTTGTATCATCATTTGGCCAAGGAAATTATGAAGTTGAACGAATCCATCTTGTAAATTTCACGCAGAGAGGTTTAATTTCAGTGATCCGTGCAACATAAATCTTGGTATTTTCCTTAGAGAGAGCATCACCATAACTGAATGATTTACACGTAATGATTCGAAACCTTTATCCATCAGTTTTATGAACTTATTATCTTCATCTGCTTTTTCGTGGAATTCGTCGAATATATTACTGTCTTATGATTCATCTGATTTAAAATCTCTATCATCTCTGTCACTTTCTACATCACAGACGGTTGTTTTACCTATTTAACTTATTTTACCTATTTCCCTATTTTACCTATTTTACCTATTTTACCTATTTTACCTATTTTACCTATTTTACCTATTTTACCTATTTTACTATTTTACTTATTTTACCTATTTTACCTATTTTACCTATTTTACTATTTTACCTATTTTACCTATTTTACCTATTTTACCTATTTTACCTATTTTACCTATTTTACCTATTTTACCTATTTTACCTATTTTACCTATTTTACCTATTTGACTTATTTTACCTATTTTACCTAGAAACACAAAACCTTCCCCACAATGTTTTTTACTTGAAACTCTCCTTAGTTGGTTACAATGGGGACTAGTTTGACGAGTTGTCTTCTCCAGACCTTAAACTATTGACAAATTTAACATCTTGTAGTAACAACTAGTTAGTTATACTAGTATTACTAGTATAACTATTTTAACATCTTATATGAATAACTAGTTAGTTATACTAGTATTACTAGTTAGTTATATAAGATGTTATATATGTCGGTAGTTTAAGGTCTGAAGGTGACAATTTTTGTCGAAACTAGTCACTTTTGTAACCAATTATTACGAGTTTCAAGTAAAAAACATTGTGGGGAAGATTTTGTGTTTCTAAGTATACCTTTGATCACCACAACCTCATTTAGAGTTTCCAACATAGAGTAAAATGTAAAAAAAGAACTATTTTACGTATCTTAAGTAAAAATGACAAGTTATAGGGTTGCCGTCTCACCAGCCTCCTAAACGTTTAGGAGCAACAACGTTTGAGAGAATTTGCACAAACTATGGGAACTAGTGCACATTTGTGCAGAAACAATGCATAAACGGATGATACCTATTTTAAGTAAAAATGACAATTTAGAGGGCTCTTTAATCTGCACCCAAACGTTTCTGACCTATAACATTGAGGTGGGTTTGCACTTACTATGGGCATTTGTGCGCACTTGTGCACAAACGATGCACAAAAAATACCTAGTTCGAGTCTAATTGCCAATTGACAGGAGGGTTTGCACTAACTATGGGCATTAGTGCGCACTTGTGCACAAACGATGCACAAAAAATACCTAGTTCGAGTCTAATTGCCAATTTGGGGGCTCTCATTTTACCAGCCTCCCAGACGTTTTTGGGCGAATACATTTGAGGGGCGTGTGCTCAAACGATGGGATTCAGTGCACGGTTATACACAAACCATGCACAAACGGATGATACGTATTTCGAGTTATAATAATGATGCCCCGGTTCATCTGCCTCCCCTTAAATGCTTTTTGGTGATAACTTCTAAAGGGGATGTACACAAATAACAGGATTTTGTGTAAGAACTATGCACAATCGGAAATCATTCGGGGGTGGGTGGTTGGAGACATAAACTGGCAAAATTAGCCAGTACACAGTATATCGTTTAATTTGAAATAGAGCAATTTCGTCAGAATCAGGAAAACAGCGATCGGTAACATTTTCTGAATGTACAGTGGTTCCCAAAAGTAACGCATAAATTCTATAAAACTGTTGGCAAAAAATTTCAAAACAATGCTCGATTTATATTTTTAAAATGCTATTGGTGTATGCAATTTTCCACGTCCACCTCCAGTCCTTCAGACTTAAGGGGTAGAAACCCCTTGCAACACTTCGATTAATAAATCTTTTATACTGAATACAAAAAAAAAAAAACACAAAAATGTGTTTAAACATCAGAGCCAACATTCGAGCAGGCGTTGTTGAACAAAATAATTGCAACTTAATTATTACTGACTAACACAATTTACTAGATCGGTCTTGTTGAGTTCGCTGCACATGCTGAAAAGTATTAAGTTTCCGACTTTTTCATAAGCACAGATTTCACCTACATAAAGTGAACTTGGTAGAAGAATTATCGGATGGTGACTTTGATCAACGAGTGCAATTTTGTGAGTCAATGATGAAACTCTCCAATTGAAATCTTTGCTTAATTAGGAATATCGTCTTTTCTGATGAGGCAACATATTGTTTGAATGGTGCCCTTCAATAAACACAGTTGTCGTTACTGGGCGGCGGTTAAAAATCCACGTTGGATGAATACAGTGAATACAGAATATCTCCAAAGACTTAATGTGTGGACTGTTGTAGCGGATTCTGGAATTATTGGACAATACTTTTTCGACGGAACGCTGGATGGTGAACTTACCTTCTTCCGAGATAAAACTAATTTCTGCTTTAGCGGTATTGTTTCCGAATATAAAAGATCTTGATGTACCCGATACCAGAATTTGGTTTCAGCAAAATGGTGCGCCTTATTTTTATATTCACGCCCAGTTCGAAAATACCTCGATCAAATATTTTCTAGTCGGTGGATTTGATTTAACCCGGTTTGGCTATTCTTTTAGGGTTACCTATTTAAACACTTTCTCATTGTAATAAACCTGAAATATTGAGGCGTTAAAGCAAAGGATTCGTCAAAAAATCGTCCCAATTACCCCAGAAAAGGCAAACAATGTTCAACAGGCAATAGATTTGTGCATTGTTACGCCGTAAACGTACAGCAATTTCAACATTTAATTTAATAATTTTCAATTGTTATTTTTGATAAATTTACTTAGATTTTGTTGTATTCTCAAATTAATGTTTGAATACTTTTTGTAAAGCTCTCCGTAGTTTATCAACTGATTTTGACAACTTTTTCGTTGTATTCAGTATAAACAAATCTATCTGTCGAAGTTTGCAAGGGGTGAAGGGCTGAGGGGGTTGGAAGTAACATGCCCGATTGGCAATTTAAAAATAAAAATCAACGTGTCCGAACATTTTCCTGAAATATTTTTGACAGCGATTTTATAGAATTTATCCGTTACTTTTGGAAAGCACTGTATATATCACTTACAGAAGGGGCAATAAAGTGATACGTTTAAAGCACTTTATAAGCTACGTGGGAGATGAACCATGAAAAATAAATTTGTTTAATGATAATTAGATAGTTAAACAACTAGCTAAAAATCCCATTATAAATTCAAAATCCAAACGTCACATCAAAAAATATTTTATACGCAATGTAATTCAAAAAGGTTCGTTGAATATCTAAGAAGTGAAAATATGTACGTCGGTATATCTAGGTACCAAATTGCTACAAAAAATAAAAGTTAAAAAGCTTGGATGTTTGTTAGGACTGAACACGGTTCATGAAGAGGAATGTAATTAATATTAAAGTAGGCGCGCTTACCACATTTAATTTATATAGTTATATCGTATATATACAAGTTAATATTCATGGTAACAGTAGTTGTTTATAATTATAATTTATAAATAAACAAGTAAAACATATATTAACGTAATTTTAACAGAATTATTTGATTTTTTGTGCAAAGACATGATAAAATGGTAAAACCGCATTTTGATCTGTTAAGCCGTTTCAGGAGTAATTAATTATACGGAGATGGCCATAGCGATGCTAAAACGATTGTTTTCAAACATATGTATAAACTAATTTGAAACATATTTCTTTTTCCAAAAGAACTTTTACAGTTAGGTCATGAAATTATATTGTTATCGTTTACTGGCTACTTAGTGTGCGCGTAACTTTAAGTACTAATGTACCTATTTATTACATTGCGAAACTTAAAACTTTTTCATAAGACTTTAGGTTATGTCATTATTTTAGAACTGTATTACTTAGTATTTACATATTTCAATATTTAGCCTTTTGTTATAGTGACACATAAATTAAGTTTTAAATGTTATATTTGTGTTTAGTGATAAAAGATATGAAATATTACGAGGAGAGTGGGATTTAAACAAATTAAGATCGTAATATGAGATAGCTGATGGTAACGCATTATAAAATATGTAAATAGGTATTTCGTATAAATAATTCTTTGAACGATATCGGTACGAAAGTAATTATTTAGAAAGCATTAATGAGAGAATGACGCATCCGAAATTTGGGGAAAATTAATCAGTATAGCAACATTGCATACGCATGTCAGTAATGAAAACCCCTCCAAGTCATAGCCGAATCGGTCTTTCGTGATTTTTCGATGAAATTCGAGATAAAGATAAGATGGAGACGTGATTTTGGGTGCTCACTGATATGGCCGTTTGTGATCACTTTGATTTAAACAATAGCAAAAAGAAATTTTACGTTCGACGAGTGTTTTTAGTGTTCGTTTCGTTTCTTTTGTGAAATTAGGTTTGAGTGTGTGTTGTAGAACAATGCGCGAATTTAAAGTAGTTGTTCTTGGTTCGGGTGGGGTTGGCAAAAGTGCGCTGACTGTGCAATTCGTTTCCGGTTGTTTTATGGAGAAATATGATCCAACAATTGAAGATTTTTACAGAAAAGAGATCGAAGTGGATAATTCACCGTGCGTTTTGGAAATTTTGGATACGGCAGGTACGGAGCAATTTGCCAGCATGCGCGACCTCTATATAAAAAATGGACAGGGGTTTGTAGTGGTTTATAGTCTGACTAATCATCAGACATTCCAAGATATACGTAGCATGAAAGAACTAATCACTAGAGTTAAAGGTACAGAACGCGTCCCAATCTTACTTGTAGCTAACAAAGTCGACTTGGAACACCAACGTGAAGTAACTACCGATGAAGGTGACAGTCTTGCAAAACAGTGGGACTGCCCTTTTGTAGAAGCTAGCGCAAAAAATAGGACCAACGTTAATGAAGTTTTTGCAGAAATTGTTCGCGAAATGAACTTTAGTCCCGAAAAGGAGAAAAAAAGCTACTGTTGTTGTACGGTACTTTAATAACGGCCTCATTATGACTAATCATGGGAACAATATATATCTCGGTCAGCACAATGTTTGTGTAAACTGCTGCCGATCAACTTCATGTTAGTGTCCTCTATAATCGGAGACCAGATATTTTTTATTAATGCTCATTCTTTATGATACTACGTCGTCGTCATAAAAGGCTTGGACTGCACATTACGTATATTTTTATACATTGAACAAACTTGATGCAAACATTGTAGGAATATTTTTATTTACGTACACATTTTTAAAGCAAATCATATCTATAAGGTTAAAATGTACACATTCGATAGTGCCTGAAATAATGTTTTTACACATGAATGCATGAAGGGGGCATGGGTGCTATATGGCCTAAGATCGGAGTATATTCCATCGTCTTTTTATCTATCGTAGACGAAGTCATACATTTTAATGACTGGCCTACCGTTGTCGGAATATCATATCTGCATTAGTGTATTGTACATTGTAATAAACAGCTCATCCATGTAAATAAGTTTTACCATAAATTTTATCAAATGTCTGTTTTTGTAAAAAATTGCTGAATCTATTATGTGTGTTTGATGAATGCGGGAGCGTCTACTAATAAATGTTTATTCGAGTAACTGATGTTGCTAACTAGCATGTATGTTAAGAGAGCCAAAAAGGATTTGTGATATATAGCTATTATAATAAATACCTTTTAAGTGGATCTGACTATTTATTTTTGTTTTTTAAGCAGCGTCATTTTTCCAATTATAAATGTTGATCATATTTGTATGTTGTTTTTACATATTTAGATAATCATATTTACAATTTTCAAAATTCATGTTTACATTCGTAACAATAGGCTTGTAATATTACCAGGATATCTATATTTTTAATAAATACGTTTTTTGTATTTTCCTTTTAATGGGGATGAGAAACTTGTTTATTACCTACTTGTAACATGGTATATACAGTAATCTAAATATTAAAAGGAGTTTCTTATTCGCCAATAAAATTATTAGACCCAAATTTTATTAATAATCTAGAATGAACAACAAGACTCTCAGGAAATGCGGGGTATTTTATTTATGTAAATGTAAGAAAAAGCTGTAAAAACAAAACATACCATCCTAATTTTATATAAATGTAAATTAATATAATGTAAACATGATGTTTTAATTAAAATTATACACAGTATTTATTAATAGTTTTCTACATTCTAGCCTATGTACTTGTTCATTCTTTAGAAATTCTACTATTTAGTTTTCGAAAGAAATTTTTATAGTTTATTAGATCAAAGGCAAGATTGATTGACCTTTTAATAACACTAGTCAATTTAAAGATGTGTGAATAATTTGCAATGACATTTTATATGAGTGTTGATTTGATAATATACTAGACAATAACATTTATATTTATATATTCCTGCCCTTCAATCAATTTCTTTATTTTATAAAATAAACAGATGTAAACATTTCTTTATTAAGCTAACAAGTTTATGTTCGCTTGCCTATTAGTAATGTAGAATTTTTGAATTAATATCAATTTCAAACAGTACTTACACAAATATGTTATTAAGCGTTTAAGTACTTTTATCTAATCGAAATTTTCATCATTAGAATATATTAAAGTATTTTCATATCAGGTAATTGAAGAATAAAAAAAAGTATTATATGTGCAATGCCTTCATATGGCCAGCACATGAGTTTCTTATGCCTGTACCATGTGGGTTGGCAAAAAGTGTATTAACATAAAGAAACATGCTACAATACATTCCACTTTATGTGATGTTGTTACTTAAACAAGTTATGACTGTTTTTAATTCATTTATATTTCTGATTATTTGAAATGTGGAATGTGTAGTTTTGTTTTTTACTTTATTAAATTTTTCTGTATTTAGAAGAACTTCACATATATAACTGGTCAGAGATTTTATAGTCTCCAAACGGGACCATCCTTACAGCTGGTACGAAAATATCTTAATAACTTTCTTTATGTTATGTACTCACTCTTTGGCTTAATTTGTTTCAAACTTAGTATTTTCATATCAGGTAATTGGTGAATAAAAAAGGTATTATGTATTAATGTAAAGAAACATGTTAAAATACATTCCACTTTATGTGATGGTGTTACTTAAACGAGTCATGACTGTTTTTAATTAATTTATATTTCTGAATATTTTAAATGTGTAGTTTTGTTTTTTATTTTATTATAAATTTTTTTGTATTTAGAACAACTTCACGTATGTAACTGGTCGGAGATTTTATAGTCTCCAAACAGGACTGCATTGCATAACCAACCTTACAGCTGGTACGAAAATATCTTAATAACTTTCTCTACGTTATGTACTCACTCTTTGGTTTAACTTGTTTCGCACTTACGAAACAATACACCAAACTTCGATTATAGTGTTGAATAATTGAAATATAACACTAAAGAAACGACGTTCGCTTTCATTTGCTAAATATGCGAACGTTAGTTTCTAAAATTAATGTTTTATTTCAATTATTTACAAGTTAATCATATACTGTGCCGGCTGTGTTATGGCCAGCAGTTGAGTTTCTTATGCCTGTATCATGTGGGTTGGCAAAAAGTGTATTAACGTAAAGAAACATGTTACAATACATTCCACTTTATGTGATGGTGTTACTTAAACGAGTAATGACTGTTTTTAATTAATTTATATTTCTGAATATTTGAAATGTATAGTTTTGTTTTTTATTTTATTGTAAATTTTTTTGTATTTAGAACAACTTCACGTATGTAACTGGTCAGAGATTTTATAGTCTCTAAACAGGACTGCATTGCATAACCAACCTTACAGCTGGTACGAAAATATCTTAATAACTTTCTCTACGTTATGTACTCACTCTTTGGTTTAACTTGTTTCGTACTTATGAAACAATACACCAAACTTCGATTATAGTGTTGAATAATTGAAATATAACACTAATGAAATGACGTTCGTTTTTATTTGCTAAATATGCGAATGTTAGTTTCTAAAATTAATGTTTTATTTCAATTATTTACAAGTTAATCATATACTGTGCCGGCTGTGTTATGGCCAGCAGTTGAGTTTCTTATGTCTGTATCATGCGGATTGGCAAAAAGTGTATTAACGTAAAGAAACATGTTACAATAAATTCCACTTTATGTGATGGTGTTACTTAAACGAGTAATGACTGGTTTTAATTAATTTATATTTCTGAATATTTGAAATGTGTAGTTTTGTTTTTTATTTTATTGTAAATTTTTTTGTATTTAGAACAACTTCACGTATGTAACTGGTCAGAGATTTTATAGTCTCCAAACAGGACTGCATTGCATAACCAACCTTACAGCTGGTACGAAAATATCTTAATAACTTTCTCTACGTTATGTACTCACTTTTGGTTTAACTTGTTTGACTTATGAAACAATACACCAAACTTCAATTATAGTGTTGAATAATTGAAATATAACACTACTGAAATGACGTTCGTTTTTATTTGCTAAATATCCGAATGTTAGTTTCTAAAATTAATGTTTTATTTCAATTATTTACAAGTTAATCATATACTGTGCCGGCTGTGTTATGGCCAGCAGTTGAGTTTCTTATGCCTGTATCATGCGGATTGGCAAAAAGTGTATTAACGTAAAGAAACATGTTACAATAAATTCCACTTTATGTGATGGTGTTACTTAAACGAGTAATGACTGGTTTTAATTAATTTATATTTCTGAATATTTGAAATGTGTAGTTTTGTTTTTTATTTTATTGTAAATTTTTTTGTATTTAGAACAACTTCACGTATGTAACTGGTCAGAGATTTTATAGTCTCCAAACAGGACTGCATTGCATAACCAACCTTACAGCTGGTACGAAAATATCTTAATAACTTTCTCTACGTTATGTACTCACTCTTTGGTTTAACTTGTTTCGTACTTATGAAACAATACACCAAACTTCGATTATAGTGTTGAATAATTGAAATATAACACTACTGAAATGACGTTCGTTTTTATTTGCTAAATATGCGAATGTTAGTTTCTAAAATTAATGTTTTATTTCAATTATTTACAAGTTAATCATATACTGTGCCGGCTGTGTTATGGCCAGCAGTTGAGTTTCTTATGCCTGTATCATGCGGATTGGCAAAAAGTGTATTAACGTAAAGAAACATGTTACAATAAATTCCACTTTATGTGATGGTGTTACTTAAACGAGTAATGACTGGTTTTAATTAATTTATATTTCTGAATATTTGAAATGTGTAGTTTTGTTTTTATTTTATTATAACTTTTTTTGTATTTAGAACAACTTCACGTATGTAACTGGTCAGAGATTTTATAGTCTCCAAACAGGACTACATTGCATAACCAACCAGCTGGTACGAAAATATCTTAATAACTTTCTCTACATTATGTACTCACTCTTTGGTTTAACTTGTTTCAAACTTAGCAAACAATATACCAAAACTTCGATTATAGTGTTGAATAATTGAAATATATAACATTAATGAAATGACGTTCGTTTTCATTTGCTAAATATACAAACGTGAGTTTCTAAAATTAATGTTTTATTTCAATTATTTACAAGTTAATTATATACTGTGCCGGCTGTGTTATGTGAAGAAATTTGTTAAAAATTGAATTATCTTTAAAAAAGATTTAGTACTCTTTGCTCTAAAGTTTATAGTTTTCGCTATATTAGCAAAAACATAAATTATACTATTTAACGAAGATATCTATACTTTTTGCTGTGAAGTTTATATGTCAACACATTCACAAAGTACTTTACAGATTTTTTTGATGTTTCTTAATAGGACTTACTTATTATCTTATGAAATACTTTTATAGAGAAAACGTGTCCAAAATTGAATTATCTTCATAAAAGGTCAATATACGATATATGCCTAAAAGGTGCGTGAAAATTAAAGAGTACGCAGAAAAACTACTTGCTGAATTTTAGAGTTTCTACACTGTTCCAAAGTTGATAGTTGTCGATATATTCGCAAAAAGGAATTTAGGGACTATTATTATGTAGTTACCTCTTGTATAGCTTTTATTACCGCACAAAAAACTTTCACGAAGAAAATTGGCCAAAAACGTCTATTTCTATAAAATGTAGAATGTTTTTACTGTTGTGCATCTGTGGGAGTAAGCGACGATAACTTAAAAAATAAGGACCTATTTTAATAAAACAAACATGCATTATAGAGAGCGTTAAAATATATTTTTCGAGAATGTAGATATTTTTTAAATATAATTAAAATTTAAATTAGTTTCCTTCATGAAAGTTTTTTGTAGGGAAATAAATAAACCCTACAACATCTGACGTGGCGAACACATGACTTTGGCTGAGCATATAGGAAAAGGGGTAAGAATATTTTTAATTTATTATCTAAATTTTAACATTATAAAAGTACTGCACGTATACTATTAACACATTTATTTTCACTTAAATATTATTGTTTAGGGTGGGCCAATAGTGTGTGGGTGGAAGATTGTGGGTTTATTAGGGAAAGTTTGTTGATGGGATGTGGTGGGGCATCCTGAAGGCTACAAACATAAAATATTTTCGCTTGAATCGAAAAGGTTATACAGGGTGATTTATATCAAAGTTGCATTTTTGTAGTGGAACTCCTGTACATTATTGCATATTTGAATTCCTTGGTCAATTCTAGTGCGACTTTATGTATCACACATGGTACCTAAAACGAATCGTTTAGCCACAATTGGTCATTTTTACAAAAAGTCGATATCTGAAAAAAATTTAATATCCCTGTGATCACAGGCCATGGATCTGCAATGTTACTAAACATGAAATGTATTAGCGTAGACCCGATAGACCGGACGGTCAAATCCGAATTCTTCTTGTGTTTAGAGAAATTACTTTGTTTATCTAGAAAATTTCAATCAATGGTAACTTATTTTTTCAAATGCAACGGCCATTTTTGCACCAAATGCACACATTTTCCCTTTTTAGTGATATAAATTTGTCGGTATCCATCTTCGGTAGATTTCTTTTAATTTCACAATTTATGATTAATTTGCGATATTTTTAATTTTTAGTTTGTATTATCTAGTAACCCGTGGAAAATAAAAACGATTCACATTATAAAATATTATTTATTAAGTAGAAAAACACATAAACGCAAAAAACAACGTTACGAGCTAAAATAAAAATAATTTTTATCAATGGTCACTTGATTTTTTCAAATGGAACTGCCATTTTTGTATCAAATACGGATTTTTGTACCTTACTAAGGCTATGAATTTGTTGGTATCGATCTTCGGTAGATTACTTTTAATTTCTGATTAATTTGCTGTATTTTTAAATTTTCAGTTTCTGTAACTAGGAACAGATAAACCAATTCTGTTACTTTAACATTACTTTGACATTAGGTACTAGTTCGTGCTGCTATTTCTGGTTAGGGCTTTTTTTAAGTAGTTAACATTAAACTTAACTGATAAAAATGGCAAGTTTTTATCAAAATGAAATGATTGATATAGTTTTTACTCTTGGAGAATGCTCTAGAAATCCATTTCTAGCGAGTCGAGTGTACAAAGATATCCTTACCGGGAAGCGTTATCCAAGGAACGAATCGTTCAAAAATCTGTTAGAACGATTTATTGCAACAGGAAGTTCATTATCCTGAAAACCAGGAAAGAATTAAACCTGTGTGGATCGAAGATAATCAACTCAATATTTTAACTGCAGTAATAGAAAATCCCCATACGGGTACACAACTCGAAAGAAATTTTCAAGTAAGTAGAATATCTGTTACAAGAATAATTACAAAAAAAACAAATTTTATCCTTATCACATCCAACAACAGCTCAAGGAGACCGATTTTCAAAACAGGATTAATCTGCAATTGGGTAGAACAATAGTTAAATGAAAATGTACAATTTTTGGATAAGATCATGTTTACATACGAGTGTACCTTCCACCGCAATGGATTTGTTAACCAGCACAATTTTCATTATTAGTCACTATTGCCGAGTTCATCGTTAAGAGAAATGGTCGATTAATGTTTGGGCACGCTTATTCGGTGCTTCAGTTGTTGGCCCCTTTTTCTTCGACGGTATTCTAAATTCGAATTTATACTTGAATTTCCTCGATAATAAATTATTTGGACTCCTTGAAGATGTACCGCTTGCTCAAATTAGGGACATATATTTTCAGCAAGATGGTACACCTCCACATCGTGCCCGTGTAGTAAGTGTATTGCTTAATAATGCATTTGTTGAAAAGTGGATAGGAAGGGATGGGTCAACACGATGGCCAGTGAGATCTCCAGATATTTCTACGCTTAATTTCTTGTTGTGGGGGTACGTCAAGGCAGAAGTGTATACTGAACTACCAACCACTGCGGAAGATATGAAAAATAGAATCTGAAACGTTTTTGCAACTATCACCCCAGTAATGTTAAATAGGGTTAAAAATTCTTTTCGTCCTAGAATTCAAATTTGCTAGAACAAAGTGGTAGACATTTTGAACATGTATTAAAATGATTTTTATTTTAGCCCGTAATTTTGTTTTTATGTGTTTTTCTATTTAATAACTGATGTTTTATAATGTGAGTCATTTTTTCCCTATTTTCCACGGGTTATTAGATAATACAAATTAAAAATTGAATTAATACAGCAAAGTAATCAGAAATTGTGAAATGACAAGAAATCTACCGAAGATAGATACCGACAAATTTCTACCGTTAGAAAGCTAAAAAAACTCCGTATTCGATACAAAAATGATAAAAAATCAAGTTACCATTGATTGAAATTTTCTAAATTGACAAAGTAATTTCTCTATACACAAGAAGAATTCGGATTTTTGACCATACGGTCTACACTAGTACATTTCATGTCTAGTAACATCGCAGAGTCATAGCTTTCTAAGTTTTGTGATAACAGCGATATTGAATTTTTTTCATATATCTACTTTTTGTAAAAATAATGAATTGCGGCTGAACGATTCGTTTTAGGTACCATGTATGTACATAAAGTCGCACTTGAATTGACCCAGGAATACAAATATGCAATAATATACAGGGATTTGCATTTAAAAAATGCAACTTTGATATAAATCGCCATGTATAAACTTTGCTATTCAAGCGAAAATATTTTAGGTTTTTAGCCTTAAGGATACCCCACCCCATCCCATCAACAAACTTTAGAAATATTCCTTAATAAACCCACAATCTTTCACTCACGCACTATTGGCCAACCCTGTATATATACAGGGTGAGACACCATATTCTGTATTCGCGTCGGTTGATTATTGGAAAACGCAAGGAGGTAGAAAGAACATTTTTTACAATATGTAAGGTGTCAATGTGCATAATTTAAAATTATTTTGAAATGTACAGAGTGTATCAGAAGAGCCATATCAAAGTTTGGTTTTTTCTTATGGAACACCATGCATATTTTGTCAGCTTTGGATTCTAGGTTCTAATAAAACCATTTATTATAAAGGCACAGTTTGTCTAAATGCTTTGGTTTTTGGGATAATTTAAAGATAATGAAATTTGCAGGATAATAAAAAAATTATAAACATCCTATACATTACTATTCGAAATTATATCTCTGTGTTGCCTTAAGCCAAAGGAACAAACTGTACTAAAATATGTACGTTCCCACAAATGTATACAGAGATCAAAATTCACTTAAAAGTTTATTTTCAAGAAAAAATTTGTTATTTCAAATGCAACACTTTGTATTTTTTTAACTATATCGACTTAGATTTAGATACTCTTTCAAACTGTATTAGGGTTTCCTATACCGATTATACTTAGTTTTTGAATAAAAATCGATTTTTTAAAGTCTTATGTTAATTTTTTTAATTTTTAGTATTAATAAAGAGATTTCAAAACAGTAGCAACTTAGTTAACACCTAATATTTAACAATTTTAAATTAAAAACTCGACACATCCTTACCTTCACTAGGTATTATCGTTATTAAGAGATGTTTAAATTGTTTTCAATACATAATTGTACTCGTTGTTCAAAGGCACGCTTCACATTCTCCAGCATATTTGATGTGATACTTCTGAAGGGAGGTCTTATACGGTTTTTCATGTCGTCTGGTGTTGTTGAAGGTATATAATACACTAGGTTTTTAACATATGCCTATAAAAAGAAATCAGGGCACGTAAGATCGAGAGATCTTGCTGGCCAATTTATAAGACTATCCCGCCCTATCCTTTTGTTGGGAAAAATCTCATCTGGCGTATTTCGAAAGTCTCTTTGAAAGTGAGTGGGAGCACTGTCCCGTTGAAACCACATGATCTCATTGACGTTTAGAGGCACATTTTCGAGCGGATCATTTAAAATAAATTGTTGGAATATCGTATGGCTTAAATTTCCCTCAATACAGTAGCGACCTATAACACGGGTCTCCAGAATTTCAGCCCCATGCGTTGGTAGACCATCGGCGTTGGTGTTCTAGGTCACTATAATACTGGTAATAGTGTGTATTCACTAATCCATGTTGTGGAACGTAGACTCGTCTTAGAATAAATGGAAATCCAGTAAAATATCATCTTTTCTCACTTGATAAAACCCACAAGCAAAACTTCGTCCGTGAAACATAGTCTCTTTCGTAGAGTTTTTGATGCAATTGAATATGATAAGGATGAAAATTGTACTTTTTAATGATTCTACCCATACTCCGTCGACTTATGCCAGTCTCTTGGTGTATTTTATGCTAAGTTGTATATGGATTTTGTATGAGAGAGCCAATAACGTTAAATTCATTTTCTGCATTTCCAAGGATAGGTTTCTGTATAAACCACACTACCCGTTGTGCGAAATAGTGCAAGGAGTTTTCAAGGGAACGTTTATCAGGGTGATCGTTTTTCAAACTGTTGTATTAATAGCAGGCTGATGTTTATGTTTTAATTTTTCAACTTTGACAAAATTGTTTACATCTTTAACAATTCTTACAAATATTACTACTGACGAAGATAACTGTAAATGTTATCGAAACGTTTAGATTGTATAATTTAAATACACCATTAAAAATCCCAAAAAAGATAAGTATTTTATTATGAGTGGTAATGGTGAAAGTTTACATTTTCGAACATGAAACATGTATGTATTTTACTAAAGTTTGTTCCTTTGGCTTAAACCTCAGCACCAACACTTAATTTCAAACAGTAATGTACAGGATGTTTACAATTTTTCTGTTGTACGCTGCATATTCATTATCTTTAAATTATCTCAGAAACTAACGCATTTAGGCATGTTACATCCTTATAATAAATGGCTTCTTTATATCCTAGAATCCAAAACTGATAAAATATTGTAGGTAGCGGACCGCGAAAATTTTATTATTGTAATAAACGCTTGTCAAATCGCATTGTTACCTCGATAGAAAAGATAATTAGTGGATTTTTAATATCTTGATAATACGTCGTAATTTACTAATGTTTTCAAAATATTTTTATTTATATATTTTTATCTAAGGAATGTAGGATTGTTTGTAACTAATATGTATGTAAACACATGTTAGGGGGTGAGTGGCAGGTGCACGCTTAAAAATGCTTTACTGAAGGGGCGTAACAAATCATTGGAATTTTTCTTATGCGCGTGCTTGATGTAAAAATGTCATTGGTCTAATGATTAATTGTGGCGAGACGGGCCACGATGAAAATATATCTTTGTTACTGAGAAACTCGAGACCCGTAAATATAAGGTTGTTACAGACGAATGATTTTTAAAATTGAGATGTCGTGCAATAGTTATTATGAAGCTGTTCCGACATAAGTTAGTATTTCTTGTTTTTTTTATTACTTTCGAAAGACGGGGGTAAGTTTTTCGGGAGTAGATATAGTTATGTTTGGATCGGGAGGGAGGGCGGTCACAGCGAGCTTTTCAATCGAGCCAGATCGATTTTTGGGGTTAATTAAATCCTTTCATTGTAAACAGTTTGTCTTTAAAATAATTCGTGCGTGTACATTTCTGTTTTGAACTCGCCAACATTAAGTTGTCTTTTCTTTCGGGGTTAAACCGCGTCTATTAACAATTTGTGCCTGTGATCAATTAAGGGAATATTTATTCTAGTGTAAGTATGTATTTCTATATAACGGAAAGCTCTCAGCAAATAGTTTTACTAGTCTAGATAACATATTAAATACCAAACATTGTCTTGCAAAGGTATCTTATTCGTACGCGGGCTCATTAAGCTGAAATCTGCTAAAATAAAAGGACAGTACAGGGCACTCTCCCTTCGGTATTTGTGCGAATTAGCATTGTTGATTGTTGTTTATATTTATAATGGTGTACCTAAAGGTGGCTGGTGAATGGGTATAGGATGCCGCAGGTCATTAACTGTAAAAGGCAATTGCCTGTTGGTACATACTCCCAAGCCAGACCATTAACACCTCGAATTTTATATTTATTGTTTTTATATGTTGTTCAGGTCGCACAACTAAAGATGATTTGGAGGTCAGATGCGCATTCGTCCGTTTTCAAATATTCTACTCGCGGCAATTCGAGAAGTTCAGTAGCGTCGCAGGTAAATTGTTTCAAGTGTATATTACGTCATTGTACGTATACAAACATAATTATTAACACATTTTCTTAATACTTATGGAAATTTTACATTTAAGTTAATGAAATTAGAATGTTTTTAAACAGATTAGGAATGTATATAAATTATTAAATTAATAAAATAACATAACACTTTAAATGTGATTTTGTACATGTACCAACGATTAATTACGCCGCCCCTGGTAAGTAATTTTAAGCTGTTACACTTGACGATTGTTCCCGAACGCAATGACGTATCTGCGCGACCCGAATCATCTTTAATTGTGCGACCTGTATAGGTGAATGTGTAACCGGAGAGAGAGAGAGAGAGAGAGAGGCACGGTATGTTGCTAACGCACTCAACCTTATATATCGGTCACGATGTTAGTGATCTATTTATAACGTACCCTTGTAAGGCTTTGTTTTAATGAGTTTTTATTTCAGTTTGTTGAAGCTGAATTATTTGCCTGCGAGCTGATTTCTCTTATGTATGTGCTTTATTACAATGTGACTTAGGTATTTTGTGCCTTAGTTATCACGAAACAATTGGGTAATGTTTAAATTCCTTGTCTGTTTTCTTTTGATCCTCGCATTTACCTTATTACCTGTGCAATTTTACTGTTGTTGTATTTTATATGTACCGTGATTTGCTTTATTATTTTATGTGGTTATTTACTTAAAGACCGGCATGATTGGTTTTTAAAAAGGGCCACATGCTTGGTGTTACGATTTTTATTATGATTTTTATTTTAATTATTTACGACCCAATTGTGAGTGTGACTATATGTGTTTTTTTATCATTGTGTTTCTGTGTAACTAAACGGCTTTTTATTCATTTTCTCTTAATGTTATAATTTTGTACGGACTTTAACCTGATTTAATGGTGTTTTGTTATATATTTAACCCTTTCATTGTTTTAGTTGTGTTATTTGATTTATTAATGTACTTGTGCAATTGCTTATTTATGAATAAAGTGGGTTTTATTGGTGGTTCTTTCCCACAATAGTAGATTAACGGGCTGAACCATCGGTGCGTCAAGTTCGTTGATTTTTTCCTGCCCGCATGATGCAACACGTACTCATTCAGACTATCTCATTTAGATAGCATAACGTACCTAACACTAGACGGCCACTTCGATTGATCAGGTTTGAGGTTTGCGAGTAATTAAATATCAGACTTGTAAATAAATTCTAATGTTTTAATTATTTCTCGGAAAGTCAAAGTAAGGCAGGCAATTAATTTGAGTAATAGTGACGTTATTGTCAGTCAAGTCAAGAGACATCACTTAGCGATTGTTTGGTTCTTGAATTTGCATTATTGCAGATAAGTTCAAATTACTCTTTTCAGGACGTTACAATATACAGGGTGTTCTATAAGAAAAAACCAAACTTTGGTATAGTTCTTTATTTGGTGTACTTTTGAAGAACACTGATGAAAGGAAAGCACCAATATTGTATTTTTCTAAATATAAATTAACTAAATTTAACATAAAAGTCATGTTTTAACATTTATATACGCACGTAATGTTTATACTGTACACTTTTGCAGAGGTTTTATTATAAATGAAAACAAATCAAAAAATGCAAAAGGTTTAGACTGTCAAAGCAAGTTTCAATGCCACTATGCTGATGAAATATTCATAACCTAATCTACATTAAATTTTTAACAATACTGGTGACATATTAACTAATTATTTCTATTAATTAATTGATAGATAGGTAGACAATATGACTGGTGTTTGTAATAAAAATAAATGATCGGTAGTTTCCGGGCATGTTTGATACGCAACGTTGTAATACCATTAGTACAGTGCTGCGTACATTCGATTTTTTACTTTAATTAATTTTTAAGGGTTTATACAAACAATTTTTGAAAAAAAAAACTTAAATTAAATTATCCTTAAAAAAGGGCTTACGCTTTTTACTGTAGTTATTGGTTCATGAGATATTCAGAAAAAATACTTTTTTGTTTGTTTAGACCATAAAAACATTTATGAAGAAAACGTATCTAAAATGTAGTTATCTTTAAAAAAGTCTTACATATTTTGTTCTAAACTTAATGGTTTTAGAGATATTTTTGAAATGTACTTTAACGCCCTCTACAAAATACCTTTATGTATCGATTATAACCAAAATTTGTACAAACGAGATACTTTAGTAGTAATTGTAAATATGGAGCTTTATTAAAATTATTATATAAGTTATCGTGACAACAGACACACGCACACACACACACGCGCGCGCACACACACACACACACACACGCGCACCCCCCTTCCCCCACACATGTGGAAAATCATCTGGATCCTTTTAAAAGCTGAAACAAATGGCTTCAAAGAATTTAGTCCTTTTCTAGCGAGGTAATACCTTTAGCCGTTTTTCTTATGAAATTTATGTCGAAATAAAGGTTCTATATAACAATGATTCCAAATAATGACCAAGAGCGGAATTACCTCAAATTCATTTCTTGCCCACTAAAGCAACTCATTGGCTGTTTTCCAACGAACTTAGCGTATAAATAACAATTTCGGCAAACAATGATGGCAAATCATGATCAAAATCGTAAGGAGTTCAAATATGGTGATTGTCCAGCGCCACGATACATTTACACGTTTGTACAACGAAATCGCCGTAGCAACCTACTTTGTGGTCACCCATTTAGGTCGTATAACTTTGCTCTTTTAAAACTTTAGTCACTTTATGACTGCTAAAGCCAATTTGTGATATTTTTCTATGTATTCACACGGGGTAAGTACTGAAGGGATTCTTCTACCTCTTCTATTTATTACCCTACAAAACTTTTATCATGACATTTGTGTAACATTGGAATATCTTTAAAAAACGTTTTTATATTTTTTGCTATAGAGGTAATAGTTTCACAAAAAGTATACTGTATGGCTCATTTGAAGTAGTTTTTAAGAGTTTATTTATTATCCTACGAAAAATTTGTTTCAAATTAAATTATTTTTCAATAAGGTCCTTATTTTGCAAGTTTTCTAGATATTTTACATAGTACGTTTGGGTTCGAATGAAATGCTTCTCTGAAGCATATACATTAACTATTTTCAAAAAAATGTGTAACAAAGATTGGATTACAATTAAACAATTTTTATAAAACCCTCTACACTTTGTGCTTTAAAGTTAATACTTACGGAAGGTGCTATAGATTCTTCTATATAGAACTAACTTTGACAAAACTTTATAGGATCAACTTATTTTATTACTAATAATATTAAGTTTCATTAAAATTCCAACCCAATTTTTTAAATTATAGCGACTATGAGCGCTCACACAGATATCATGTGAAACTGGTTTAAAATTTCTAAATTATTTTTAAAATGGTCAAAACCAGAGCCGTGTAAAATGTGTCTACGCCTGAGGGGGGACGAATGATGAGATAACTTTTGAAATAAATAATGTTTTATTTATTTATTGACCCTAAAAAGTTTCTATTCATGACATAATAAATTTACAAGATCAATCTAAATACGTGAAGAAAAACTCTGTACACCTTTTTAAGCACTTTGCGCGCGCGGAGGATTGTGATAATTGGCAGATCATGTGGAGGAGTGTAGAAATGTATGTATGATATCTGTTACAAATACATTAAATTAATCACTGTATAATGACGTATTTATACACGCTCGCAACTGAGCGTAATAGAACAAAATTCAAAAAATTTATATGCAATGATTACAGAGGTATACTCTTTGACAAAAGAACCTCAATAGTGTTCAAACTTAAACATTTAATGAATTACGGTCGAATTCTCACCGACCATTGGTCGACTAGTACATAAAATTCGGCAGCCCCTTGCTTAATGGGAAATCAATGTAAGCCCCGCTGGTATTAACTTTACAGGATACGTAAGTGGATATAACGTAAGCCAGCTCTAGTTCAACAATACAACGTGTTTTATTCGCTGTCCGTTTTCACCGTCCACTGCTCAAAACGCCTACTAGATGTTGATTGTGTTAATAACTCTGACCGTAATAAAAATACTGAGCTTTTTGGGTTTTTTAATGGTGTATTTTTATATTAAAAAGAAAAAAAACTAAGTATTTTTATTATGTGTAAAAATGGTTAAAGTTTACATTTTTATATAGCTTTAACCGTGTTCACAGGACCAATTTTAAACACTTGACAAGTACCATTTTGTTCATAACGCCCGATTTTAAATTTTGATTATAACGCCCACTCTTCATTGTGCATACTGCCTCCATAGTGTGATCATTCAGCTTCCATTCTACATAATACCTACGCACCTTATTAAAAATCCATTACAAAGTAAGCTTTGCTCATTTCTGTTCATAACGCCCACTAACGATCTTTGTTTACAATGGCTACTTTGTTTATTAGATACACCAGCTTCTTCGTATCACACACCTTATTCATGATGCCTTCACATCTAATTTATCCTCGGTTAAAATTTCAATTTAAGCTTGAAACACGAACTTATTCTTTATTGATTCTTACTTTTAAGCTTTCCATGCAGCTTTCTAATGGTGTATAAATTCTGATCAGTTAAAAGTGTTATTGATACTTAAGGAGCACGGTTAGCGTTGCATATTATCTAATGATCAAGTTGAATACCGGGGAAATAATTAAATACGAAACGAAACTGTTAAGAACAGAAATTAAAACCAGAGAAAAAGAAGGTAGAAAGAACAGATTGCTGTTTAGCTGAATTTAAAATTATCACAAAGGTTCGACAAAGTCAGACATAGGAATCTGCCACAGTCGTTTTTGCAACAAAAAGTAATTTGTGCGCAAAACACTCCCTTTTCTCCAAAATATTGATTTTAAATTAAACTAGTCGTCTGTCTCTAAAAACAGTCATTTCAGTTATGTTCATAAAATTATTGTTTCGATATTCCCATCTTTTGTCGAGTGTTCTACTATTATCATTGAATAACATGATACGTTATACATATGGTTTTACAAAACTAACACCGTAGTCAGCAAATAATTTAAATATGTGGACTATACAAACAAGGGTGGTTATTAGGTCTTATAAGTGGCCGTTTTGAGCAAAGATCGTTAGTGGGAGTTATAAACACAGTTTGCGTTGTGAACAAGGTTTGTTGGCTGGCGTCATGAACAAGGTGGTTTTCTCAAAAAAGTTGCCATGGAAAAATGATAAAAAATGTAGTTATGAACTGAACAAGGTTCAGTCTAATGGGCGTTATGAACAAAGTTGCAATTATGAAATATGAAAAGTGACTGTTATGAACACGATGGATTAAAAACACCGTCCGTATCTAGTGGATGATATGAGCAGTAGGCGTTGCGGTTAACGCACGTATGATGTGTTTCTAAAAACGAAAATTTTGTAGATTATATATAATTAATAAGTCTGTACCTACCCTTTGAAAGGTAAAAGTTTGTTCCTAGAGTGTGTTATGTAATTTTTTATCTGGAGAAGAGCATTTTATTTTTGTTTTAAATATAATAGTAAAGAATTTACGGGCATAACTGTTTTATACCATACACCGTAAAATAAGGTTATGCCTTTCGATACTTAATATATTTTTTTCTTCCCACAAACCATTTTTATGCATTAGTCCTAGTCACTTACACTTTAAAACTTCCGATCGAGGGGCATATTTAATCATGACACGGGACGGCTGGGTTCAGTCCTGCTCAAAACGTGCAAAACTGCTGAAAACCTGACAACCAAGACAAACTTGTTGACGCATTATTCTGTTAATTTATAATTTTTTTTACTGTTGTGTTAAAACAAGTTGAAAATATTTTAGATTTGTGAAACAGCAACTACACTTTTTTAGGGTTTTTACGAACTATGGAGGCGTGGAAGTTGGTGAATTAACCAAATTAATTCTTTAGGTTTTAATTTAGGTAAGCTAAAATGTGAGAACTTTCCTTAAATAATAAGCAATATCATTCAGTTTCAGCTGTAGATTTTTATGTATTGCTATTCAGTTTCTTCAAGGACATTTAGACCTAAATTGTATTAACCCAGATATGCCCATGCAAACTAGGTAAATACTTTTTCTAGAATTTTTGTAAAAAATATCTATTTGGGATATAAGTAAAACACTTTTTTTCAAAAAACTCAAAATTTATTTCAACAATTACAAAAATTAGGCGTCCTTAATGTAAGACGTTGGGCATTTAAGTAGCGCAGATTATAAATTTATAAATTGTTAGCTGGTGTATGGTATGCGCCAGACACTTCACATGTAAGCCTTTATCACATTTCTTACATCTCGTGGTAGTTCTTAAGTGACAGGAGTCTGTCTGTTTTTCTAGTGGTATCAAGAGATGATCCAAGCGATCGAATTGAAAATCTACACCTTTGTTACGTGAGAGATGACCTTTTGCGTATGTTTCTTTTTTGTTTTGTTGTAAAAATGTAACGGCAATTCTTCTTCTGAATTTTAATTGGTCCAACTCACTCCCATTTTTCCTGTGTAGGTGCCAGGCGTTATTCGTGGCCATATCTACATAATGTGCTATTATTGGAAAATATCACTTTTTACCTAGTATGGACACTGTAGAGAATGTGGTTGCGTTACCTAGAAAACAAACAGTTATCAAAACTAAGACAATAACTATTGGTTTTACTTACTTGTACAATTTTTTTCTCGTTTTGAGCAAATCTCTTGACAGAGAGAAGAGGGTTTACCCCTGCTGCATTCGAACACAAAGTTACAATGTTGTTGTCGTGCCACTTTACAACGACCATATTTTGTTAACAAGTTTTTGTTGTCGTAACTTCCTCGTTGTTGCTTTTTCATCTTTTTGGAGTCTCTTAGAGAATTATTGGGAATTCGGTTTTGCGTATTGTTCCGGTTCCTTTCAAATTTTTATCAGAAAGTAATTCAAGTAAAGGTATCGTTGAAAAATAATTGTCAAAGATAAGTGGAGTTGTTTGTCAGGCCACTTATCTTTAAAAATCTCTGAGTATTCTAGAACCATGGAAGGTCCTATTCCAAGTTCAGTGTATTGTGTGCTTATATTGGTAGAAGCTCCCTGATATGGCTGAAACCAACTGATGTAGCCCAATCTTGTAGTACCAATCCACAACTTATAACAATATATGATGGGTTTGCCATGAATAAATTGCTTGCAACCATGGCGCCCAAAATAAGGTACCATAGCGTCATCAACGGAGTGCATTTCTTCTTATTCCGCAAACTTTTTATTGAGACAATGATCGAACTTTCGCAAATTTGTCTGTCGAGGTGGTTAGTGTAGTATTGTCAGCAACATGGAAATGAGATAGAATTAATTCAAACTTATTTCTTGATATAGCTTCAGTTACCAAATGATTATGAGTGTTGTTTTCGTTTTCCCAAAACATACGCCTTCTCTGCAGCTGAACATATCCACTTAGTAACAAAACACCGATAAATGCTTTTAGTTTAAACTTCTGTATCATAGTGACATTATTCTTTTGTTGAATATAACGGTTAGATTCTGTTATAATCAACTTCAGAAGTTTATCGTCAAAAAATATTGAAAACAAATGTAAAGCATTTTGTTGTTCAAGGTTTTAGCTGTTTTCAAATTGAAAATCTGTTTCATCTTCACAGTCGTAGAGATCTCGATTCAAGCGTCGTCTTCAGCTTGGGCTGAGGTTTGGAGTAATTGTTTTCGCACGTGTTTGTAGAGGTCTTTTATCTTCTGAGGAAAAGTCGTTATTGACAGTGGACAAGCGTAAATTTATTTCTGCTGGAGCACGAAGTCGAGCTCCAGGCAAATTATGTATATTTACTACGTCTTCATCTCTTGAATCCTCGTCAGTATTGTTACCTGAAGTACTTTCTGGCGGAAAAATGGTTATTGGTTCAACATTTATAGTTACTTCTTCGTCATTTTCTACCATTTCAAGTGCTTCATACCTAGAAAATATAACTATTAATAGTGTGTACGTATAGGACAGACGAAATCAGAAAAATAAAATACTGAAACATTGATGTGTAAAAACAAAAAAAAACACTTACTTTGCAAACCAAATCCCATATTCGGCCATTCTCAAAAATAACTAACATTGAAACTGCACAACTTTGAGTCAATCACTTTCCGACACTGTTCAATGCGCCCAATTACTCGTCCCAAGTAGTAATAACTAATTTTATGCGATACCGTTCTTCTAGTATGCAGATTTATGCAGGTTTCAGCTTGAATATAGCTGTCCTGCATATAAGACGTTAGGCGTATCTGGGTTAATACCTCTAAATAATTTAACTCACTGTGTTAATACAGTTGGGTTGTGCGTTTTTACTAGTACCATTGTTTATAAATGTATAAACAACGCTGGCACCTATAATTAGATAGAAAAAGCCCTAATTTTGATAACTGATGTGGTAGAGGTACATAGACACATTTAGATATCCCTTCCACATTAAACATACAATATGAGATATAAATTTGTGTATTAAATTTAATGCGTATTTCCCTCACCACAACGACCTTTATTTTAATGGACCGCTGCACTAATGTCACTCTGGTCATCGGCAGTCAAGCGTGATGTTTTCGCATTTAAATACAACTGACCCAAATATGAATACCTAAAAATCAGGGTCAGTAGTTTCAATTTAATTCACAATTTGGTGTGCTGTATATATTTAAATGGTCATTTTAAAACTTTCTATTAGGTATGTAATTAATAAAAAGTACCTAGATTAACTGTCAATCTTACAAACACTTGCACTTACAGTTATGTAAAGAAATGATGAATTTAGCAAACCTACCTAATTAAAATATTTAGCTTTTTTGGTGTATTTTTGTATTTATGTTTTACACAAATCTCTACGTTTCGATAACATTTACAGTTATCGTGCACAGTAGTAGTAAAATCTATTAGAATTGTTTAATATGTTAAACCAAATTTATGAAATATGAAAAAGTGAAAACGCAAACATAAGCCTGTTATTAATATAAAGAGTTTGATAAACGTATAAAGCCAACTATGGAACACAAAAGAATAACTAGATCCTTAATAAATGAAATATTGTTAAACTGTCTTAAAGATAACAAATCAGAACACCCTCTAACGGCCGAAGGCTAACAGTGAAAAATGAAAAATTGCGATAACACCAAGGCCTTTCGAAGATATAATTTCCAATATTGAGAATTCTATTAAATCCTTACTTTCCATGCTGCGAATGAAGTTAGATATAAAATCGTTAACATATTACGTAAAGAAAAACCTCCAAAGAGCAACTTATCCTGTCTTCAGCGTCGTGCTTTATTTGATTTTAAACATAATGAAAATATATTAATAATACAATCAGATGAAGGTAATGTAACTGTTGTTTTGGAAATTAAAAACTTATTAAATTATAATTTATTGCTGAAAAAATAAAGAAATTAACTAACTCTGAAGCTCTTTCAGCAAAACTATATGGTGTGCCAAAAATCTATAAACCTAATGTTAGAATTTTGCAAAACATCTTACATTTCTATTACAACATCATATAGGTAAGACACCCCATTATACTAAAAAATGTTCTATTTCATTGAAAAACTGAATCATTTCAAAATTGAAGAGAGTTTTGATGTTGTTTCACTTTTTAATACCTCTAAAAGAAGCTATTGAATATATTGATCATATTTTTCCAAAGGATACAGCAATTCATTTTCAATCCTGTGTTACTGCGACTTATTTTTATTGGAATAAGAAATTCCGTGTAGCAATGGGTATCCCACTTAGTTCTGTTACAGATAATTTATACACGGAAGAAGTTAAAACATTAGCGTTACAAAAAGTACTTAAAATACCTTTAGTTTGGTATAGATATGTATATGACATATTTGTTATTTGGAGACACTATATGAATTTTTAATTTTTATAGAATCCAGTTTACCATACAGAAGTAAACTAATTGAAGTTTACCATATCTTGACATACTAATATCTAAAACTAATAATTCAGTATCTTTTAAGGTTTATAGAAAGCCGGCACCTTTATAAATTATCAAACCATCATCCACGCCAAAACATTGGTGTAATTAAATCTTTAGTGGATCGAGTAAAACGATTTTGTGATCCGGAATTTTTGAAAGATGAATATAAATATTTAACCAAATCGCTACAAGCTAATGTATATTCACTAAATGATATTAATAATGTTATTACACCTGCCAGACATAACCATAAAGAAAAACCACTGCTTAATATTGGCACTGCTTTTCTTCTTTTTATAACTAATGTTACCATTAGAATTGAAAAAATCACAATTAATTATGGCATTAGGACTGTTTTTAAACCTACAAGGAAAATTAAAGAATATTTAAGGTCACCTAAATATGTTTCCAACCCATTATCATTTTCCGGAGTGTATAAGTTACCTTGTTCATGTTGGAAAGTATACATTGGAACCACAAAGCGTAGCTTAGATACATGATGTGTGTGTGTGTGTGTGTGTGTGTGTGTGTGTGTGTGTGTGTGTGTGTGTGTGTGCGTGCGTGCGTGCGTGCGTGCGTGTGTGTGTGTGTGTGTGTGTGTGTGTGTGTGTGTGTGTGTGTGTGTGTGTGTGTGTGTGTGTATGTGTATGTGTGCATTGCACATTTCATAGAAGCGAAAATACAGATAAATTAAATAATAACCCTTCTCTCACTAACCAACTCTACTTTATAACCGGACTGCTTCTGGCATCGCAGTGCTCGTAAGATCTTCTCTCTTTGCCGTATATACTGTTAGCTAACGTAACATGACATTATGCACCGAAAAGTCACGCATTAATTACTCAGATTTTTTAATTGACGAAACAATAGTTTTATCGCAGTTTTTCCAGATTGATGGTCACTAATTACTCATAGAAGAGTATTATATAAAACTCGTTTTCAAATACATGAAATATCAATTATCAACCATTAAAGAATAGCTAATTGCGTATTTTAGTATACTAGGAAATAATGACAATTGTATGTACCACATCCAAGGACAACTAGCATAACTAAAAAGAAAAATATTATTTTGTGGTTTGAACGTTGAATCACATTTCCTGTAAAATCATCAATCCAAGATGCAGCCTTTGGACCTAAAATATAAATATTCTAGTTTTCTATCAACCAGCTCTAGTTATTTGACTCGCCCAAAAATCATAAAAGAGATATCGTAATAAGCTTAAATAATAAATTATACAGATAAAGATAAATATATAAATATTAATTATTGTATAAATTATTGAAATTGCTTACGTATAAAATAATGGTTTTCGTTGAAAATTGGCATTTGATTAGTAGGTAACTGCTTAGGTAATACAAATAGTTATTAATATTCATGAATTCGGAATGCATCCAATATTTTCTACAAAAAAAAAACTAAGATATACCATTTTTTCCAGTTTGTGTAGATATACACTATTAAAAAACCAGTTCACGTCGCCTAGGCGAGCTGAGCACAACAGGGGTAACTTACAAAATGTCAAAAAATAGGTAATCCAATTGAATCTATTAATTTTCTTCTTCTTCCTTCATTTTCTACACTTATTTAGGTATTGATAATCAGTGATCTCAGCTAGGTAGGTACTTGCCATTATTCTTGTTGCCAACAAACGTGTTGCCCTTTGTTGATAGATGTTCATTTATCATTTATGCGCTAAATAGAAAATGTATGACGTGTTACCTGTATAGCGGCTTTAAAATGCTACTATGCAACGACAAAAAATTGCATTATTATTGCATGTATGGTATGTATGTGTTGTATGTGTGTATGTGTGTGTGTGTGTGTATGTGTGTATGTGTGTATGTGTGTATGTGATGTGTGTATGTGTGTAGTGTGTGTATGTGTATGTGTGTATGTGTGTATGTGTGTATGTGTATGTGATGTGTGTGTTGTGTGTGTGTGTGTATGTATGTATGTGTGTAGTGTGTGTATGTGTGTATGTGTTGATGTGTGTAGTGTGTGTAGTGTGTAGTGTGTAGTGTAGTGCATGTGTGTATGTGTGTATGTATGTAGTGTAGTGTATGTGTGTGTGTGATGTGTGTACGTGTACGTTGTGTGTGTATGTGTAGTGTATGTGTGTATGTGGTATGTGTGCATGTGTGTATGTGTGTACGTGTGTACGTGTGTACGTGTAGTGTACGTGTAGTAGTGTGTACGTGTATGTGCGTGTAGTGTCGTATGTGTGTATCGTGTGTATGTGTATGTGTGTATGTGTGTAGTGTGTATGTGTGCATGTTGTGTGTGTGTGTATGTGTGTATGTGTAGTATGTGCATGTGTACGTGTATGTGTGTACGTGTGTATGTGTGACGGTATGTGTGCATATGATGCGTGTGTACGTGTGTACGTGTGTAGTGTAGATGTGTACGTGTGTAGTGTGTTGTAGTGTAGTGTAGTAGTGTTATGTGTGTAGTGTGTGTAGGTGTGTACGTGTGTACGTATGTAGTGTGTACGTGTGTACTGTGTACGTGTGTAGTGTTATGTGTGTGTACGTGTATGTGCTGTATGTGCATGTGTATGTGCGTATGTCGTATGTGTCGTATGTGTACGTGTGACGTGATGATGTGTAGTGATGTAGTGTACGTGTGTGATGTGTACTGTGTATGTGTAGTGTAGTGTGTGTGTAGTGTGTATGTGTGTATGTGTATGTGTGTGTGTGTGTGTATGTGTGCATGTGTGTATGTGTGATGTGTGTATGTGTGTGTGTGTGTGTGATGTGTGTATGTGTGTAGTGTGTATGTGTATATGTGTATGTGTGTATGTGTGTATGTGTATGTGTGATGTGTGTATGTGTATGTGTGTAGTGTATGTGTGTGTGTGTGCTGTGTGTAGTGTGTACGTGTGTGCTGTGTGACGTGTGTACGTGTGTACGTTGTAGTTGATTGTGTATGTGTGTAGTGTGTACGTGTGCGTGTGTATGTATGTACGTGTGTGTGTGTACGTGTGTACGTGTAGTAGTGTGTAGTGTATGGTGTGTATGTGACGTTGTAGGTGTGTACGTGTGTACGTGTGTATGTGTGTATGTGTATGTGTGTTGTGTGAGTTGTGTGTGTGTGTGTGGTTGTGGTATGTGTATGTGTCGTGTGTGTGTATTGTGTGTGTGTATGTGTGTTGTGTGTATGTGTTGTGTGTTGTGTTGTGTGTGTGTGTGTGTGTGTGTGTTGTTGTGCATTGTGTTGTGTGTATGTGTGTATGTGTAGTGTGTTGTGTGTATGTGTATGTGTGTTGTGTAGTGTGTAGTGTGTGTGTTGTGTGTGTGTGTGTGTGTGTGTGTATGTGTGTATGTGTGTATGTGTATGTGTGTTGTGTGTGTAGTGTGTGTGTGTAGTTGTGTGTTGTATTGTGTATGTCGTTGTGTGTTGTGTTTGTGTGTGTGTGTATGTTATGTGTTATGTGGTATTGTAGTTGTGTGTGTGTATGTGTAGTGTGTATGTGTGTATGTGCTGTGTGTAGTGTGTATGTGGTGTGGTATGTGTGTATGTGGTGTGTCGTGTGTAGTGTGTATGTGTGTAGTGTTGTGTTATGTGTATGTGTATGTGTGATGTGTATTGTGGTTGTGTGTATGTGTGTTTGTGTGTATGTGTGTATGTGTGTATGTGTGTATGTTGTATGTGTGTATGTGTGTATGTGTTGTGTATTGTGTGTATGTGTGTATGTGTATGTGCATGTGTGTGTTGGATGTGTATGTTATGTGTGTGTGTATGTGTGTTATGTGTGTATGTGTGTATGTGTGTAGTGTGTAGTGTGTATGTGTGTATGTGTGTGTATGTGTGTGTGTGTGTATGTGTGTATGTGTGTATGTGTATGTGTGTACGTGCATGTGTGTAGTGTAGTGTGTACGTGTGTACGTGTGTGATGTGTGTAGTGTATACGTGCGTAGTGTGACGTGTGTACGTGTGTACGTGTGTGTATGTGTGTGATGTACGTGTGTACGTGTGTACGTGTGTGTGACGTGTGTACGTGTGTGTATGTGTGTACGTGTACGTGTATGTGTACGTGTGTGTATGTGTATGTGGTATGTGTGTATGTGCGATGTGTGCATGTGCATGTGTGTGTGTGTACGTGTGTGTATGTATGTGTGTATGTGATGTGTGTATGTGTGTCGTTGTGCGTGATGTGTGTAGTGTATGTGCGTATGTGTGTGTGTAGTGTGTTGTGTATGTGTGTGTGTTGTATGTGTGTGTGTGTATGTGTGTAGTGTGTGTGTGTATGTGTGTAGTGTAGTGTGTGTGTGTGATGTGTGTATGTGTGTGTGTATGTGTGTATGTGTATGTGTGTGTGTGTATGTGTGTATGTGTGTAGTGTGTATGTGTGTGTGTGTGTGTGTGTATGTGTGTATGTGTGTGTGTGTGTATGTGTGATGTGTGTATGTGTATGTGTGTGATGTGTGTGTGTGTGTGTGTGTGTATGTGTGTAGTATGTGTGTATGTGTGTTGTGTATGTGTGATGTGTATGTGTGTAGTGTGTGTACGTGTGTACGTGTGTATGTGTGTGTAGTGTATGTGTAGTGTATGTGTGTATGTGTAGTGTTAGTGTGTGTATGTGTGTAGTGTGTATGTGTATGTGTGTGTATGTGTATGTGTGATGTGTGTAGTGTGTATGTGTCGTGTGTGCTATGTGTGTTGTGATGTGTGTACGTGTGGTGTGTAGTGTATGTGTAGTGTGTATGTCAGTGTGTGTGTATGTGTGTGTACGTTGTGGTAGTGTGCGATGTCGTGTAGTCGTGTGCATGTGTACGTGTGGTGTGATGTGTGTTGCATGTGTGTAGTGTGTGTAGTGTGTGTGTGTCATGTGTGTGTGATGTGCATGTGTGTTGTGTGTATGTGTATGTGTGATGTGTGATGTGTGTGTGTGATGTGTATGTGTGTATGTTATGTGTGTATGGTGTGTGTATGTGGTATGTGTGTATGTGTTATGTGTTTGTGTATGTGTGTGTTGTGTTGTGGTATGTGTGATGTTGTGTGTTGTGTGTTGTGTGTTTGTGTGTGTTGTGTGTGTGTATGTGTGTAGTGTGTGTTGTGTGTATGTGTGTATGTGTGTGTGTATGTGTGTGTGTGTTATGTGTGTATGTGTGTGTAGTGTGTTGTGTGATGTGTGTGTGTATGTGTATGTGTGCATGTATGTGTGTCATGTGGTGTGTGTATGTGTATGTGTTCATGTGTTTGTGTTGTGTAGTGTGTATGTGTGTATGTGTGTAGTGTGTGTTGTGTTGTGTTTGTGTATGTTGTTGGTGTGTATGTGTATGTGTTGTGTGTGTATGTATTGTGTATGTGTATTGTGTATGTGTTGTGATGTATGTGTGTTGTGTTGTGTGTTGTGTTATGTGTGTATGTGATGTATGTGTAGTATGTGTTGTTGTGTGTGTTTGTGTTTGTGTATGTGGTATTGTGTATGTGTGTTGTGTATGTGTTATGTGATTGTGTATGTTTGTGTGTGTTGTGTGTGTGTTATGTGTTGTGTGTGTGTGTGTGTTGTTTTGTGTTTGTGTTTTTGTGTGTTTTGTGTGTGTGTGTGTTGTGTGTGTGTGTGTGTTGTGTTGTTTGTGTTGTTATGTTTGTGTTTGTTTGTTTTGTGTGTGTTGTTGTTTGTGGTTTGTTTGTGTATTGGTAGTGGTATGTGTATTGTATGGTGTGGTATGTGTATGTGTTGTTTTGTTATGTGTGTATGTGTATGTGTATTGTGTTGTAGTGTGTGTGATGTGTGTTTGTGTATGTTTACGTGTGTATGTGTTATTGTTATTTTTTATTTATGTTGTTTATTGTATGTTATGTATGTTTGTGTATTGTATGTTGTTTGTGTGTATTTTAATTGAGTGTGTGTGTGTTATTTTTTATATTTTAGTTTTTTATTGTGGTATTATTTATTGTTATGTTTATGTGTATTGTATGTGTTTTTTTATATTGTATTTTATGTTATTGTGTATTGTGTTATTGTTATTGTATTTTTTTTGTATTTGTATTGTGTTTATGTAGTTGTGTGTGTATTTGTTTGTTATTTGTTTTATGTTTATGTTTTTTATATGTTTGTTTATTATATTATGTGTATGTTTATGTGTTATGTGTATGTGATGTGTTGTGTTATGTGACGTGTTACTGTGTGAGTAATATATGTATGTATTTGTGTGTGTGTAGTGATGTATTGTTAGTGTGTACGTGTATGTGTATGTGTGTACGTTGTAGTGACGTGTATGTATGTGTATGTATGTTGTATGTGGTTATGATGTGGTGTGGTATGTGTGTAGTGTTATTGTGTATGTTATGTGTATGTGTATTGTGTATGGTGATGTTGTATGTGTTATGTGTATATGTGTTGTGTATGTGTGTATGTGTGTAGTGTGTATGTGTATTGTGTGATGTGTAGTGTAGATGTGTGTATGTGTGTGTGTATGTGTGTGATGTGATGTGTGCATGTGTGTATGTGGTAGTGTGTGTGTGTCATGTGTATGTGTATGTGTGTATGTGTATGTGTATGTGCATTGTGTGTATGTGTATGTGTGTATGTGTGTATGTGTGATGTGTGATGTGTGTATGTGTGTATGTGTATGTGTGATGTGTATGTGATGTGTGTATGTGTGTGTGTGTGTATGTGTGTATGTGTGTGTGTACTGTGTATGTGTGTACGTGTGTCGTGTATGTGCTGTGTGTGTGTATGTGCATGTGTGTGTGTGTGTGTGTGTGTACGTGTGTACGTGTGTGTGTGTACGTGTGTACGTGTGTAGTGTGTATGTGTGTATGTGTGTACGTGTGTATGTGCGTGTATGTGTGTACGTGTGTACGTGTGTGTAGTGTGTGTTGTGCATGTGTGCATGTGTGTGTGTGTATGTGTAGTGATGTGTGTATGTGTGTGTGATGTGTGTATGTGTGAGTGTGTATGTGTGTATGTGTGTATGTGTATGTGTGTATGTGTATGTGTGATGTGTGTGTGTATGTGTGATGTGTGTGTGTATGTGATGTGTGATGTGTGTGTGTATGTGTGTGTGTGTGTGTATGTGTGTTATGTGTATGTGTATGTGTGTATGTGTGTATGTGTGTATGTGTATGTGTACTGTGTGTGTGTATGTGTGTATGTGTGTATGTGTGTGTGTGTATGTGTGTGTGTATGTGTATGTGTGTATGTGTACGTGTGTGTGTAGTGTTGTGTGACTGTGCTGTAGTGTGTACGTGTGTATGTGTGTATGTGTGTATGTGTGTATGTGTACGTGCATGTGTGTATGTGTATGTGTGTATGTGTGATGTGTGTATGTGTGTATGTGTGTAGTGTGATGTGTGATGTGTATGTGTGTATGTGTGTGTGTGTGTATGTGTGTATGTGTGATGTGCTGTGTATGTGTGTATGTGCATGTGTGTATGTGTATGTGTGTATGTGTGTATGTGTGTATGTGTGTGATGTGTGTATGTGGTATGTGTGTATGTGTGTATGTGTGTATGTATGTGTGTATGTGTGTGTGTTGTGTGTGTCATGTGTGTATGTGATGTGTGATGTGTATGTGTGTATGTGTGTGTATGTGATGTTAGTGTGTATGTAGTAGTGTATGTGTAGTGATGTGCTGTGTAGTGTGTATGTGTATGTGTGTATGTGTGTATGTATGTGTATGTGTGTATGTGTGTATGTGTGTATGTGTGTATGTGTGTATGTGTATGTGTGTATGTGTGTATGTGTGTATGTGTGTATGTGTGTATGTGTGTAAGTGTGTATGTGTGTATGTGTGTATGTGTGTATGTGTGTATGTGTGTATGTGTGTATGTGTGTATGTGTGTATGTGTGTGTGTGTATGTGTGTATGTGTGTATGTGTGTATGTGTTGTGTATGTGTGATGTGTGTTGTGTTTGTTGTGTGTATGTATGTGTGTAGTGTGTGTGTGTTAGTGTATGTGTATGTGTATTGTGTATGTATGTGTATTGTTGTGTGTGTGTATGTGTGTATGTGTATGTGTGTATGTGTGTGTGTGTTGTTGTGTGTGTGTGTGATGTGTGTATGTGTGTATGTGTCGTATGTGTGTATGTGTGTGTGTGTAGTTGTGTGATGTGTATGTGTATGTGTGTGTGTGTAGTGTGTACGTGTATAGTGTGATGTGTGTATGTGTGTATGTGTATGTGTGTATGTGTGTATGTGTGTATGTGTGTATGTGTGTATGTGTGTGATGTGTAGTATGTGTATGTGTAT
>JARFJB010002100.1:0-100000 GCA_036346205.1 Vesta saturnalis | reverse complement strand
ACTCCATTTTTTTGGAATGTCTTCCAGAGATATTTGTCCTTAAATAAATTATAACTTTATATAAACTAATAAAATAATTTACTTACCGTCTAAAGCGTTATACACTTCTAATTCTAGTGCTTTTTTATGCTACGTGACCTCTCGATTATAGGGATCCTTTCGTTGTATAAAGGTGGCCTATTTGAATATTCAGCAATTAATATTTCTGTAATAGTCATCTCAGTCTGTTCAATAGTTTCTCCAATATGATTTCCTATTATCTCATCTAATTTCAAATCATCTAACTATATCTTCATACCTCTCCTGGTCTGGAATTTTAAAAATATCCTTAATGCTTTTAGTGGTCATCTTACCACAAAATTTGCTGTAAATTAAAAACAAAATAGATAGTATATTGTTAATAAATTATTATTTACCTTATTATAAGTTTTTTATGAACGAATAGTTCAAAGGTAAATATAATTAAAAATTATTAATTTTATTAAATACAAAATTATTCTAACCTTGATGGTGCAGTTTTGCGTACTCTAGCAAAACAGGTATTCAAATTACTCAGTAAACTTTTTATTTATGTAATAAAATTAATAATAATTTTATTATTATGTTTGTTGTGTAGAAGTATCACCATCAACAACAGGCAAATTTGTGTCTTTATATGTGACCAGATCATGCGTTTTTATAGAAATAATACATTCACCTCCGTTCATTGAAAATTTTATTTCCTCAAAAAAGGAGAACGTAATACATAACCTGCATTCAATAATTCACACATTCTCGCGATTTTTCTTTGTTAATACTGTGCAAACGCAAAACTGCTGAACTACCGCAAATCATAAACATAAGCTATCTTTTGGGTATTTAGGAGCCTATTCTGTATTGTGTCGTTAACTAACGATGTCGTAATGGTAACGACTCGAACTTGAACGATAGTTACATTCTATATCACTATCGTTAAAGAAATAGTCGTTGGATGATCGTTATAAATTATCGTTATAATAGTCGGTAATATGAACAGAATTTGTTGACATTAGAACTATTTCAAAGACGAAAGTAACAAATGTCAAAAAACATAACCTTACTGAGACAGCGAAAAAGTAAAAACGCGCAATGTATTTTGTATTTGTAAAATATATCTACACATTTTGGTAAGCTTTTAAGTTAATATAATGTGGGATTAAACAATTTCAGACAAATCATCTTAACAAACTCCAAAACGACCAGGAGCTGGCAAAACAATAAGAGGTCAATACTACTGTACATTGAGCACCTCAAATCAAACAAGGCCTTTAGGAGAACAAATTCGACGTTAATCAACCTCACATCATAGAGGTAACCTGGGAAAAATTAGTGCAATTACCAAATGTATCTGGTGACCCGATAAGAAATGTAAAGCTGTGGAAAAGGGTATTTCTACAATTGTGTATTACATAAACATATTCTAGCTTTTACTGACTGGGAGTCTCAAACCAAACGAAAGGCCAGAAAATTGAAAAGTGCTCAAAGGCAAACTGGAAACAAAGATGTGTCCGAATATTCCCTAACTGACATCGAACAAATACTTATGGACACAATTGGTTGGGTTGTAGTCGACGGAATGTCAGAAACTCCGGAATTTGGAATTGGTAATATGTTTTAGAATCTTTTCTTATGTTCTATCTAATAAAAAGGTGGCATATTAGCGACTTCTTCGGCATCTTTGTCCGTCAATGAAAACATTGACAATGATATGGAAAGTAAGGAGAATATTGCTATTACTTCTACAGCAGCTCCATCTAATGTAAATGAAGTCGGTTCTGAGCACCTTTGAAAGAAAGAGATCAACAGTAACCATGCTTAAAAAATCATCAATAAAGATGAGAAAAAGAAAATCGACATTCTTGAAAGATAAACGATAATCTGGAGAAGTTAACGACATCAATGGAGACTAAATGCGCAGATGGAGCTTCAGATCAAGTATGAAGGTGACCTTCGTATTGACAGTGATGACGATGAGAAAACTAGTTAGATTGTAGCCAAGTGCAATGTATACAGATTTTGACATAAAATGTAAAAATTAGTGTGTTTTTGATTGATTAAAAAATTTTGAATTAATTGATTCCTTAACACCCTTCCTCTATTTAACAAGGCTTCCGGATCATCAACATCATTACCTTCATCATTAACATTGTTGAATTCCAGGTCTTCCTTAGAAAACCATAACCATAACTGCATGTCATACTTACTTTCGACACCTCTATTTATCATTAAGTTATGTAGTGTCGCACATGCATATGTTATACGAGCTGCAAATTCTGGTTGATAATGTAGAATACGGTGTGGATTCAAGCAACGCCATACTCCCTTTATCAATCCAAATGTACGTTCTACACGATTACGTATTTGATAATGTCAATGAATTAGTGTTAATAAATAAGGCAACAAAGGATAACTAGCATCTCCAAATAAATATGGGTGTTCGTCTCCTGCGATAAAATTCCCATGCAACAAGTCCTTCACTGAACTCATTGTAAAAATACAACCATGCACCTGCCAAATCGAGCATCAATGGCCAATATCTTGCAATTTACATCAGATCTTAAAATTATAACAGGTTACGAAAGTATAAGTAGACTAATTTAAAACATCATTATGAACTTACAAGTTGACAATTGAGACTATAAAAACCTTTTCTGTTCATGAATACGTTAGCAGGATATCCCAAATTGATAGGCTGTGGTGTGGCTTATATGTTGCAATTAATGCAACTACTATTCCTGGTAATTGAAATGTCAAAAAACTACAAAAATTAAGTATTACTGACATATTCTTATCGACAACATACCCCTTGCTTCAGTTGGCAGATCTATTGCATTTTGTAACCGTATGTAAGTGTTGGCTAAGTGATTTACGATTATATCAACAATTTCGGTAAATGTCTGCTCACTGTTGGCTGTGCGAAGAACCAGTCTATCTGCACCTACCGGCTTTTGATAGCTCATGTGAAAAACTTAACGCAAAAAAACCGTACAATAGGTGGGGCTCTTGTTCGACGACTATTCACATTATTCAAAAATGGTAACATTTCCTCCAAGAGATCTCTTGCGGTTTCAATATTCAAACGAAAAGATTGCCTAAAGAATTCCTCTGGTAATTGAAATTTGATGCGTCTTTAAATGGCGTCGATAAACGTTTAATTGCCTTCTACAATTTTGAGCTACTTTGAAGAATAACAATGCATTACTTTCACTTGTACCTACCTTCTTTCAAGTTCTTCTACCAACATATGATTTCTGCATTCATTAGGCTAGTGAACAAATACACTTTTATAGTAAACATCCGACCTCAGAAAACTTAGGTTACTTTTTTTTATAATAAATAACTAAAATTTACATATTTCGTTTAAACGATCCAAATTAGCATACAGAAGAGCGAAAGTCGCTGAACGATAATAATCGTTGCGTAACGACATCGTTAATTATAGAATAGGTTGCAAACATTTCCTCTAGATCTTGGATAATGACCGTACGAATAACAGAAATCTCCAATAAATTCTGTTGCACTAAAATGCACCTTTAGCGAAAGTCAGTTGATTACAATTGGAGTATCATTGTTGTTTTGAACATATTAGACTCAGCGGTTTGATATTAATAATGGACAAAGACAAAAGCTAACCATTAAAATTTTTATAACGTGTACAAAAAAGGCGCGTAAATAACGTTTAGGATTGCTGTAGTTGAAGTTCTACGAAAAATTACGTTCTTTAAATCCAACAGATATGATTGTTAAAACGCAAATACCTTTGTCTTGAACTCAACAGGTAAACATTTTTTGCAATGACAATCAATCATAGAAAACTAATAAATTAACAATTGTAACTGGATCAACAGCATTCCAAAGCAAATAAATAAACAAATAAACAATAACTATCTATTTGTAACGAAATTCTGAATGAAATACGGTTTTGTTTCTCAAATAAATAAAACGTATTTTAGTAGTTAAATGAAAGAAAGGTCAAGTCGTTAGGAGAATCCGGGCGTCTATTGTAAAATTTAAAACCGACAGTAAATGAAGTAAGTCAATAAATAAAGCAATTCAGTTGTTAATAGTAAATCAAACATACTAAATTGAATAGTGCCTCATAGTTTTAAATTTAAATAATTAGTATCCCTCACTCTTTACAATATTCATTTTATAAATAAGAAATGTATATTTAAGGAAAATTTAGTTTTACTAAAAGTCCACATTATCGATTGAAGTAATACCGTATTCTATTCTCAAATAATAAAACAAGAAACCAGGTAAAGGCAAAGGGAAAGCAGGTAGGCGCGTCATCAGCAATTGTAAATTAAAATTTTAATAATTAAAATTTAAAATAGTAAATAATATTATACGAATCGAGTAAATGAAATAGAGTTGCATAGTGTCAAGTTAAATAATTAACATACTGCACCTCCTTTGCAATATTCATTTAATAAATAAGAAATTTAAAAAGTTTTACTCTAAAAGTTTACTTTTTCGATTGAACTCAAATACCTTGTTTTATTTGCAAAACAATAGAACAAGAAAGCGGTAAATTGTAAATGTTTTTTTTTGTAATAAAAATGTAAACATAAAAGTATCGTACTTTTAAGTTAAATAAGTATAGCTTTATTCGGTGCTTTCAGTTAAATACATGTTAATAATGTTAAATGACAACTTCTAAATCAATTAAATAAGGGTAAGCGTCTGAACAGGTTTTTATACCCAGTGGTTGAATATTAATAATAATAAAGATAATGATAATAATAACCAGTAAAAGGCTCTTTAATTGAAATAGGCGAAATAACTTTTAGGATTGCTACAGTATTTACGAAAAATACGGCTCTATTAAATCATGTGATGTTAAAACTTTAACTAAAAAAAAAATTATAAACCAAACGTAAACCTTTTGTTTAAGGAGTGGACCCGAACAGGTATACATTGTTGCAATAACGTGAATTCATAGAGAACTAAAAATATTTATTTAAGTATCACGTGCTCGCGACAATAATAAAACTGACTTGATAAATAAAGTAAATGACATGGTAACTATAACTCGAAAAGCAAAAAAAAGAGAATAAAAATAAAATAAATAAAAAAAAAAATAAATCAATAATAATTGAATCGTTGGTCGCTAATAAATACCAGCAAGTCCGGTGAGGCGCAAACCAGGAATCGCGTATAGAGCAGTATGGTTGAAACGCGTGGTGTGATTGAAGGTAGGTAAGATGGAAAAAAAACATGTATATGTATTTGTGAATTCATACAGTAAGTATACGATCTGTTATTTTATCTATTTATTATGTCGTGACAGTAGACATAACTGTCGGTAGTAGGACGATACCGTTAGTAGAGAATTCTACATCCTCCAGGGCACGATTTGGCCAGTAACCGGTCTGGTCGCTACGGTATTACTCAAGAGAACAATACAATTGACTCGGATCGACCTGGCTACAAGGAGTGGTCAAGGTCGAAACAGACAGGCCCCGTTGCTGACGACTGTGTAAGGACTGAATGTCGAGTCGGTACGTTG
The DNA here is from genome assembly GCA_036346205.1 of Vesta saturnalis. Taxonomy (NCBI): domain Eukaryota; kingdom Metazoa; phylum Arthropoda; class Insecta; order Coleoptera; family Lampyridae; genus Vesta; species Vesta saturnalis. Next base: position 94,470 of record JARFJB010002100.1, on the reverse strand, counting down.
AATGTTAGAGGTATGCATGGTAAAGAATTTGAAATTTCGAATGTAATGTACGAAAGACAGCTTTATATTCTGTGTGTATCGGATACAAAGCGCAAAGGAAACGATGATGTGGACATGGAGGATGGCAGCCTAGCACTATGGTCAGGAGTTGAGACTGAAGTACATGGCGCAAAAGGAATTGGGGTGATCATAAGTGAAGAGCGAAAAGATGTGTTAAACAGTACGAATTGGTATCTCCCCGGGTAATATGGGTTAGAATGAAAGTGGAGTTTCGAAGAATTTTTCTTATTGCATGCTATGCACCGGTGAATGGAGAAAGAGACAAGCAGTGTGAGAACTTCTAGAATGAAGTGGAGAACGTGTTGAACGTATGTAAGCCAAACGAAAGAGTGATTATATTGGGGATATGAACGGATGGGTGGGTGTACAAGAGAACATAGTGAACGCGTTCTAGGAAAGTTCGGAGACCAAAGAATCAATGAGAATGGTGAACACCTGCTGAACATCTGTGTGGAGAAGCCTGTTTGTATCCAATACGTGGTTTAAACATAAAATGTGCATATGTATACATGGCAAAGAGGTGAATCTAAAAGTATGATAGACTTGATAGTGTATGATGAACGGCTTAGAAACCTGGTGAAAGACACAAAAGTAATGCGCGGAGCGGAGTGTGGATCGGACCACTTTTTGGTTGTATCGGAGTGTGTTTAGGGAAAAGTGGGGTGGAGAAGGAAAAAACGTAGTGCGAACGTCCAGAATTAGGGTTGACAAACTAGTGGATAATGGTGCGAGAATGAAATACGCAGATGCTGTAATAAAGAGTTGAATGTGAATGAAACAGTGTGGAACGAACAAATAAAAGCACTGACGTTGAAAGTGCATGGATACCCCGATTTTTTTTTAATACTGCAAACGCAAAACTGCTGAACTCCAAATCATAACATAAGCTATCTTTTGGGTATTTAGACCTATTCTGTATTGTGTCGTTAACTAACGATGTCGTAATGGTAACGACTGAACTTGAACGATAGTTACATTCTATATCCTATCGTTAAAGAAATAGTCGTTGGATGATCGTTATAAATTATCGTTATAATAGTCGGCAATATGAACAGGCTTTGTTGACATTAGAACTATTTCAAAGACGAAATGACAAATGGTCAAACATAACGTAACTGTTAGAGGTAAGGTAAAACGCGCAATTTATTTTGAATTTGTAGAAAGACCTACACATTTGATAATTCTTTTAGGTTAATATAATGTGGGATTAAAAATTTCAGAAATGAGGATGGCTGTGGAAACATAATGGTGAGATTGTTGTGTAAATACGTTTAATGAACAAAGGCAGTTGGTGATCGAATGAACTGTTAAACATTGTTTTAAAAAGTATGTGGACTGTCTACATAGGATAATAATGGGTTGTATAATAGTGATTTCAAGAACCTATTAATACATAGTTTTAATATGGAGTTGACAAAGGCTCTATGGACGTTAAATCTTCTGGAACTTAGTCGACGACTGTTCGCGGTATGTTGTAGCTAACAATGTGCTGAATAAGCGCGGGGTATGAAGATGGGTGGGTTCACATTGGAAGATAGAAGCGTTTAGACTTTTAGTTAGAGTCAACGTTCACAGATTGAATTGAATTACTGCATTAAAAGTTGTGGAACATTAAACTTTAACCTTTCTGTTGGTTTGTTTGCAAACAATGGCTAATGTAACTCCAAAACGACCAGGAGCTGGAAAAATAAGAGGTCAATATAGTATGTACATTGAACGCTTCAAATGAAACAAGGCCTTTAGAAGAACAGATTGACGTAATCGACCTCACATCTTGAGAATCCTGGGAAAATTAATGCAATTAGAAAATGCATCTGGTGGCCGATAAGAAATGTAAAAGAGTGGAAACGGGTATTTGTAAAACATGGATAATTGTATAATAAACATATTCTAGTTGTAACTGACTGGCGGTCTGAACAAACAAGGCCAGAAAAATGAAAAGTGCTCACTGGAATTGGAAACAATGGATAAGCTTGAAAATCTGTTACATTGAACAAACTTATGGACACAATCGATTGGTCGTAGTCGACGGAATGTCAGAAACTCGGAATTTGGAAATTGGCAGTAATGTTTAAAAACCTTTTCTTATGTTCTATCTAATAAAAGGTGGCATATTAGAAACTTGTTCGGCATCTTTGTCCGTCGATGAAAAAATTGACAATGATATGGAAGAAGGAGAATATTATATTATGAGCTCCAGAATGTAACAGGAGGTCCGTTTTGAGCAACCCTTTGAAAAGACTGAGATCAACAGTAATCAAATTAAAAGAACATCAATAAAGATGAGAGAAAGAAGACGAAATCGACATTGTTCGAAAGATGAACGATAATCTGGAGAAGTTAACCGGACATCCAATGCTAGACTAACAAGTTGCGACAAATGGAGCTTCGGATCAAGTATGAAGGGTACTTGTATTAGACAGTGATGACGATGAGAAAACTAGTTATATTGTAGCCAAGTGCAAGTATACAGATTTTGACATAAAATGTAAAATTAGTGTGATTAGATTGGTTAAAATGCTTTGAATTAATTGATTGCTTAACACTTCCTCTATTTAACAAGGCTTGCGGATTATTCACATCATTACCTTCATCATTAACATTGTTGAATTGAGATCTTCCTTAGATAACGATAAGGTAACTACATGTGATATTAAGAACTACACTCTATTTATCATTGAGTCTGTAAAGTGCATTTGGATATGTTATACGAGCTGCAAATTCTGGTTGATAATGTAGAATAAGATGTGGATTCAAGCAAGGTCATACTGCCTTTAGGAATCCAAATGTACGTTCTACACGATTACGTATTTGATAATGTTGTGTGTATCGACAGTCGATGAGTCAGAAGCAGCTCCATGAATTAGTGTTAATCAGTGAGACAACAAAGGATAACGCATCTCCAAATAAATAAGATTGTTCGTCTCCTGCGAAAGGTCCATGCAACAAGTCTTTCACTGAACTCATTGTAAATTGGCAGCACCATGGACACTGCCGTAAATCCGGCATCAATGTTTACTTGCAATTTAGATCGCAGACCTTGGAAAGGGTAACTGGTTAGGAAAGTATTGGAAGACTAATGTGGAAATCATTATGAACTTACAATTTGACAATTGCGACATTTTCTGTTCATGAATACGTTAGCAGGATATCCCAAATTGATAGGCTATGGTGTGGCTATGGGTATGTGTGCAATTAATGCAAACCTACTATTCTTGGTAATTGAAATTGCTCAAGAAGCCTAACAAGAATTGAAGTATTACAAGACCCTATCATTATCGACAACATACAGGCTTGCTTCACGTTGGTCAAGATCTATTGGATAGTATGGGAACCGTAATTAAGTGTTGGTTTGGTCATTTACAATTATATCAACAATTTCGTGTAAATGTCTGCTCACTGTGGCTGCGAAGACACCAGTCTATCTGCACGTACCGGCTTTTGATAGCTCCCATGTGCCAAAAACTTAACGCAGAAAAACGTACAGAGGTGGGGCTCTTTTAAGACGACTATGCATTATTCAAGAAATGGTAAATTTGCTCCAAGAGATCTATGGCGGTATGAATATAAACGAAAAGATTGCCTAAAGAATACATAGGTAATTCGAAGGGATTTGTTGCGTCTCTTAAATGGCGTCGATAAACGTTTAATTGCCTCCTACCACTTTGAAGAACAACAATGCATTACTTTCACTTGTACCTACCTTCTTTCAAGTTCTTCTACCAACAGATTTGCGATTTCTGCATTCATTAGGGCTAGTGAACAAATACACTTTTATAGTAAACATCCGACCTCAGAAAACTTAGGTTACTTTTTTATAATAAAATAACTAAAATTTACCGAATATTGTCGCTGGTAAACGATCCAAATTAGATAAGATACAAAGTGTTCGGAATGATAACTTTAACGACTGAAGCCAAAATCCCTTACAAAGGATTTTTTTATAAGACCCCCAAAAAAAGTGTAATGGTTGGTGACGTAAATGTACGACTCCTGGTGTATGCAGATGACACAGTCTTATTAAGTGACAGTGCGGATGAGCTGCAAACCGCTCTGAGGAAGTTTGATACAGTCTGTGAGGCATGGACCTAAAGGTAAACGTGAACAAAACTAAGATTGTGGTGTTCAATCGGGAAGGTGGAAAGGAGAGTAGAGTATTTACTCTGCAAGATGAAATGTGGAGCAAGTGGACGAGCTGGTATATCTCGGTAGAATGTTTACTGCAGATGGTACAATTGAGAGCGAGATTGGACGAAGGGTCAATGCTGGAAGGAAAGTGATTGGAAGTATGTGGACGATAATGAGAAATGAAAGCATGAGCCTAGCTGCGAAACGAGCAATCTATAATGGCGTATTCGTCCCCATCAGTACTGTATGGAAGTGAGACATGGGTATGTCAAAAAAGCACGAAAGAAAAATAAATGCCGGGGGAGATTTCTGAGAAGCGCATGTTAAAACGAGAAGGGACAAGATAAAAATGAATGCATAATGAGGGGTGTGGTGAGGAAAAGACGATGATGGATAGATATAAAAGTTGTACATTACGTTGGTTTGGTCACATTGAGAGAATGAACAACGCAAGATTAACGAAACAAATATATGTGGGTGAGGTTAGGGAAAGGCCGGGCCTGGTAAGCCGCGTAAAACTTGGCTGAATTAGTAGAATCTATGATAAAGGAAAGGAAGATAAGGAGTTTTAAAAACAAAAGGGCATGTCAGAGACTATGTATGAATCTTGCGGAAGCTAGGGAGGTATGTAGAGATAGGAAAGCATGGCGAAAGATTGTGAATGAAAAATAAATAAGAGGCAGGGATTGTTTTGCCTACCCCGCAAGGGAATGGCGTGAAGGTTAAGTAAGTAAGTAAGCATTGTTAAACATTTTAAATTCCCGCTCTTTTCGTACCTCTCATGCGGTGGAGTGGTTATACTGTCAACATCTAAAATGTACCCACACAGTGTAAAATATGTCTACGCTATATATTTTATATAATATGGTTTATGCTAAACTGAAGTGTATTATATAGGCAAGTGGGATTTTTTCTAGGCCTGTAAACCTAAGTAGAAAATAAGCCTAATACATGTAGCAAGCCAATGATTCAGGAAAATTTACCTGTTCCAGATGTCTTCTGAGATTGATATGAAACTTAAACTCGAGCCTAAAGAGGAAGGCACCACAAATTTACTTTTAACTGATAGATATTTTATGATAAATAATGATGTAATAAAAGAAGAAAGTGTTAGTACAAGTTATGTAGATAATAAAAATCGTATAATAAAACAAGAAAATGTAGGTACAACCGAAGTAGATAATATAAGGCAAAGTAGTGCTAAACACTCCTCAAATACGGTCTTTGTATGTAATCAATCCGAGTGTTCCACAAAAACAAAAGTAAAACATACATTAAAAAATCACTCTTCAAATTCTGAACATAAATATGATTATGTGACACAATTCAAAGCTAAATTGAAACGGCATAGTTTAAAACACAATGATAGTGTTAGGTATAAATGTGAGCAATGTGAGTATTCTACAAATGTGAAACGGTATTTAATACAACATGTTGTAAAACATACTTCGACAACTAAATACACTTGTGAACAATGTGATTATACAGCAAAACGGAAAGGTAATTTAAAGGAGCATAGTTTAAAACACAATGATAGTATTAATTATAAATGTGAACAATGTGATTATATGACAAAACTTAAAAATAATTTAACAACACATAGTTTAAAACACATTGATATTTTCAATTATAAATGTGAACAATGTGATTTTACGACAAAAACTAAAGATCGTTTGAAACGGCACAGTTTAAATCACAAAGATAGTGTTGATTACATTGTTTATAAATGTGAACAGTGTGATTTTACAACAAAATGGCCATCTAATTTAAGAACGCATAGTTTAAAACACTGTGATAGTATTAATTACAAATGTGAACAATGTGATTATATGACAAAACATAAAGGCAATTTAACACTGCATAGGTTAAAGCACAAAGATACTGCTAATTACAATTAAAATTGATTTTACAACCAAATGGCCTTAAGAAGGCATAGTTTAAAACACAATGATAGTAAGAATTATAAATGTGAACAATGTGATTATACAACAAAATCGAAACGTTATTTAAAACAGCATAATAGTGTAAAACATAATGATGGTGTTAATTATAAGTGTGAACAATGTAGTTATAAGACAAAGGTGAAAGGTAATTTAACAATGCATAGTTTTAAACACAATGAAAGTGCTAAATATAAATGTAAACAATGTGAGTTTACAACAAAATGGCCCGGTAATTTAAGAAAGCATAGTTTAAAACACAATGATAGTATTAGTTATAAATGTGAATGATAGGATTAGGTACAAAACAAAATTGAAAGGTTATTTAATACTGCATATTATTATTAAACATAATGATAGTGTTAATTATAAATGTGAACTATGTAGTTTTACTACAAAATGGACAGGTTCTTTAATGCAGCACATGTAAGGCACAATGATCATGTTAATAATGTAAACAATGTGATTTTACAACAAAATCGAAAGCTAGTTTGAAATGGCATAATCGAAAACACAATTATAATATGAATATTCCATAAATATGAAACAGTATTTAATAAAACACATAGAAATACACTCTACAAGTGCTAGATCCAAATGTGATGAACATGATTTTACTACAAAACGGCCAAGTTATTCCACAAACGTGAAACATTACTTAACAAAACGCGTAGTAATTCATTCTTCAAGACTTACATACATATGTAATGAATGTGACTATACAACAAAATGGCAACGTAATTTAAAAATGCATAATTAAAAGTAACGCTAATAGTTATACCATTGTGAGCATACTATAAATGTGAAGTGTATTTAATTACTAAGGTTGCCACCTTTTGAAAAAAGAAATATTAGAAAGATTTGAGAAGAAAATTTTGATAATCTAAAATCTTAAGAGTTCACTGTAGTTATGATGTAAATTCTCATTATTTAAAGGTGAAATGAATGTGAATAAGGCATATGGCACTTTTATATTTTATTTTTTATATTATATATATATATATATATATATATATATATATATATATATATATATATATATATATATATATATATATATATATATAACAAGGTGGCAGAGGAAACTCATGTTTTCGAAGCTAGTACTCGGCGACGTGAGGATATTGACCTTGAACGAATGTTGGCAGACCCCAACAATGCCATTTCAGTCGCTATGGAGCGTTAGCGTACAACATCGTGTGTTCGTTGTCGAGCAGTTTTTAAAACAATGATTCTGTAGTCACAGTGCAACGTCTTTTCCGTCAATATTTTGGTTGGACGTCGAGGTGCAGTGCCTGATCGAAATACCGTACTCCGATGGGTTGCAGCGTTTAGAAGTACTGGTTCTGTGATGAAAAAAACCACCTGGTCTTGTTCAGTTCGTACTCCGGAAAATGTAGACCGAGTCAGAACGGCAGTTGTTAGTAGTCCTAGACGATCGACTAGACGACATGCTGTAGCGCTGGGTATGTGTCGTTCGCTTCCCGCATCTTACATGATGACCTCAAGTTCCATCCGTACAAAATAATGATCGCCAGCAAATGAAGGGATTTTGTACAGCGCAGTGAGTTTTTCGCATAATGGATGAAATGTTTACGGAAGATCCTGATGTTACAGTCTTCATGGTGATGAAGCTTTTCATCTTGACGGTTACGTCAATGTTCAAAACTGGTATTGGGCATCGGAGAACCCACAAAATTAACCAAAGACCTCTGCACAGTTTAAAAGGTAACTTTGCTGCATTTCAAAGTTGGGGATTGTCGGACCCTATTTTTTTGGAAGAAGAATTGCAGTTACTGTTACATCAGCTCCTTGTTGAAATGTTAAACAACTTCCTTTGTCCAGAACTTGAAAGGCGTCAAGTGAACATGAGAACATTTGGTTTCAAATGGTGCCACAGCTTACAGGAGCATCCAAAGTGGTTCGACAAATGTTCCCAGGACATGTGATTTCGAGATTTGGTGATGTTCACTGGCCCCTCGCTCACCCGACCTGTCGATATGTGACTTCTTTTGTGGGGATATTTAAAATCAAAAGTGTACATCAACAAGCCTCGCACACTCGATGACCAAGAATTCCATTCGTCAGGAAATTGAAGCCGTGCCGAATGAAATGTTGGAGAAGGTCCGTAATTTTCAGGAGAGGATCCAAATTGGTATCCCAAAAGGACGTCATCTCAAAGACATTATTTTCCGAACCTAAATATGGTATTAATTTCAAAAACTGCATTAAACAACCTATCATTTAATACTTGTTTTTATTATTTTCAACCCATTGTGTCCCAGTAATTCAATATTGAAAAACATGCGTTTCCTCTGCACCATCTGTTATATATATAATATATTGTACTGGCTATAATATAATATGTAATAATATATTTAATCTTTGTATTTATTTAATAATTGTTAAATAGGGATAGAATAAACATTAATTGTATTTTATCTGTTGAGTAATTATTATTGTTGCACCGGACTAGCTCAATTTATCTCATATAGGGGATAGAGTTCAATAGCTTTTACGCTTATTTGTTGGCAAATGAAACAAACATAATTTAATGATGTAAATTTGATTGCGTTTAAATGTAATCGTGAAATCATGGAAATGTTATTTGTTAAATAAATTGCAAATTATAATAATTGGATGGTATATGAAACAGACCTTAGTTAAACCTGCATAATAACGCATGCGTAGCGTCCTAACTGAATTAAAATGCACCCTGTCAAAAATGTCAATAAAAGATCTTAAATATGCGAGTTCAATTATGTTTTGTTTAAAATTAAAATTGAAAAGTTGATAATAATAACGGTTCATTTACTTTACAGATTTCTACACCATGTTGTCGCACAAACATTTACACATATGATCAAAAAAAAACATAAATACAGGAAATCAAACGAATAATCGCAACAATTTATGGGTTATGATAATTAAATTTCACTCACATGTGTATCTGCATATTCCCAAAGATGTTTTCATTTGCCTGGTTCCATATTAATATCGTAGGTAGACTTCTTCCCATGTATAGATGATGATACTGCTTTGTTGTTCACAATGGTGCTGTATAGATTTCCATACTTCATCCAATTCCAAATTGTTGATGAACGACTTTTCTTCGGTAATTGTAATGTTACGTAAAATTGCTTATATACTTTCAATTAAGCACTGTGTTTTAAATCGTATATTATTTATGTGTTTTTTTAGATATTTACAAAATTTTTCGATTTAAAAATTGTATTTTAAGTTCATATAAATTTAAATTAATTTCACTTTTGTTTTAGATCCCGTTATGAAATTTACTTTGTTAATAACTATGCGTCGCTTCGAAAAAAATAAACATCAACTCCAGATGACTGATTAATTTTATTAACATAAAACAAATAAAAACACACGTAATCGAATCGAAACAAATTTATTATAATCGACAATTATAACGGTAACAACTTTTAGCTTTAATCGTAGGTTAAAAACAATTGTTACAAGTCTCGACTCTTCCTGACCCGTTTCAACAAACCGATAATATTAACGTAACAAAACTTAATGTTAACACAAACACTATTAACACTTTGACTTGTTAGTCATAAAAATTTCAAAGCAAGAGTTGTAAGAGGCGAGAAATCAGGAGCAATTCCTTTTATACTTTTCTGTTAGATACTAAAATTTCAACTTTTTCTGTACCAAATCTCTGATTGGTTTAAACAAAATTGAAAACTTAACTAAAATACAAATTATGCTATAACTTTCTTAAAATAATTCGGATTTACTTTTTGAAAACAGATTTGGAATCACAAATTCCAAAACAACACCTAACGAGCCCAAATTTGTTAATACTTGCAATTTAAAATTATAATCTAAATTTATTATATCTAGGAAACTATATTTTAACCTAAACTAAATACATATTCGTAATCTACACGAAAAACTGTATTAGAACACATTTATTTCAAATCAATAACTTAATTTTAACAGAAAATCCTTTTTCATATTGGAAATTTATGTAGTTAACCTACTTTTCTAATTTTATGTTCATATACCTTGTACATTGTAAAGTTCTTTATGAAAACGAAATTCTATTAATTACTCTTATAATTTATTTTAAAAATTATCCCACAAAAACTATTTGCAAAATTAAAATTAACACTTAACCTTTTTTTTACAATTATACTTAACTTGCGTTTACAACCTCCAAATTACTTGAAATGTTATTTTATGATGTTATAACTGTCTTTAACATCAATACTGTTCACTTTCACTGTATAGTCTAAAACTTGGTCAATTCATAAATCCAATTGTTTAACACTTATGCAAATTTTGTACACAAAAAGTATTTTATGTTAAATATCCCAATGTAGAAATGTTGTTCAAGTTCTATTTAATGTTTACAACGCACTAACTTCTCCTATTTTGTAACATTGTCTGTGAATGATAACTAAACCCGTATTATAACCCTTTCTTAAAGTTTATATCTTTCCTGCATTGTAACTAACTCGATACATGTTCTACATATTTTTATAAACCTACTTCATGTGATAAATATCTGTAGGTAAAGTTTCTAAATTGCATCAATACTTTGAATAAACTGTAAATTTATTAAATATGTTCTACGAACAATTGTACTCTCAAATATCACCCTTTGACCTTTCCATTATTATATAGCCCATTGCTTTTTATGAAAAAAAACTTGTGCAATTCCACCAAGCCTGTTTTGTTAAATCAAAACCGTTTCTCTCACTCGTCTACTACTTTACTTATTAAAACGCTTGTAAGTATACTCTAGTCTATCTAAATTTGACTATAGAATATAAAATTACTCTTGCCCTGTATTAATCTTATTCTAACCATCTCAATATATATATATATATATATATATATATATATATATATATAATTAAAGAAAGTTGGATTTGAATCTAAATTATAAATTTAATTTTATTTATTTTTAAGTTTTGCTTCTAAAATGTCTGATATATTAAATAAACGAGAATGTCCTTAATAGGTTTAAAAATACACAATATTTTTTTAAAACAAATTTCATTTAATTTTAAATCTAAATTTCAAGGCTCATACTCTTTTATCCTCTGTTTTATCCGACAAGCTGAAAATAAACATGAACCCACCACTGAATTTACCCAATTTTTAATTTATTATAAATGTCAAAAGTTGGCATTCGATACAAAATTGCAAAGTTTTTAGATGATATGTTTTCCCACAAAGCATCAAAATTCATGGTTAAAAATTTTATGGAACAGTTAGTTTCTCCAAATATGATACAATTGTAATAGGTTTATTAAAATTCTAATGGATTGATTAAATTTTTTGAGGAAATTATTTAGGTTTTTTTAAAGTTAATTTATTTGTTTATAACATTATTAAATTCCAACAAGAGAATTTCATTGTTAATCCCGTATTAAATTTGATACCAATTTAAAAAAAAGTTTTGAAAAATTTAAATAAACTTTCTCAATGAATTTTGGAGCTAACTTTTGACTATAATTTTTAGTTGCATCAGATAAAGTAAAATTCTTTTCCAAACTAAATCGGACGTTTAATTTCAATGGACCCTCGCAAATTTGATTTTGAATTTCTTTCGTAAGCTGCATGTAAATTTTGCATAGATTTAATTAGCTTAACATTTTTTATTTTCTTAATTTTACTAATTTCATTTATTAGCTTAGTGTTTGGAATCTCTGCTTTGGTGATCTCCGAGTCTAAATTTTAGGAGGGGGTGTGTAACAACTCTTTTTTAGTGTTGTATAAAATCTACCTCAATTTAGGATCTTTCCTTTATTTAGTTCTAAATACAAGAAAATTTTAATTATTTTACAATATTGGTTTGAGGTAGGCAACTTAATCTATCTTCATAGTGTATATTTCTTAAAGGTATATTCCCAGAAATTGTTTTCTGAGTTGCGCAATGCATCGTGACTTAATTCGAGGCTCAAATCCTTCGGCGCACGAGTACTTCATCTGCATGATCTACTTGCTAAGCATCCATTTTTTTTCACTTCCTGTTTAATGTCGAAGCATGAAGCTGCTTCTTTTTGATTTTATTTAAATTTATGTGAAAAACGCCATCAATTTGGTGGCGTTTTTTCTTGACGTTTTTTTTTCTTTACGTTTTAATAACGTTTTTACTTTAATTACACGTATATCATTACTTCAATTTACAACGTAATTGCATCTTGAGTACGCATTTGAATTTATTGTTGCGTACATTTTTCGTTTTATGATCGCAATTTTTTTTGTGAATAGATACTTCCAAATAATGCAATAAGAAGTGGATTTAAAAATTTTAAGAAGAAATTATACAGATTTTTTTAAAGATAATTAATTTTTGGGTGTGGCTGATAACATTATGTCAAGATTGCACATGATGACGCAAGAATGACTTCATCCTGTTAACCTCTCCGTATTCAAATTTAGATACCAGTGGTTGTCAAAAAGAATAGTTTGTGTACAAAAATTTATAAGGTATTTATGTAGTGTTTTATTTAGTACTTTAAGAATAATTTTAAGACCTTCATTATTTCATCATTACATTTAATTCAATAAACATAGTCTGTATATTGTTATTTTTTACATTTTTGTCAAGTCGGTTTAATTGTCCCGATAATTTAAAAAAAGACAATTTGGCGCCCGAGATAACTATTTTTTTTACATTATTATTAATGGTAAGTGGTAATTAAGCAAATCATTTTAGTGAACCAACCCTATTAATCTACCGATGAGCCAAAGGCACAATTATAAGTGGTGTAAGGTTAGTATTTTTTGGATAACTTACTTTATTATTATTTCAAAATTTTGTATACTACACCTACGTTATACACACATTATTTTTTATTACAATGTCACTAGATTATAACTTCCCCATTCAAGGCTACGTTGAACGTCTCTGTTGATTGCAATTGACATTTCAGCTTTACGGTGTTGATTTAATATAGAAGGTAGATTACTATTATGGATAGACTGCAATGAACGACAATGAAGAGTGCTGTAGTCAGAAAAGCAATGGACCGTGTTAGTCGAAGAAATAAGATCATTTATGTAAAGCAGAAAAAGTGGAGGCGCTATAACTGATCCATGTGGCTCGCCCGCGTTAATGCCAACTTCTTTTGAAAAGAAACCAGCTACGACACGTATTCGTCTTCTATCAAGGAAACAGAAGCTTGGCACGTCAACATTTATGCCAAACTTGGTCAAATGTGTTTGAGATATCTAAAGCGACTACAACTGTGTCACCGGCTAAAACCGCCTAAAACCATATTGGTGGTCACTAAGGGGTTTGTTAGTTTCAAGAAAAGAGAGCACTTGCTGATGACTTTTCCAGGATTTTAGACAAAATGAAAGTGATGGCAATTGGACGGTAGTTAGAGTGATCGGTCTAATTGCCTTTTTTGGGGATATGTTGAACATTTGCTAACTTGCATGATGAGGGAAAATCTTCAGAATACATAGAGATCGAATAGAGCTTAGAGAGGACTGGTACTAGTTCGGAAGAGCATTTCTTTAATACAATAGCTGGGATACTATCTGTACCAATCGCTTTACTGAGATAAAGCCTACTGATGAACGATTCTAGGAGCTTGTACCGAAAATGAATTGGTTTCCTAGTGCATGAGAAAGAGATTACCAAGGGTACATCTTTTCCAGAATCATTAACACACCAGTTTGATACAAATTAATCCACAAAAGGATTGGCTTCAGCTACAGTATCAGCAACTACAGATTCGTCAAAGGATGTCATGGGGGAAATGGAAATGTACCAAAGTTTTTATTGATGGCTTTAACTAAAGACCAAAATTTACGACTGCTCAGATAAAGAGATGTAGCTAATTCATTGCATTTTTGTTGTTAAAACAACTTTTTAGCTTTAGTGATAGCACTATTGCAGGTATTCCTAGCACCAACGTATTCTGAATGTCGCTTGACCGTTTTATTAGATTTCCAGTTAGTACAAAATTTATTTTTAAAATGTATTGCATCAGAATAAGCCTTATTGGAATCCCGTAAATCACTCCATTCAGCTGTTTTATAACACCATAAGGTTCTATGAGTGTTGCGAATAACAGAGGAATTAGGGACAGTAGAAGTTATTTCTATTAGACAAGATCAAATAGACCTAGCGGGGAAACAATGAAGCTTTATAAATAAGTGGGTTTGATTTAAGAAAGAGATCTGGAAGATGTGAAGTGTGGTTAAGGTTATCAGGGTTCTTGTGGGTTCAGAAATCATTTGCTTGAGATCACATGAAATAGCAAATGTTTCAACATTATAACCAACAAGATTAGTAATAGATGAATATTGGAGCCAATTAGAGTTATGAACGTTCAAATCTTCCAAAATTGAGATGTCGGAAGGTAGAAACTGGTACTGAAGATAGTCAACTTTCAAACTAAGGTAATCGGAGGAGTCTTGTAAGTTACAGTCATTAGGAAAGCTATAAATGTAACGGTAGAATTTCTTAAATTTAAGACCTGAATGTTTAAATCAGATCACGTCGAATGATTTATTCTCCAAGGGAGAAATGCTCTTGTAAGCGATATTGTCCTTAAGATAGACACACAGTCCTATTGTGTATAGAAATTTAGAGTGAAGATTGTATTGGGGAAATTGCAAGTCGAGTGAACCGCAGCTATCAGAGGATACCTGAGTTAAGATAGAAAGAAAATGTCAAGTTGTAATTGTTCAAGATTTTGATAAACAGCATTAAGATTAGACCAGATACCGCAGATGTTACTATAATGGATCAGTGAAAGTGAGTACTTTCGATGACCGAGGTCGCTTGAGCCCTGCTCTCCCGGACATCCGAACGGAGCAGGATTTTGCGACAGCGAGGGCGAGAGGATGTCACATTGTGTAAAACTCTTAAGAACTTAATTCAGAACATGGTTGGATTGTATTATTTCAACATGTATAAACGCGTACATTGTTTAATTCGCTAAATTTAAAGATGGTTATTTTCATATCTGTCGTGTTGGTATAAATTATCATCTGGAGTCTCGGTATATTTCCATTGAGTTATTTACATAAAGTAGATCGTATGTAATTACGATAGGCTTTTGTAAATATTGTTGAGAACTTATTTGACTGACTTTACAGTCGTGGGTAGTATTATGTTTCGTATAACTCTGGACTGACGACACCCTCCTGTTTTTTATCGTTGAGTTTTCATGTGAAGTGATGATCTGTTATTTTATCGAATCGTATACCGTTTTATGGGGAAGTTCGGGTTCAATAAGTGAAACCTAAGATTTCCAATTTAGCCTTGTACTGATCTGAAGAAAAAACGACTTCTTAATCTGTCGTCGGCGCCGGGGAGCAGCGAATTTATTGAAATTATGGACCTTGTTACCGTGATTATTGAGCGTAATAGAAAAGAATCGCGTGCTATATTCTTTGATGAAAGTTAAAAAGCCAGTTGATTATGTGTTAAGAATTTATACAAGAATATTTAAAAGAATGTAAAGATCTAGAAATCCTTACAAAAATCCTTAAATGAATTATTTAATTATCCGCTTGTTTTGCTTAAAAACATTCATGTTCATTACAATAATTAATTATTTTCCCTTCTTTCGTAGTTAAGAAGTCGCTTTAGATTTCGACGCAAGACCTCACCAACGCGCCACTCCCATTCTCTCACTCAATCAAGTTAGATCGCGCACTATATAAGCGAAATCGCCACGTGATTTAATTATCATGTTACTTCGTTCCAGAAGTCCTCACCGAGTTCATTATCTTATTACTACAGATCATTTCGATCACTTCTATTCTGTCTTCGTTCCTGACTTCTATACCAACCTAGTTTGAATCAGAAGCCGTTATTTCTGCCAGTCGACCAATTTCCTGGTAGGTTATACATTTACCAGATCAGTTTTCCGTTATAACATTTCTTTTCTGTCTTGGTAGATTATTAAACTATTCGGTCTGCAAAACACCACCGTACCTGTACACTAAACACTTATTCGGGCGTATGCCTAGCGTAAACAAACATCCTTTTACACAAAATCCTACTCTTTGCTTTTAGGTTGTCGTCTGAAAATCACTAAGAACTCCTGGGGAATGGCAGCAAGGTTTACGCCTGTGTCGGCATTTTCCTTCCATTGCTTGCCTGAAAGGTGTACTCCTGTCCAGTCTAGCGACATTCTAATTAACCAAAGGGTGTACGCCCGTTTGATAACCATAAACCATAAACATATACACAGCCCAGCTGGAAAACCAGTAAAACAGTTTATCTAATAATAATCTCCAGTAAATCCCGTACTTGTACTAAAATAAACTTGTATTAAAATAAAATATAAAACTGTGACCGTAAATACATCCCGTATTCTATTAATTAATATATGAAACACTCTGCGTTCCTATCCAGAATGCTTAATAAAGTGTTACATCCTGTATTCCTGAAGGGCTAAATCGATTCCAATAATTTAACCCAATTTATATAAAGTAGAAATTTTGATTTCTATTCTCAAAAGTACCCTAGATATTTTCTTTAAAGCGATAAGAATAAGTCGGAAATTGAAAATAAAATATAAAATTTTTATTATACGTTTTAAAATAGATACGAAACTATCACCTTGTAAAGGTGGTGGCAAGCCACCAACTGTTTCTTATTTTTTAGTTTTTTTTAGTTTACGACCCCGCCATTTCATGTTCCATTTTTTAGCATAATTAAAAATAATTATTGCAAAGACCAGCAGTTAAATTAAAGCAACTTAAATAAAAGTAACATTCTTCCTTTATTTTAAAACAAAAATCGATAAAGTACCGGTTGGCATAGTAATAGTCATTTGTTATACAAGACGATAAAATAGAATTTTATCGATGAGTCGATAGTTGTATTTTATGGTTATGTATAACATTCTATTTTTTTCTACAGCAAAATATAAAACTATCGACAGAGAAAGTGTGGGGATAAATACCTTGTATAATATTTCTAAGAAAATTGCCGATTTTTTGAAATTACCGAATTCAGAAATGTATACTGGCCATTGTTTATGCCTCTCTGCAGCTACAATGCTGGCAAATTCTGGTACTGACCTGATGACAGTAAAGCGTATAGGGGGATGGAAGTCATCTTCCGTCGCCGAAACTTATATAGAAGACTCAGTAGCGAAAAAAATTGATGTATCAAAGAAAATACTCTGTGGGGTAGAAAGTTCATGTAACTCTACGTCGTCTGTACGTTTTTCACATGAATAAATTGCAATATTGAAGTTATTATTAATGCAAACAAAAATAAGTTGTATATTTATATAAATAAAAATTAAAAAAATTAAAATACTTTATCTACCCTTGCTGTTAAAGTGAAACTTGATCTATTGATTTGGGTTGTTCAAAGCACATTTTAACAACTGCTATAGAATTCGCCGGGCACAGAAGAAATAACTAAAAGTAAAATTCGGCTGTAAATAAGCTGTTTATACTACTAAGAATTTTGTTAAATTTATGTTTGTACGACGTTCATAATAAAAAGTTGTCAGTTGAGTGATAGAATATGGACCAGAACAATGTAAATTACGGAAAGGATGCGGGTATAATTTCCTTTCTTTCTTTGTACATTAACGTGCTTATTTACAAGAATGTGTAATGTAATTTAAATGATTGATTCAATGTTGCAGTAGAAATTTGGATGTGATAGTAGCTTTAACATTTTTTTCATTTTCAGAAAATTTTTATTTCTTTGTTTTTGTAGTCACTTGTATTTGAATTGAATTATAATAAGTCGGAATTTCGCACCTGCGATAATATATATATATATATATATATATAATTTCTTTCTAAAATCTCCCTATGTAATACCATCATAAGGTTCATATAAAGTTCTGTTTATCTTTATAACTTTATTAAATTGATCTCTGACCTATAATATCAAATATTGATTCAAGTTTGAATGAATCAAAGTAACTGAATAATATCGCATTAATAATTAATACACAGAATAATGTGCTAAACTCTCTTTTACGTAAACATTTTTGACTGGTCACTGAGTAATTAACGTCTATATCACTATAAACAAAACTGAATAAGGCATTAATTAATTAACTAAACCTGTGTACCAGTTATCAAGTGTCAGACTAAATAAGAAATTGTTAGCATTGAACAGAATTTATTTTTTCTTAAATAAGCAAGCTCAGTATATAAAATTTTCTCTGAACGTAATATTAAGATTTGTATTTGAATTTAACTGACGCTCCGTTTAAGCCACAAAATAAGAAATAAAATATACATGCTCATATGCATACTGTAAAGTGCAAGTTCATATTAGAGCTCAACCATGAATTATCAATTTAATTATTAATTAGCTTTATACTTAACTGTACTTAAATCCATGATATAATCCCTCTGGTCATTATTCACACATCACTGTGCTTCTGGACAAGCAATAAGTATATTTAATGATTCACTATCTTTTTAATTTAGTTTGTTCTCCTCAACTAGCTCTTCAACAAGTCAACCAATTATATTGTTAGTACTGGAAGTACAACCAACTGTACTTTAAATAAAATCATTCCACACTTGTGGTTATTTCAGATTTAACTTTATATATAAGTAACTGTTAAATTACTTAATATTAAATACCTCTATGTAATTTAAACTTACATAAATTTCATACTGTGATAACATTATTTTTACTAAAAAAATTGTGGCTTCCCTGGAATTATATTCCCAACTTTTGACTCTAATTTCCCAGAAGAAATTTAATTTAGTTAAATCTTTTACTTTTTCCCCAAAAATTTATATTTCAAACCTTATTTTCCAAAACGAAATATTGGTTCCCGGGCCAATGTTAGTTTCCAAGTTTTAGCTCTAATTTCGCCATTTGTTTAAATCTCTAATTTCAATTAAGAAACTTTATATTTTCGAAAAAAATTTAATATTTGGGAACCCAATTTTTAAAAGGAATTTGGTTCCCTCCAAGTATAGTTCCCTCCTAATTTAATTTCCCATTTGTTTAAATCTCTAATTTCAATTAAGATTTTTATTTTAGAAGAAACTTTAATTTGACGGGAACATTGTTTTCCAAAAACGGAAATTTTCCCGGGAATGTTCGTCCCAATCGTTTCAGTTTTTCCCTTTTTTAAAAAATTCGATCATAATTTCAGATTAAGATCTTTATACTTTTACGAACCCGAAACAATTTAATTGATTTCGGGAACATTTTTTTCCTAAAAAGAAAATATTGTGGCTTTCGTCGCAATTTTTTTCCAATGTTTTAATTTAATTTCGAGTTAATAAATCGAAAATTTGATTAAATCTTTAATTTTCCAAACAATTTTTGTTTCGGGAAAACCTTATTTTCCTAAAAACAAGGATAAATTCTTTCGAATTAAGTCTAACTTTTGACCAATTTATTTTTTGAAACGTAAATTTTAAAAGAAATTTTTCTTTTAGCGAACTTTTAATTTTTCGGGCCCCATTTTTAAAAAGAAATATTTGGGTTGAATTTTATTTCCCTTTTAGACCAACCCATTTTTTGAAATCGAAAACGTTAAGTTTTTTCTTTTAAACAAAAATTTAATTGTTTCGGGCACCGTTATTTTCCTAAAACTTAATTGGCTTGTAATGAACGTTCCAATTTTCAGATTTAATTTCCCTTTTTAAGAAACATATAATTTCGAAAATCTTTAATTTTTCAACCCGAAAAATTTTTTTCGGGCAGTTAGTTTTCCAAAAAAGGATTTTTTCCTGGAATGAACGTCTTCGTTTTAGATCTTAATTTTGCCATTTTTAATGAAACATCTAATTTCAAAAGAATTTATATTTTCCCCGCAATTTAAGTTTCGGGAACCCTTTTTTCCTAAAAGAAGATATTTTCCCGTAAGATACTTAACTTTTAGACCAATTTATTTGTTTGAAATCGATTTTTCAAAAGATTTTATATTTTCCCCGCAATTTAAATACGGGCCCTTGTTTTCCTAAAACAAATTTGGGCCCCTGGAATGAACGTCTTCGTTTTAGATCTTAATTTTGAGAAAAATATTAATTTCGAAAATTCTTTAATTTTTAAACCCGAAACAATTTAATGATTTCGGGAACACCGTTAGTTTTCCTAAAACGAGAGAATATTGGCTTCCCGTGCGCAATGTATACGTTCCAATCGTTTCTAGATCTCTAATTTCGCCATTTTTAATGAAATCGATCTAATTTCAGATTAAATTCTTTATACTTTTACGAACCCGAAACAATTTAATTGATTTCGGGAACACCGTTAGTTTTCCTAAAAAGAGAGATATTGGCTTCCGTGCGCAATGTATACGTCTCCAATGTTTCTAGATCTCTAATTTGCCATTTGTTAATAAATCGATCTAATTTCAGATTAAGATTTTAAACTTTTCAACCCGAAACAATTTAATGATTTCGGGAACACCGTTAGTTTTCCTAAAACGAGAGATATATTGGCTTCCGTGCCTGTATACGTCTCCAATCGTTTCTAGATCTCTAATTTGCCATTTGTTAATGAAATCGATCATAATTTCAGATTAAGATTTTTATACTTTTACGAACCCGAAACAATTTAATGATTTCGGGAACACCGTTAGTTTTCCTAAAAGAGAATATGTGGCTTCCGTGCCAATGTTACGTCTCCAATCGTTTCTAGATCTCTAATTTGCCATTTGTTAATGAAATCGATCATAATTTCAGATTAAGTCTTTATACTTTTCGAACCCGAAACAATTTAATTGATTTCGGGAACACCGTTAGTTTTCCTAAAACGAGAGATATATTGGCTTCCCGTGCGCAATGTATACGTCTCCAATCGTTTCTAGATCTCTAATTTGCCATTTGTTAATGAAATCGATCATAATTTCAGATTAAGAACTTTATACTTTTACGAACCCGAAACAATTTAATTGATTTCGGGAACACCGTTAGTTTTCCTAAAAGAGAATATATGTGGCTTCCCGTGCGCAATGTATACGTCTCCAATCGTTTCTAGATCTCTAATTTGCCATTTGTTAATGAAATCGATCATAATTTCAGATTAAGATCTTTATACTTTTACGAACCCGAAACAATTTAATTGATTTCGGGAACACCGTTAGTTTTCCTAAAACGAGAATATATGTGGCTTCCGTGCGCAATGTATACGTCTCCAATCGTTTCTAGATCTCTAATTTGCCATTTGTTAATGAAATCGATCATAATTTCAGATTAAGATCTTTATACTTTTACGAACCCGAAACAATTTAATTGATTTCGGGAACACCGTTAGTTTTCCTAAAAACGAGAGATATTGGGCTTCCCGTGCGCAATGTATACGTCTCCAATCGTTTCTAGATTCTAATTTGCCATTTGTTAATGAAATCGATCATAATTTCAGATTAAGATACTTTTATTTACGAAGAAACAATTTAATTTGATTTCGGGAACACCGTTAGTTTTCCTAAAACGAGAGATATATGTGGCTTCCCGTGCGCAATGTATACGTCTCCAATCGTTTCTAGATCTCTAATTTGCCATTTGTTAATGAAATCGATCATAATTTCAGATTAAGATACTTTATACTTTTACGAACCCGAAACAATTTAATTGATTTCGGGAACCCGTTAGTTTTCCTAAAACGAGAATATGTGGCTTCCGTGCGCAATGTTACGTCTCCAATCGTTTCTAGATCTCTAATTTGCCATTTGTTAATGAAATCGATCATAATTTCAGATTAAATTCTTTATACTTTTACGAACCCGAAACAATTTAATTGATTTCGGGAACACCGTTAGTTTTCCTAAAACGAGAGATATAGGCTTCCCGTGCGAATGTATACGTCTCCAATCGTTTCTAGATCTCTAATTTTTTGTTAATGAAATCGATCATAATTTCAGATTAAATTTTATACTTTTACGAACCCGAAACAATTTAATTGATTTCGGGAACACCGTTAGTTTTCCTAAAAAAGAGATATATGTGGCTTCCGTGCGCAATGTATACGTCTCCAATCGTTTCTAGATCTCTAATTTCGCCATTTGTTAATGAAATCGATCATAATTTCAGATTAAGATACTTTATACTTTTACGAACCCGAAACAATTTAATTTGATTTCGGGAACACCGTTAGTTTTCCTAAAAACGAGAATATATTGGCTTCCCGGCCAATGTATACGTCCCAATCGTTTCTAGATCTCTAATTTCGCCATTTGTTAATGAAATCGATCTAATTTCAGATTAAGATCTTTATATTTTACGAACCCGAAACAATTTATTGATTTCGGGAACACCGTTAGTTTTCCTAAAAACGAGAGATATATTGGCTTCCGTGCGCAATGTTACGTCTCCAATCGTTTCTAGATCTCTAATTTGCCATTTGTTAATGAAATCGATCTAATTTCAGATTAAGATCTTTATACTTTTACGAAAAACAATTTAATTTGATTTCGGGAACACGTTAGTTTTCCTAAAACGAGAATATATTGGCTTCCCGTGCGTTAACGTCTCCAATCGTTTCTAGATCTCTAATTTCGCCATTTGTTAATGAAATCGATCTAATTTCAGATTAAATTCTTTATACTTTTACGAACCCGAAACAATTTTTGATTTCGGGAACACCGAGTTTTCCTAAAACGAGAATATTGGCTTCCCGTGCGCAATGTATACGTCTCCAATCGTTTCTAGATCTCTAATTTCGCCATTTGTTAATGAAATCGATCATAATTTCAGATTAAGATACTTTATACTTTTACGAAGAAACAATTTAATTGATTTCGGGAACAGTTTTTTCCAAAAACGAGAAAATATTGGCTTCCCGTGCGCAATGTTACGTCTCCAATCGTTTCTAGATTCTAATTTCGCCATTTTTAATGAAATCGATCTAATTTCAGATTAAGATCTTTATACTTTTACGAAGAAACAATTTAATTGATTTCGGGAACACCGTTGTTTTCCTAAAAACGAGAATATATGTGGCTTCCCGTGCGCAATGTATACGTCTCCAATCGTTTCTAGATCTCTAATTTCGCCATTTGTTAATGAAATCGATCATAATTTCAGATTAAGTCTTTATACTTTTACGAACCCGAAACAATTTAATTGATTTCGGGAACACCGTTAGTTTTCCTAAAAACGAGATATATGTGGCTTCCGTGCGCAATGTATACGTCTCCAATCGTTTCTAGATCTCTAATTTCGCCATTTGTTAATGAAATCGATCATAATTTCAGATTAAATCTTTATACTTTTACGAACCCGAAACAATTTATTTGATTTCGGGAACACCGTTAGTTTTCCTAAAACGAGAATATATGGCTTCCCGTGCGCAATGTATACGTCTCCAATCGTTTCTAGATCTCTAATTTGCCATTTGTTAATGAAATCGATCATAATTTCAGATTAAGATCTTTATACTTTTACGAACCCGAAACAATTTATTGATTTCGGGAACACCGTTAGTTTTCCTAAAAACGAGAGATATATGTGGCTTCCGTGCGCAATGTATACGTCTCCAATCGTTTCTAGATCTCTAATTTGCCATTTGTTAATGAAATCGATCATAATTTCAGATTAAGATCTTTATACTTTTACGAACCCGAAACAATTTAATTGATTTCGGGAACACCGTTAGTTTTCCTAAAACGAGAATATAGGCTTCCGTGCGCAATGTATACGTCTCCAATCGTTTCTAGATCTCTAATTTCGCCATTTGTTAATGAAATCGATCATAATTTCAGATTAAGATCTTTATACTTTTACGAACCCGAAACAATTTAATGATTTCGGGAACACCGTTAGTTTTCCTAAAACGAGAAATATGGGCTTCCCGTGCGCAATGTATACGTCTCCAATCGTTTCTAGATCTCTAATTTCGCCATTTGTTAATGAAATCGATCATAATTTCAGATTAAGATTCTTTATACTTTTGAACCCGAAACAATTTAATTGATTTCGGGAACACCGTTAGTTTTCCTAAAAACGAGATATATGTGGCTTCCCGTGCGCAATGTTACGTCTCCAATCGTTTCTAGATCTCTAATTTCGCCATTTGTTAATGAAATCGATCTAATTTCAGATTAAATTCTTTATACTTTTACGAACCCGAAACAATTTAATTGATTTCGGGAACATAGTTTTCCTAAAAACGAGAATATATTGGCTTCCGTGCGAATGTATACGTCTCCAATCGTTTCTAGATCTCTAATTTCGCCATTTGTTAATGAAATCGATCTAATTTCAGATTAAATTTTTATACTTTTACGAACCCAAAAATTTAATTTGATTTCGGGAACACCGTAGTTTTCCTAAAAACGAGAAATTATTGGCTTCCGTGCGCAATGTATACGTCTCCAATCGTTTCTAGATCTCTAATTTCGCCATTTGTTAATGAAATCGATCATAATTTCAGATTAAGATCTTTATACTTTTCGAACCCGAAACAATTTAATTTGATTTCGGGAACACCGTTAGTTTTCCTAAAACGAGATATATTGGCTTCCGTGCGCAATGTATACGTCTCCAATCGTTTCTAGATCTCTAATTTCGCCATTTGTTAATGAAATCGATCTAATTTCAGATTAAGATCTTTTACTTTTACGAACCCGAAACAATTTAATTTGATTTCGGGAACATTAGTTTTCCTAAAACGAGATATAGTGGCTTCCGTGCGCAATGTATACGTCTCCAATCGTTTCTAGATCTCTAATTTCGCCATTTGTTAATGAAATCGATCATAATTTCAGATTAAGATACTTTATACTTTTTGAACCCGAAACAATTTATTTGATTTCGGGAACACGTTAGTTTTCCTAAACGAGAATATGTGGCTTCCGTGCGCAATGTATACGTCTCCAATCGTTTCTAGATCTCTAATTTCGCCATTTGTTAATGAAATCGATCTAATTTCAGATTAAGATCTTTATACTTTTACGAACCCGAAACAATTTAATTGATTTCGGGAACACCGTTAGTTTTCCTAAAACGAGAGATATATGGGCTTCCCGTGCGCAATGTATACGTCTCCAATCGTTTCTAGATCTCTAATTTCGCCATTTGTTAATGAAATCGATCTAATTTCAGATTAAGATTTTTATTTTAACTTTTACAACCCGAAACAATTTATTGATTTCGGGAACACCGTAGTTTTCCTAAAAGAATTATTGCTTTCGTCCAATGTTTACGTCCCAATTGTTTTAGATCTTAATTTCCCATTTTTAATGAAATCGATCCAAATTTTTCAGATTATTTATATTTTAGAACCGCAATTTATTATTTCGGAACATTTAGTTTTCTAAAAACATAAATTTTCCCGTGGCAATGTTTAACGTAATGTTTCTAATCTCTAATTTCGCCATTTTTAATGAAATCATTTTATAATTTCAGATTAAGATTCTTTATACTTTTGAACCGAACAATTTATTTGATTTCGGAACACGTTAGTTTTCCTAAAACGAGTATATGGCTTCCCGTGCCAATGTATACGTCTCCAATCGTTTCTAGATCTCTAATTTCGCCATTTGTTAATGAAATCGATCATAATTTCAGATTAAGATTCTTTATACTTTACGAACCGAACAATTTAATGATTTCGGAACCGTAGTTTTCCTAAAACGAGATATATGTGGCTTCCGTGCGCAATGACGTCTCCAATCGTTTCTAGATCTCTAATTTCGCCATTTGTTAATGAAATCGATCCTAATTTCAGATTAAAATTCTTTATACTTTACGAACCGAAACAATTTATTGATTTCGGAACACCGTTAGTTTTCCTAAAACGAGAGATATATATGGCTTCCGTGCGAATGTATACGTCTCCAATCGTTTCTAGATCTCTAATTTCGCCATTTGTTAATGAAATCGATCCTAATTTCAGATTAAGATTCTTTATACTTTTACGAACCCGAAACAATTTAATTGATTTCGGGAACACCGTTAGTTTTCCTAAAAACGAGAGATATGTGGCTTCCCGTGCGCAATGTATACGTCTCCAATCGTTTCTAGATCTCTAATTTCGCCATTTGTTAATGAAATCGATCATAATTTCAGATTAAGATACTTTATACTTTCACGAATATGTAGCAATTTAAATGATATCGCAGACACCGTTAGTTTTGCTAAAAACGAGAGATATATGTGGCTTCCCGTGCGCAATGTATACGTCTCCAATCGTTTCTAGATCTCTAATTTCGCCATTTGTTAATGAAATCGATCATAATTTCAGATTAAGATACTTTATACTTTTACGAACCCGAAACAATTTAATTGATTTCGGGAACACCGTCAGTTTTCCTAAAACGAGAGATATATGTGGCTTTCGGTGCGCAATGTTTACGTCTCCAATCGTTTCTAGATCTCTAATTTCGCCATTTGTTAATGAAATCGATCCTAATTTCAGATTAAGATTCTTTATACTTTTACGAACCCGAAACAATTTAATTGATTTCGGGAACACCGTTAGTTTTCCTAAAAACGAGAGATATATGTGGCTTCCCGTGCGCAATGTATACGTCTCCAATCGTTTCTAGATCTCTAATTTCGCCATTTGTTAATGAAATCGATCATAATTTCAGATTAAGATACTTTATACTTTTACGAACCCGAAACAATTTAATTGATTTCGGGAACACCGTTAGTTTTCCTAAAAACGAGATATATGTGGCTTCCCGTGCGCAATGTATACGTCTCCAATCGTTTCTAGATCTCTAATTTCGCCATTTGTTAATGAAATCGATCATAATTTCAGATTAAGATATTTTATACTTTGAACCCGAAACAATTTAAATGATTTCGGGAACACCGTTAGTTTTCCTAAAACGAGAGATATATGTGGCTTCCCGTGCGCAATGTATACGTCTCCAATCGTTTCTAGATCTCTAATTTCGCCATTTGTTAATGAAATCGATCCTAATTTCAGATTAAAATTCTTTATACTTTTACGAACCCGAAACAATTTAATTGATTTCGGGAACACCGTCAGTTTTCCTAAAACGAGAATATATTGGCTTCCGTGCGCAATGTTTACGTCTCCAATCGTTTCTAGATCTCTAATTTCGCCATTTGTTAATGAAATCGATCCTAATTTCAGATTAAGATTCTTTATACTTTTACGAACCCGAAACAATTTAAATGATTTCGGGAACACCGTTAGTTTTCCTAAAACGAGAGATATATATGGCTTCCCGTGCGTAATGTATACGTCTCCAATCGTTTCTAGATCTCTAATTTCGCCATTTGTTAATGAAATCGATCCTAATTTCAGATTAAGATTCTTTATACTTTTACGAACCCGAAACAATTTAATTTGATTTCGGGAACACCGTTAGTTTTCCTAAAACGAGAATATGTGGCTTCCGTGCGCAATGTATACGTCTCCAATCGTTTCTAGATCTCTAATTTCGCCATTTGTTAATGAAATCGATCATAATTTCAGATTAAGATACTTTATACTTTGAACCGAAACAATTTATTGATTTCGGGAACACGTTAGTTTTCCTAAAACGAGAGAATATGTGGCTTCCCGTGCGCAATGTACACGTCTCAAATCGTTTCTAGATCTCTAATTTTGCCATTTGTTAATGAAATCGATCATAATTTCAGATCAAGATATTTTATACTTTTGCGAACACGAAACAATTTAATAGATTTCGGGAACATTAGTTTTCCTAAAACGAGAATATTGTGGCTTCCGTGCGCAAAGTATACGTCTCCAATCGTTTCTAGATCTCTAATTTCGCCATTTGTTAATGAAATCGATCATAATTTCAGATTAAGATACTTTATATTTTTATGAACCCGAAACAATTTAATTGATTTCGGGAACATCGTTAGTTTTCCTAAAAACGAGAATATGTGGCTTCCCGTGCGCAATGTATACGTCTCCAATCGTTTCTAGATCTCTAATTTCGCCATTTGTTAATGAAATCGATCATAATTTCAGATTAAAATTCTTTATACTTTTACGAACCCGAAACAATTTAATTGATTTCGGGAACACCGTTAGTTTTCCTAAAAACGAGATATATGTGGCTTCCCGTGCGCAATGTATACGTCTCCAATCGTTTCTAGATCTCTAATTTCTCCATTTGTTAATGAAATCGATCATAATTTCAGATTAAGATCTTTATACTTTTACGAACCCGAAACAATTTAATTTGATTTCGGGAACACCGTTAGTTTTCCTAAAAACGAGATATATGTGGCTTCCGTGCGCAATGTATACGTCTCCAATCGTTTCTAGATCTCTAATTTTGCCATTTGTTAATGAAATCGATCATAATTTCAGATTAAGATTCTTTATACTTTTACGAACCCGAAACAATTTAAATGATTTCGGGAACACCGTTAGTTTTCCTCAAAACGAGAGATTTATATATGGCTTCCCGTGCGCAATGTATACGTCTCCAATCGTTTCTAGATCTCTAATTTCGCCATTTGTTAATGAAATCGATCATAATTTCAGATTAAGATACTTTATACTTTTACGAACCCGAAACAATTTAATTGATTTCGGGAACACCGTTAGTTTTCCTAAAAACGAGAGATATATGTGGCTTCCCGTGCGCAATGTATACGTCTCCAATCGTTTCTAGATCTCTAATTTCGCCATTTGTTATTGAAATCGATCATACTTTTACGAAACCGAAACAATTTAATTGATTTCGGGAACACCGTCAGTTTTCCTAAAAAGGAGAGATATATGTGGCTTTCGGTGCGCAATGTTTACGTCTCCAATCGTTTCTAGATCTCTAATTTCGCCATTTGTTAATGAAATCGATCCTAATTTCAGATTAAGATTCTTTATACTTTTACGAACCCGAAACAATTTAATTTGATTTCGGGAACACCGTTAGTTTTCCTAAAACGAGAGAATATTGGCTTCCCGTGCAATGTATACGTCTCCAATCGTTTCTAGATCTCTAATTTCGCCATTTGTTAATGAAATCGATCATAATTTCAGATTAAGATTCTTTATACTTTTACGAACCCGAAACAATTTTGATTTCGGAACACCGTTAGTTTTCCTAAAACGAGAATATATGTGGCTTTCGGTGCGCAATGTATACGTCTCCAATCGTTTCTAGATCTCTAATTTCGCCATTTGTTATTGAAATCGATCATAATTTCAGATTAAAATACTTTATACTTTTGCGAACCCGAAACAATTTAATAGATTTCGGGAACATCGTTAGTTTTCCTAAAAACGAGAGAAATATGTGGCTTCCCGTGCGCAATGTATACGTCTCCAATCGTTTCTAGATCTCTAATTTCGCCATTTGTTAATGAAATCGATCATAATTTCAGATTAAGATACTTTATACTTTTGCGAACCCGAAACAATTTAATTGATTTCGGGAACATCGTTAGTTTTTCTAAAAACGAGAATATGTGGCTTCCGTGCGCAAAGTTTACGTCTCCAATCGTTTCTAGATCTCTAATTTCGCCATTTGTTAATGAAATCGATCACAATTTCAGATTAAGATACTTTATACTTTTACGAACCCGAAACAATTTAATTTGATTTCGGGAACACCGTTAGTTTTCCTAAAATCGAGAGATATATGTGGCTTCCCGTGCGCAATGTATACGTCTCCAATCGTTTCTAGATCTCTAATTTCGCCATTTGTTAATGAAATCGATCATAATTTCAGATTAAGATACTTTATACTTTTTCGAACACGAAACAATTTAATTGATTTCGGGAACACCGTTAGTTTTCCTAAAAACGAGATATATGTGGCTTCCCGTGCGCAATGTATACGTCTCCAATCGTTTCTAGATCTCTAATTTCGCCATTTGTTAATGAAATCGATCATAATTTCAGATTAAGATACTTTATACTTTTACGAACCCGAAACAATTTAATTGATTTCGGGAACACCGATAGTTTTCCTAAAAACGAGAGATATATGTGGCTTCCCGTGCGCAATGTATACGTCTCCAATCGTTTCTAGATCTCTAATTTTGCCATTTGTTAATGAAATCGATCATAATTTCAGATTAAGATTCTTTATACTTTTACGAACCCGAAACAATTTAAATGATTTCGGGAACACCGTTAGTTTTCCTAAAAACGAGAGATATATGTGGCTTCCCGTGCGCAATGTATACGTCTCCAATCGTTTCTAGATCTCTAATTTTGCCATTTGTTAATGAAATCGATCATAATTTCAGATTAAGATTCTTTATACTTTTACGAACCCGAAACAATTTAATTGATTTCGGGAACACCGTTAGTTTTCCTCAAAACGAGAGATATATATGGCTTCCCGTGCGTAATGTATACGTCTCCAATCGTTTCTAGATCTCTAATTTCGCCATTTGTTAATGAAATCGATCCTAATTTCAGATTAAAATTCTTTATACTTTTACGAACCCGAAACAATTTAATTGATTTCGGGAACACCGTCAGTTTTCCTAAAAACGAGAGATATATGTGGCTTCCCGTGCGCAATGTATACGTCTCCAATCGTTTCTAGATCTCTAATTTCGCCATTTGTTAATGAAATCGATCATAATTTCAGATTAAGATACTTTATACTTTTACGAACCCGAAACAATTTAATTGATTTCGGGAACACCGTTAGTTTTCCTAAAAACGAGAGATATATGTGGCTTCCCGTGCGCAATGTATACGTCTCCAATCGTTTCTAGATCTCTAATTTTGCCATTTGTTAATGAAATCGATCATAATTTCAGATTAAAATTCTTTATACTTTTACGAACCCGAAACAATTTAATGATTTCGGGAACACCGTTAGTTTTCCTAAAAACGAGAGATATTGTGGCTTCCGTGCGAATGTATACGTCTCCAATCGTTTCTAGATCTCTAATTTGCCATTTGTTAATGAAATCGATCATAATTTCAGATTAAGATTCTTTATACTTTTACGAACCCGAAACAATTTATTGATTTCGGGAACACGTTAGTTTTCCTAAAAACGAGAGATATATTGGCTTCCGTGCGCAATGTATACGTCTCCAATCGTTTCTAGATCTCTAATTTCGCCATTTGTTAATGAAATCGATCCTAATTTCAGATTAAAATTCTTTATACTTTTACGAACCCGAAACAATTTAATTGATTTCGGGAACACCGTCAGTTTTCCTAAAAAGGAGAGATATATGTGGCTTTCGGTGCGCAATGTTTACGTCTCCAATCGTTTCTAGATCTCTAATTTCGCCATTTGTTAATGAAATCGATCCTAATTTCAGATTAAGATTCTTTATACTTTTACGAACCCGAAACAATTTAATTGATTTCGGGAACACCGTTAGTTTTCCAAAAACGAGAATATATGTGGCTTCCCGTGCGTAATGTATACGTCTCCAATCGTTTCTAGATCTCTAATTTTGCCATTTGTTAATGAAATCGATCATAATTTCAGATTAAGATTCTTTATACTTTTACGAACCCGAAACAATTTAATTGATTTCGGGAACACCGTTAGTTTTCCAAAAACGAGAGATACGTGTGGCTTCCCGTGCGTAATGTATACGTCTCCAATCGTTTCTAGATTTCTAATTTCGCCATTTCTTAATGAAATCGATCATAATTTCAGATTAAGATACTTTATACTTTTACGAACCCGAAACAATTTATTTGATTTCGGGATCATCGTTAGTTTTCCTAAAACGAGAATATGTGGCTTTCCGTGCGTAATGTATACGTCTCCAATCGTTTCTAGATCTCTAATTTCGCCATTTGTTAATGAAATCGATCCTAATTTCAGATTAAAATTCTTTATACTTTTACGAACCCGAAACAATTTAATTGATTTCGGGAACACCGAGTTTTCCTAAAACGAAGATATATGTGGCTTCCGTGCGCAATGTATACGTCTCCAATCGTTTCTAGATCTCTAATTTCGCCATTTGTTAATGAAATCGATCATAATTTCAGATTAAGATTCTTTATACTTTTACGAACCCGAAACAATTTATTTGATTTCGGGAACACCGTTAGTTTTCCTAAAACGAGAATATGTGGCTTCCCGTGCGCAATGTATACGTCTCCAATCGTTTCTAGATCTCTAATTTCGCCATTTGTTAATGAAATCGATCATAATTTCAGATTAAGATACTTTATACTTTTACGAACCCGAAACAATTTATTGATTTCGGGAACACTTAGTTTTCCTAAAACGAGAATATGTGGCTTCCGTGCGCAATGTATACGTCTCCAATCGTTTCTAGATCTCTAATTTCGCCATTTGTTAATGAAATCGATCATAATTTCAGATTAAGATTCTTTATACTTTTACGAACCCGAAACAATTTATTGATTTCGGGAACATCCGTTAGTTTTCCTAAAAACGAGAATATATGTGGCTTCCCGTGCGCAATGTATACGTCTCCAATCGTTTCTAGATCTCTAATTTGCCATTTGTTAATGAAATCGATCATAATTTCAGATTAAGATACTTTATACTTTTGAACCCGAAACAATTTAAGAGATTTCGGGAACATCGTTAGTTTTCCTAAAACCGAGAGAAATATGTGGCTTCCCGTATGCAATGAGTACGTCTCCAACAGTTCTAATTCTCTAATTTCGCCATTTGTTAATGAAATCGATCATAATTTCGGATTAAGGTACTTTATACTTTTGCGAACCCGAAACAATTTATTTGATTTCGGGAACACCGTTAGTTTTCCTAAAAACGAGAATATATTGGCTTCCGTGCGCAATGTATACGTCTCCAATCGTTTCTAGATCTCTAATTTCGCCATTTGTTAATGAAATCGATCATAATTTCAGATTAAGATACTTTATACTTTCGCGACCCCGAAACAATTTAATAGATTTCGGGAACTACGTTAGTTTTTCTAAAAACGAGTGAAATACGTGGCTTCCCGTGCGCAATGTATACGTCTCCAATCGTTTCTAGATCTCTAATTTCGCCATTTGTTAATGAAATCGATCATAATTTCAGATCAAGATACTTTATACTTTTGCGAACCAGAAACAATTTAAGTGATTTCGCGAACATCGTTAGTTTTCCTAAAACGAGAATATATGTGGCTTCCCGTGCGCAATGTATACGTCTCCCAATCGTTTCTAGATCTCTAATTTCGCCATTTGTTAATGAAATCGATCATAATTTCAGATTAAGATCTTTATACTTTTGAACCCGAAACAATTTATTTGATTTCGGGAACACGTTAGTTTTCCTAAAAACGAGAATATATTGGCTTCCCGTGCGTTATGTCCCAATCGTTTCTAGATCTCTAATTTCGCCATTTGTTAATGAAATCGATCATAATTTCAGATTAAGATCTTTATACTTTTACGAACCCGAAACAATTTAATTTCGGGAACACGTTAGTTTTCCTAAAAACGAGAAATATGGGCTTCCCGTGCCAATGTATACGTCCCCAATCGTTTCTAGTCTCTAATTTGCCATTTGTTAATGAAATCGATCATAATTTCAGATTAAGATACTTTATACTTTTCGAACCCGAAACAATTTATTTGATTTCGGGAACACGTTAGTTTTCCTAAAAAGAGATATATGTGGCTTCCCGCAATGTATACGTCCCCAATCGTTTCTAGTTCTCTAATTTGCCATTTGTTAATGAAATCGATCATAATTTCAGATTAAGATTTTAAACTTTTACGAACCCAAAAATTTATTTGATTTCGGGAACATTTAGTTTTCCTAAAACGAGATATATGTGGCTTCCTGCGCAATGTATACGTCTCCAATCGTTTCTAGTCTCTAATTTGCCATTTGTTAATGAAATCGATCATAATTTCAGATTAAGATCTTTTTTTTACGAACCCGAAACAATTTATTTGATTTCGGGAACACCGTTAGTTTTCCTAAAACAGAAATATGGGCTTCCCTGCCAATGTAGTCCCAATCGTTTCTAGTCTCTAATTTGCCATTTGTTAATGAAATCGATCTAATTTCAGATTAAGATACTTTATACTTTTACGAACCCGAAACAATTTTTTGATTTCGGGAACACCGTTAGTTTTCCTAAAAACGAGAATATGTGGCTTTCGTGTATACGTCTCCAATCGTTTCTAGATCTCTAATTTGCCATTTGTTAATGAAATCGATCATAATTTCAGATTAAGATATTTTTTTTGAACCCGAAACAATTTATTTGATTTCGGGAACATCGTTAGTTTTCCTAAAAACGAGAATATTGTGGCTTCCGTGCGCAATGTATACGTCCCAATCGTTTCTAGTCTCTAATTTCCCATTTGTTAATGAAATCGATCATAATTTCAGATTAAGATCTTTATACTTTTAAACCCGAAACAATTTATTTGATTTCGGGAACACGTTAGTTTTCCTAAAACGAGAAAATATGTGGCTTCCGTGCGCAATGTATACGTCCCCAATCGTTTCTAGTTCTCTAATTTCGCCATTTGTTAATGAAATCGATCATAATTTCAGATTAAGATACTTTATACTTTTGAACCCGAAACAATTTATTTGATTTCAAACATCGAGTTTTCCTAAAACGAGAAATATGTGGCTTCCCGTGCGCAATGTATACGTCTCCAATCGTTTCTAGTCTCTAATTTTGCCATTTGTTAATGAAATCGATCATAATTTCAGATTAAGATATTTATACTTTTACGAACCCGAAACAATTTATTTGATTTCGGGAACACGTTAGTTTTCCTAAAACGAGAAATATATTGGCTTCCCGTAATGTATACGTCTCCAATCGTTTCTAGTCTCTAATTTGCCATTTGTTAATGAAATCGATCATAATTTCAGATTAAGATCTTTATACTTTTGAACCCGAAACAATTTTTTGATTTCGGGAACACAGTTTTCCTAAAACGAGAATATATGTGGCTTCCGTGCGCAATGTATACGTCTCCAATCGTTTCTAGTCTCTAATTTGCCATTTGTTAATGAAATCGATCATAATTTCAGATTAAGATCTTTATACTTTTGAACCCGAAACAATTTATTTGATTTCGGGAACATCGTTTTTTCCTAAAACGAGAAATATGTGGCTTCCGTGCGTGTATACGTCTAAGAATCTCTAATTTGCCATTTGTTAATGAAATCGATCATAATTTCAGATTAAGATACTTTATACTTTTACGAACCCGAAACAATTTATTTGATTTGGGAACATCGTTAGTTTTCCTAAAACGAGAAATATTGGCTTCCCGTGCGCAATGTATACGTCCCCAATCGTTTCTAGTCTCTAATTTGCCATTTGTTAATGAAATCGATCATAATTTCAGATTAAGATTTTTCTTTTGAACCCGAAACAATTTATTTGATTTCGGGAACACCGTTAGTTTTCCTAAAACGAGAAAATATGTGGCTTCCCGTCCAATTTTCGTCCCCAATCGTTTCGATCTCTAATTTGTTTTTAATGAAATCGATCATAATTTCAGATTAAGATCTTTATACTTTTACGAACCCGAAACAATTTATTTGATTTCGGGAACACGTTAGTTTTCCTAAAACGAGAATATATGGGCTTCCGTGCGTTTATACGTCTCCAATCGTTTCTAGATCTCTAATTTCGCCATTTGTTAATGAAATCGATCATAATTTCAGATTAAGATCTTTATACTTTTACGAACCCGAAACAATTTATTTGATTTCGGGAACACTTGTTTTCCTAAAAAGAGAATATTGGCTTCCCGTGCGCAATGTATACGTCCCAATCGTTTCTAGATCTCTAATTTGCCATTTGTTAATGAAATCGATCATAATTTCAGATCAAGATATTTTATACTTTTCCGAACCCGAAACAATTTAATAGATTTCGGGAACATCGTTAGTTTTCCTAAAAACAAGAGAAATACGTGGCTTCCCGTGCGCAATGTACACGTCTCAAATCGTTTCTAGATCTCTAATTTTGCCATTTGTTAATGAAATCGATCATAATTTCAGAACAAGATATTTTATACTTTTGCGAACACGAAACAATTTAATAGATTTCGGGAACATCGTTAGTTTTCTTAAAAACGAGAAAAAATGTGGCTTCCCGTGCGCAATGTATACGTCTCCAATCGTTTCTAGATCTCTAATTTCCCTTTGTTAATGAAATCGATCATAATTTCAGATTAAGATACTTTATACTTTTACGAACCCGAAACAATTTATTTGATTTCGGGAACACCGTTAGTTTTCCTAAAAACGAGAAAATATGTGGCTTCCCGTGGAATGTATACGTTTCGTTTCTAATCTCTAATTTGCCATTTGTTAATGAAATCGATCATAATTTCAGATTAAGATACTTTATACTTTTGAACCCGAAACAATTTATTTGATTTCGGAACATCGAGTTTTCCTAAAACGAGAATATATGTGGCTTCCGTGCGCAATGTATACGTCTCCAATCGTTTCTAGATCTCTAATTTCGCCATTTGTTAATGAAATCGATCATAATTTCAGATTAAGATACTTTATACTTTTGAACCCGAAACAATTTATTTGATTTCGGGAACATCGTTAGTTTTCCTAAAACGAGATATATGGGCTTCCCGTGCGTTAACGTCCCAATCGTTTCTAGATCTCTAATTTCGCCATTTGTTAATGAAATCGATCATAATTTCAGATTAAGATACTTTATACTTTTGAACCCGAAACAATTTATTTGATTTCGGGAACACCGTTTTTTCCTAAAAACGAGAATATTTGGCTTCCCGTGCGCAATGTATACGTCTCCAATCGTTTCTAGTCTCTAATTTCGCCATTTTTTGCACTGTGCAGTTACTAAACCAATATTCATCTTAGGCTTAAACATAATTAAACGATACTCTGCAATTTTGGAACCCGTGTAAACGTTTTACAAGGTAAAAGTATAGATTTGGTTATGGTGAAGAAACATATTGATGATATTCTAGATGTAATCAAAGAAGATCGACAAGATGTTGAAAATGTTTCTTATGGATTATTTAAAAAATCACTTGATATCGCAGAGAAAGTAGGGGTTGAGTTGTCAGTACCACGAGTCACTCAAAAGCAAGTACAGAAGTAATCCACCATCTGAGTCTGCAGTTGAATACTGGAAGCGGTCAATAATCATCCCTATCTTGATTCTTTAACTTCGTCTTTGGATGCTAGATTCTCCAACGAAAATACACCTGCTTTTGCTTTAACTTATCTTCATCCTTCAAGCATGCTCAAAATGGCTTCAAAAGATTTCAAACATAATGCAGAATCTTTCATGGAATTTTATAAATTGGGTGATGTCTCTGCAGAATTAGATTTGTGGTACAATATGTAAAGAAAAAGAATTTAGCAGAAGACAAATTAAAGGACATTGAAGTGGCTGCACTTTTGGAGGAAGCTAATGTTTTTCCTTGCAACAAGGTACGCACTGCTAATATTAAGTGCTTTCCATCCACTACTGCTACCGTGGAAAGATCGTTCAGTACCCTGCGAAGGGTAAAACCTGGCTCAGGGGTACAATGAGTGATGACAGACTCACTGGGTTGTGTTTGATGAGTGTGCATCGAAAATTTTTGAAGGAAAATCAGGACTGCATAGTGAAGAAAGTTTTGGATAAATTAGTTTAAACCCAAGAAAATGTTATTAGTTTAATTTAAGTATAATTAAAATCTCAAAGTTTTGTTTTCATTTGCCTTTTCTTTTATCCTAAAATTTTACATTTTGAACGACCATGGACCATGGTTTCCCCACCCTGTTATAAATCCTGGCTACGCCCTTGTGGCTCAATACTAATAGGAAATTACCCAATATTTAGTATCATAGTAAATGTATATTTGGCAAATTTTGTTATTCCAATTTGGAAAGGAGCCGCTAAGATTTATCGTAACTGCAACATTAAAATTGTATTTGCCTTATGAATGGTGGATTAACCACACGCGCCCAAAAACTACCTATATGATTGTTCAGTAAATTCATAAACACCTACCTAACTGAAATGTTATATTTATCTGCTTTAAATTTGCATTTTATCACGTGCTTTATTCGTCTGACCGTCGCCTTAAGAAATCCATACCATCATTACGCATAAGTCAAACGCCGTTATCTACCAAGCGATTTTTTTGAAATTTTGGGAATCAATAATTCATAATTCTAAAAATGCGAGGGCAGTTTTTTTAAACGTTCCATTTTCGAGAAAAAATAATTTTGCTCTATTTTATTTTTTTAAATTCGCTTCCATAACTTGAAATATTAGTAAAATGCAACCATTCTGAAAATTTCAAACTTCTATCTTAATCCGTTTCGCGCACGACAAATATGATTTTATTCTAAAATTTACTCAAATTCACCAACCTTACAGTGAATTGATTGAGTTAAACTGAGCTCGCGCTCAGAAAATTTCACTAGGGTCAGGTGTACAAAACTGATAAATTCGGTTTTAAAAGAGCATCAAAACTAGAATTGCTAATATTATAACTTCAAATTTTGTATATCAGTACTATGACATCTTATATAGTAAATTTTGGTCGCGAAATGTCATTCGCTTTCATATTTTTTTGATTGCAGTGGCGCACTTGCCCCGCTACACCGGGGCAAATGCACCATCCGCAGATATAATTAAAGTAACGATATCAATTAACCGGGCAAGAGCACCAAACTATTGGACATATAGTTTTTCGTGCCAAAAATTTTCAGAAAAAACAAAATTGAATGCGTAGCAATTTATTTAAAAACATGTTGTTTAAACAACTAGCGAACTAATGAATACAAACTAAAGAATACGAACTAATGAATGCGAACTTAGATTTTACCGTAAAGAATTAAAAGACAAATATTTGAGGTATGTATAAATGTAATGAACATAGGCCAGTTTTAGGTAGGTAGAATATTTAAAATATATTTTAAACAGTAACAACCAAAGTAACTAAGTTAATAACCTACTGTATGTTCATTGGTACTAGTTAATTGGAAACTGTAAAATCGATTCCAAATGTCAAAATTCTCCTTTCTTCTGGATTGGGCAATTTTGTATGATTTCTTCTAGTCGTACCACAGATAAATCGGTTATTGGCCAGACAAACTTTCCTTGGACTTTGTTTTTAACCGTAAAAAGGATACTTCAAACTGTCTTCGTATTCTTTTTCATAACTTTCGCAACGTAGTGTTTAATTAATTTCTTTCCTAATTTCACCAGCACAAATTGTCAAGATTTATAAGGCCCACTGAACGTTCATCATCATTTCTTCGACTGAAAAATATTAATGTCATCACTATCAGTTAGGTCTGTCATCCTGAAAGTCGCATGCCCCATCTGAGACGGAGGAGTCACTGATATTTTTATGTTTTTGTTGACTTTGTTTGGCTTCTTTTGGAACATAATTTGACGGAAGGTTTATCAGGTTGAGAATTTGATGATATTAGAATCAGTCGGATTAATGATGTCCGAGCTAGTTAAAACCTCTGCGGTGTTGCCGATTTTCTTCGTTTCTTAACAGATCCCAAATTATTGTTGGTATTTAACTTTACCGTTTCAATTAAAAGCTCTTGAAATGTTTGTTCTGGCACTGGTGTTGTAGTCTTCTCCATTTCAATAATGTCCTCGTGCGTTGTTTGTGGTTCAACTTGTTCGTTTGTTCGAGTATTTTGATTTTCGTCGAGATTGATCCAATATTATCATTATTAAATGACATCTCTGGTTCAAATGACGGTTTTTTACGACTCTCGTAGTTTTGCAAATCTTTTACAGAAAAGTCTGTTCTTTATCAATAGCTGATTAACTTTAGGTCCCCGATAACTCGATCATCATAGATACCGTTGCCTGAAATCCACTCATAATATTTTCTTTCGTTAAACCGATCAAACTTTTCCCAGCAATTTTGAAAATTCCACTGATGGGCGTTGTCCCGGATGAAATCTCTGCCATTTAGCCAATTCTTTATCCCACATGATTTTTAAGCCACGGAAACAACACACATCTAGAGGCTGCAAAAGATGCGACAAATGCGGAAGTTTTAATAATATTATTTTGTTTTCTTTAGCAATTGTTATTAGTTGTAGAGTAATGTTGCAGTGTCTGTCATAAATTAACAATACGGGCCTAGATTCACCGACTTTGAAATAAAACTATTTTGGAACCAGTTCACAAAATTTCTCCTGTCATCCATCCTTTGGCAAAGATACATAGCTGGTCCCTGAAAATCGCCGCCCTCGGGGATCCAAGAGTTCACAGGTTCTTCCTTTGAAAATTACCAACGGTGGCAACTTATTCCAGCGGCATTAACACATGCTAAAACCGTGGTATTTTCTCTACCTGTTGCAATAGTATATCTGTGGCAAGGTTTTCCTTTCTCTGCCACAACTTTTGTCCTTTTCATGACAAGCTAGTTTCATCACAATTGAAAATTTGCCCCGGCTTATTTTTAAGCTTATTTTCCACTATGGTTTTTCTAATAGATCATAGAAACCGTACACGACAAAAGGATTTGCTCCTTGCTTTTAAAATGTTCCAGCCCTTCTGCTTTTTTATTGACAACTGATGTTCCGCTTAAACTGTAGCCAAATCTTCACCCGGTCTACCATTTTAAATGGGGTGACAATAGAGTTATTTTTTACGAATTTTTGAACAATGTCAAATACCTCGGTACGTGTCAAACCGAACCCATTTTGGCCATCACTCAAACAATCCGCAAGTTCGGTTTCTTGATTTTTGTAAACACTGTAGGTCTACCACCTCCACCGACATTTCCATCTGTTTGGCGTTTACCACGGCGCCCGGATAAATGGTCGCGTAAGGTTTCTTGGGATATTGTGTTTTACTGCATGCGTTTATAGTCATGACACCTGCCTACATTGTAAAGCTTAATTCAGCTCGGCAAGTATAATTACGTCGTTTAGTTTTTTCGCACATTCCGCACCATGTTCTGAAAAGTAATGCTGGATATACAACTGTTACTGTTTGCAAAACGTATCTAAATCGCAAAAATTCTGATTGGGATTCGAAAACGTGCGGTACTTCCTTAGAAAGTGGCGCAATTCTGTGAACAGAAATTTCAAAGTGCGTCACCCTCTTAATAGATATGAAGACGACAATATCTTTGGAAAACAATTTAAGTACTTTGCATATAAATGTACGTTTGAAACATATTAAATTAAATTTTTAAACAAAAACTTATAAATTAGAATTCAAATTTGACCAAAACAAACATACATAACCTTAACATTTAACAGCTGACAGCTTGACAGAATTGTGTTGTTACCAGCGCAAATGTAGTAACATTTTCGTGAATGGAACTGATTAGAGGTACGGCATCATTTTAACAAATTTTTTTGTTTGAATTTTATGACAAAGTGCACTTAAAAGCAATTTAATTTGACCCTATAAATTATAGCCAATTGTTACGAATTTCAGACGTTTTTTAATAAATTAATTAACTAGTATTTATTGAACCGAGCACTAATTAAAGGCTAACAAAATTAGAAAACTGAACTCATAAAAATTATAAATTAATTATATAAATTAAAATTAAATGTCGATATTGATCATAACGGCGACGTACTACTACGTACATTTAGGTATACAATGTAACGCACGCCTTGATGACAGGTGATAATTTAGTTTCATTTCACAAT
Source organism: Vesta saturnalis (assembly GCA_036346205.1). NCBI lineage: Eukaryota > Metazoa > Arthropoda > Insecta > Coleoptera > Lampyridae > Vesta > Vesta saturnalis. The sequence continues at coordinate 52,913 of JARFJB010002100.1, read as the reverse complement.
CACATAAATCTTTATTACTCTATTTTTAAATATTATTCATTAATTTTATAGATTTATTTCCCAATACTTTAAAATAGTAACAATTAAAAAAATTAATGAAAAGTTAATTATTTTGAAACTTAGAGATAAGATAGTTTATAAAATCAGGTGTCTGCACCACTTATAAACGAAGAATATAAATTCCATTTTTATCAGAAATGTATATATGCGACTTTCAAGCTCTCACGGATTTTCAGGTTACTGTAATCATCGATACAAATTTATGTCCGATCAAAGTTTCTAGAAATTGTATTTATGACGAAAATGTGTGATAATTTGATACATTATGCGTTTCTCATGGCGGTTTTTGATGATATTAAAAATATCAAGCTCTTGGTATCTTTGGATGGAAATGTGCCAAGGGAATATGAAATAGTGGGTGAGTTGTAATATATTCAAGACATGCGCGATACAAATTTGACGCATTGTTTAGAAAAGTAACGTAACAGTGGCTTGTTAAGCAACAGATGTTCAGAACTTACTTTTGCAAAAAAAAATTATATTTGGAACATTCTATGCATTATACCAAGTTTCAGAAAATCCCACCCATCTAAACCACCTTTGATAAGAAATGAAAAACATGAAATACCGTTATATCTATCTCAGATTAAGAAAGGCGCTTGGCAGACCGCCGTTATGTCTTGCGGGGATACAATTTTCCGAGATTTTCATTGCCAGTTATTTTCCTAAAAATTATTAATTTTGCATTTTTTAACACACTATATACAAGATAGGTTATAGATTTCAAATGTCCCAATGGAATGTTCTAAATCTTGGTGTTTCATAACTACAACATTAAAACATTGTATTTATAACAAAATTATATCTACAAAAAATGTTGTGTACCTAATTAACAAATTCAAACTAGTCCCATCAACCTTTTGTTTATTTAATCAGCAAAAGATAATTTATACGTCGTTTCTTTACATGGAATGCAGGAAATGTAGGTATGCCAGTGGAAAATCAGCGGAGGAAGAAGGCAGGTCCGAAATTGAAACGGAAGCTGCAGAAAATAGAGAATTAAACGATAACGTGCGGGCGAGAGAACAATCAGGAGAGTGATCCGAAGATGCGTTATGCATAATTTGTAAGGAAGTCCCGACAACTACAGTTTTACTTCCGTGCGCGCATTTCGGTTTATGCGATCGGTGTACAAAAGAAATGCAGACACGAAATAATGAGGAGCAGGTTCCGGACGAAGAATGGGGATACACAATCGACTAGCCCCTAGATAGGCAACGAATTGAACAATTCATACGTGTTGTAACGACATAAATATATATATATATATATTACGAACATGAAACAATTTAATTGATTTCGGAACACGTTAGTTTTCCTAAAAACGAGAAATATGTGGATTTTGCAATGTATACGTCTCCAATCGTTTTTAATCTCTAATTTCGTTATTTATTAATGAAACCGTTCATAATTTCAGGCTAACATACCTTATACTTTTACGAACATGAAACAATTTAATTGATTTCGGAGACACCGTTAGTTTTCCTAAAACGAGAGAAATTGTGCATTCCTGTAGCAATGTATAAGTCTCCAATCGTTTTAGATCTCTAATTTCGTTATTTATTAATGAAATCGTTCATAATTTCAGGCTAAGATACCTTATACTTTTTACGAACATGAAACAATTTAATTGATTTCGGAGACACCGTTAGTTTTCCTAAAAACGAGAAATATGTGGATTTTGGGTAGCAATGTATACGTCTCCAATCGTTTTTGATCTCTAATTTCGTTATTTATTAATGAAACCGTTCATAATTTCAGGCTAACATACCTTATACTTTTACGAACATGAAACAATTTAATTGATTTCGAGACACTGTTAGTTTTCCTAAAAACGAGAGAAATATGTGGATTTTGGGTAGCAATGTATACGTCTCCAATCGTTTTTGATCTCTAATTTCGTTATTTATTAATGAAACCGTTCATAATTTCAGGCTAACATACCTTATACTTTTACGAACATGAAACAATTTAATTGATTTCGGAGACACCGTTAGTTTTCCTAAAACGAGAAAATATGTGGATTTTGGGTAGCAATGTATACGTCTCCAATCGTTTTAATCTCTAATTTCGTTATTAATGAAACCGTTCATAATTTCAGGCTAACATACCTTATACTTTTACGAACATGAAACAATTTAATTGATTTCGGAGACACCGTTAGTTTTCCTAAAACGAGAGAAATATGTGGATTCCTGTAGCAATGTATACGTCTCCAATCGTTTTGATCTCTAATTTCGTTATTTATTAATGAAATCGTTCATAATTTCAGGCTAACATACCTTATACTTTACGAACATGAAACAATTTAATTGATTTCGAGACACCGTTAGTTTTCCTAAAACGAGAGAAATTTGTGGATTTTGGGTAGCAATGTATACGTCTCCAATCGTTTTTGATCTCTAATTTCGTTATTTATTAATGAAACCGTTCATAATTTCTAACATACCTTATACTTTTACGAACATGAAACAATTTAATTGATTTCGAGACACCGTTAGTTTTCCAAAAACGAGAGAAATATGTGGATTTTGGGTAGCAATGTATACGTCTCCAATCGTTTTTGATCTCTAATTTCGTTATTTATTAATGAAACCGTTCATAATTTCAGGCTAACATACCTTATACTTTTACGAACATGAAACAATTTAATTGATTTCGGAGACACCGTTAGTTTTCCTAAAACGAGAGAAATATGTGGATTTTGGGTAGCAATGTATACGTCTCCAATCGTTTTTAATCTCTAATTTCGTTATTTATTAATGAAACCGTTCATAATTTCAGGCTAACATACCTTATACTTTTACGAACATGAAACAATTTAATTGATTTCGGAGACACCGTTAGTTTTCCTAAAAACGAGAAATTTGTGGATTCGTAGCAAATGTATAAGTCTCCAATCGTTTTTGATCTCTAATTTCGTTATTTATTAATGAAACCGTTCATAATTTCAGACTAAGATACCTTATACTTTTACGAACATGAAACAATTTAATTGATTTCGGAGACACCGTTGTTTTCCTAAAAACGAGAGAAATATGCTCCCAAATCTGGTTCATCTGATAATCTGAACTTTGCTTGATTTTCACAACCGGTGTACATTTCAAATTTATAGGCAAACCCACTAGCTCCACAGAGAATGAACAGTTTATAGCCCCATTTATGAGGCTTTGCAGGCATGTACTGCTTCAAGAGGTGCCTGGCCTTGGTTGCACAGCTGCTCGTCGACTGATAATTTTTGCTCTAATAGTAATAGTGGAATTTTGAGCAAAGGGCAGTTATATCTCAACTTATGGTGCCTGTCATGGTTTTCATTATCATTGGGTAACATGTACAAATTAAAATGAAGCACTGTTCAAATAGATTCAAAGTGTTTTAGGCTCATTGTTTCTTTTATCTTTGAAAATCCCAATCGACTACAAAAGACCTTACATTAGGCATATGTAGGATGGACATATGCCTAAATACTTTTGCAACTCTGATATTGTGAGATTTGTTGTCTTATTTGGATCCTTTTGAATCATGTAGATATTCGATTCATCAACTATTTTTGTAGTAATTTATCATCAAAAAATATTTAAAAACGCAAATAGGGTAGCAAAATTCATGAAACCACCACCAAGAATCTCACTTCCTTTGAAAGTTGTAGCATCTTCACCCAAAACTAAATTTTTTTCCCCACATAATTTGAGATAGTCTTTTCTTAGTATTATTGTCTGCAACTGATTGAATATTGCTGGGTCCGGCTTTGTTATGAATCTCAGATTCAGTATTATTTATTTCAGTATTTTTCTCAATGTCATTATTTTTCCGTCTCTCCGTTAGTGTCTGTTAGTTCATTTTCCAATATAAATCCGTCATCTTCAAACACAATGGCAAGATCTTGTATATCACATTCTTCTAAAGCGTTGTCTATGAGGCAATTTTCATCGTTATCAGCATCAGAATCATCAAATTCATCTTCACTTTCGAAAAACTGGGCGGTAAGTTCTTCTAATTGGGCCTCTGTAAGATACTTCTTCCTCCAAGCCATACCAAAGATAAAGCGCTATGTCTCAAATTTAATACAACTAAGTTTATGACCAATTCTGTAAACCAATATAAAAATAAGTAAAGAAATAGTGCACCTATATAATAATCTTACCTTTAAAGTAAATTCAAATGTTTTACACAGATGCTTGCAATAAAATCACTCAAACATGTACGGTTATATCCGCTCTGCAAGTACAACTATGAAAACTACAATTTAGAAATTTGATAAAGCTTTATGTGCCATATGCATAAAGGCGTCCTAAATTAAAGGCATAATGTTTGTGAACCTAAATAATGTTTGTAAGCGATTTAAAGTGAAAATTAATGTGTTGTCTTAAATTTAATACAGTGCGCAGTGTAGGGTTAATATTTACATTTTCATCGACTTCTGTTCATTTACTGGGGAGTGTTCAATTATTGGTGCACTCACCCTACCACTTACCTTAGGTTCTATAGTTAACAAAATAAGATCACAAATTAGTTATTAATCAGTGTATAATGAAAAATCAAACACATAACACTGCAATCACACTGTCACTGCCATTAACCAGCATGCACAATAGCGGATATACACTGTTTTCCCGAAAAGTAATTTTGTTGCGGAGTTACACTGTTTTCTAAAAGACAGTTTCAAGAATTATTTGAATTATTCGGAGATAGACGCTTTGTCAGGACATAGATATAGAGTTTAGCCAATAGATGCCGTTAAAATCTCGTTTTCAGTAAATCATGGAGTTACACACTTTTCTGATTTCACCGACGATATGTAGATTGGAAGGTAAAAAGACATCAGATGAAAAATAATATAAGCATCGGGTCTAGGATACAACGTCCACTGGCCATAACGCACACCGCCTTCTAAACCGCCATCTTGGCCACAACGTCCACTTTTAAATTTAGTCTTAACGTCCACTTTGGTCATAACGCCCACCATGTATTCTATCACTCTGGTCACAACGCCCACTTTTAAATATGGTCATAACCTCCACGCTGGTCACAACCTCCACCGACGCCTTCTGGTCATATCGCCCACCGGCGTTGGTCGTAACGTCCCTTTCTTTTTCGGGTCACAACACCCACTTTTAAAATTGGTCATAACCTCCACTCTGGTCACAATCTCCACCGACATGTACTGGTCATATCGCCCACCGACGTTGACCGTAACATATACTTCTTTTCCGGTCACAACCGGATCATTACATCTACTTGGTCACAACGTCCACCAATGCTTTCGGGCCACATCGTCTGCTGAACAATTGTAGAGGTGCCTACGACGAATTGCTTTATAGCTCTCCTATCTGAAAAATCTAAAAATTATTTGAATGAATGTTTCACCGAATCAAATTGTTCATAATTTAAACATAGTTTTGACTATACAGTGTGTCCCACTTAGTGTGGGCATTTATTTTTTTGCATTTTTGAATTCCCTGTCGAATTTAAGGGTGACGTTAATAACAAGTATTGGGTTATTAGCGCCGTTTTGGTATTTCATAATTTTCTAAAAAAAGACATGATTGTTGCTTCCACCGAAAATTTCAATATCTCTGAAACGAAACAACGTGCGGAGATAGGGTTAAAAGAACAGCATGCTTTATCTTTTCAGAGAACATCGAAGTATTTCGTTTGAAAACTCATGGTTTAAGTATTTTGAACATGTCAGTGGTCGATAACTTGACTTAATAGAACGGTATACTAATTTTGCCACCATGCGATGCAAATCTTCATTATCTTTCCATTTTGTTACGGTGTGTTTGTGGTTCCTATTTAAGGAATATTTCCGACTAGGGCTGGACTAATTTATTAGGGCCTACGAAGAAAAACGTGCGCTGGGTCCCCATCACAAACCGTAACTTTCAATCGCACTATTCCATTTCTCAGTAAAACAAACGTACATTGATACATATAGTTTGATTATCTAATCAAACATACACAAAGTTTCGTTTAAAACAACGATACCAACATTTTAACTTAAAAAACAGATGATATTTTTTAGAACGAATTGTATAGGCATTTATTATATTATCGTGGTCTATTCGATTAGCGATGTCACTTTCCACGTCCATGAGCAGTAATGCTCCAAGAATGTCTTGAGATATAGTGGAACTAACTCAGTTTTATTAGTTTTAATAGTGAAAACTGATTTCATTTTACTTGAATCACAGATAATGTCAACAAAATGTATGCTTTATAGCATACAATAAAGAACGCTGAAGGATGCATACTAAATCTTTTAAGGGTATAGAAGCAATAAACGAAACATCCTGGACATTGAGGCATTTATTTTGTTAGGTTAAGTCTCCTGCATCGTGATTTTCAACAAGACGGAAAAGAACCTCATTTTGACACTACATTACTCTTGTCGGTATTTAAGAACTCCGATATAACTGAAAATGATTTTGTAGAACTCAAAAACTGTTCTTGTTGTTTGGGAAAATATTGTGGATCGAAATGTTGAAAATCTTTGTAAATTTTGAATTATATATATTGTATAATTTGATTTATTAAAGCACGTTATATATTTCCACTAAAAATTTTTACGGAACAAAAAAACATGTTCATTTGCTATGTGCTTTTACGCGACGGTTTTTTACATTTAAGCTTTGCCTTATTTTCGACTTAGTAATATCTTTTTTCCAGTTGTTTTAGTATGAAGGAATTGTATTTATAAGTTTTTAGTTTTAACGTCAGAAGATATTCATAAAATCCATGAATCTATGCATTCATAACTAAATTAAATGAGGAAACAAGATCATAACTTTGAAGATATCTTGACGCTGGAGCTGCAAAGATTCTACTCATTGTAACTGATAAGAAAAGTGCTGCATATTAGAAAAGCAATTTTGAAACATTGAAATGGTTTTGGAATGAAATTTGATTTGACATTTTAGTTTCTTCCAACACAATGAACCACATCTCCGTACATTGTTTCATTTCGCACATATTAAAATTTCTGGTAGAGGCTATAATCGTATTTTTTTAATTTATGAAATATGTAACACCTTAATATTTATCATCAACCATTAGTGTTATTAAGGCGACCCTTATATTCGATTGGGAATTCAAAATACACAAAATATAGTAATCCATTCAATATAACGAAGTTGACTATGCCCAGACTAAGTGAGACACCCTGTAGAAATTTGATTCTAAAACTTTCATTCGGAACATTTTTCAGATTTTTGTGATAAGGAATAAATAGAGCAATCCGCCTTAACCAACTTCAACTACTTTGGTCTTACTCGCGTATACGTGATTAAAGATGACGATGATTACATTAAGAATTAATTAAAAAAACTGGAGTGCCGAATATGTTAGCATTAGATCATGTTAAGCTCAACTGAAGCTACCTAATGAAATCAGTTTTGTCTTAGGTTCCCAAAACAAGCAGCAAAATTATTTTGTTTGCATTATATTAAACAACAATCGTAGCCAAACCTGTTGTGAAAAACCAATATTCTCAAACACTTAAAACACTTGAATAAGAAAACATGAATTGATTGCTTTTTCTTGTCTTATCTACTTCCTTTTATGTTTTAAAAATTACATGCACATTATGTGCCATTCTGGTGCGGTGTATACTTTGTGAAGTCGTTATTTATTTTAATACTCATTTTATTTGATACTTCTAGGTAAACCATCCTTTCGCAAAGGATTTGGATTGTTATTTAATTTTATGATTCACATTGACCGCTTATCCCCTCTTTAGGACTGTAGGAACTTATAAGTACAAAATATTGCCATAAGATATTCAGTTGCTATACCTGTAACAAATTGTAAACTCATTATTTTATTACTGTTATTACTATCTGCAAAGCAATGGAAGTACAAAGAATTCCTGTATAGAAATGGCACCTACTTTACTTGTGAAGCAGGGCAGGTTATTTTTATTGTAAAAAAAGTGGGAAACCCAACGGAGTAATAGGTATATTTAAAGTGCATTGAAAAGAATGCACGGTAAGGGCGTCGTGTAATGAGCAGGTCTTTTGAAAGGTGAAGATCACATATCCACCCGACATAAGCAAAAAGGAGGCGTTGCAACTTAAACACCAATGATCACGGCGGCAGTTTCAACAAATGACGATATTAAACTGTATTTGTACGCAGTGCCAGGTAAGTACGAATAATTTTATTTTTAAGAAACGATTCAAAATATGAGATGGTATCAAAATAATATTTGAATACCGCCCCAAAGTATTAACCAAAATTAATCAACGGCTCATACATAGTAGCCAGCGAAGGGCAGGGAGGCAACTGCCCCCCTGGAAGACCAAAAATTAAATAATTTTAAATTTTAATAAACAAAACATTAAATCTAAAACATACATATTTTTCTGTCATGCATATTTTTTTGTTATCTGTTTTATATATTTTGTTTGTTGTTGTGGTCGTTTGGTTGCTTTTATGAACATTTTAAAATTAATTAATAAGCTCTAATAAATAAAATTATTCGCGTGTCCTTTGTCACTAAAATATATTTCATCAGCAAAAACAAAGCTAAATATATATTAATAGCGTTTTCGATCTATGTATTTAATGCATTGGTGCACACCAGAATTGTCCCACCACACCAGAATTGGATAAAACGAGTGTTCGATTTACTCTCAGGATACGTCAATTTTAGTGTTCGATTCAACCACTTAACAGTCGGATATTTTAAGAAAAAATGGTAAAAAATTGTCACTTTTCATTTAACTACATTTTTAATCCTATTAATTAATTAAAATAAATTTACTCAATAAGTGGTTTTAGTGTGAAATATTTTGAAACATTCAATACACAATCCTACATTAGAATCCGAAATAAATACTCTTATAACGTACGTAAGATGCACCAACAAGTTAAAACAAAAGTTGCCTGAACGAGACTCGGATCGTCAGTGTACGGAAAAATGTCACGCCCGAGTGCAGTTCGTGCAAAACTATCAAGTGGTTAAAACACAACTTGCTCCAAATCCTAACATAGGACAATATGTTTTGCAACAACTATTGAGTTGGTGTAAGTGCTCTTGTCTAGCGACAGTGTCCTATTTAATAGTGTTTCGAAACGCCACTGGTTTTCTTCGAGAAAATCGAGATACAAGTGAGGAATATACGGGAACCGGCGATGCGAATGTTCTGGCAATTTCTAGGCTCAAAAGGGTATATAAAATTGCCTATCCGACGAAGACAGACAGTACAGTACAGTACATAGCAGGATACGAAGTTGCATACGGCGAATAGAAAGCGAGGCAGGGATTTAAGAGAATAGTTAAAAAGTGTTGAGAAAGTGAATATTTGTGTTGTTTTGTTAACTTTATTGGTTTTAAATAAAGTTGGTGTGAATAGTTATCAGTGTTAAATTATTGCATGAGAAACAAGAGGGAAAATCCGTAACAATAGTTTTACTGCAGAATAAAGAGACAGAAATCACAGAAAAGACAATATGGATATAAGAAATTGGTTACAAAAAGGTAAGTTAAATAATTTCAGTAGAAAATTAAATTTTTGATTAAAACTTTAGAGTCATTCCATTAGAAATGGTCCAAAAATTTGAAAATTGGTTGCTCGACCAGCACCAAATAAAACAAAACTACCATTTAATGATAGCTTATAATGTGGATATGTTATATCCGATGTTAATTTTTGTTCAAAATTATTTGTATCGCAACGTTTGGAAAAAATTCAATTGCAGCCTTTACAAATTGCCAATTGCTCTTTACTCTTTGCTTGTATCTTTGTGAAACAATTTTTATTAGCTTTGGCAAAAGATTCTGTGCATTATTAATATAATTTTATATATTTTTCATTATTATGATGCCAACTTTTTGATTTCTAATTATAACAAAAATTACAATAATGCACCGATTTTGACAGCTGATATCTCAAATGGGACTAACTATTAAAACTTGAAATTTTCACATATTAAAGATCAAACAGCACTTTATACGTGCTATTAATTTCATTTTGTGTTTTTAATCTAGAGAAAATATTAACATCGGATATAGTACATCCACATTACATGGTAGTATTGTTTTACACTAATTTTTACTAGGGACTAAGAACAAGAATGATATTAGGTTATTATTTAGGTCAAAATCTCTAAAACGGAAAAAGTTCATGATGACAGTAGTGAAGTGGAAGCAATGATTGTGATTGAAAATAAAATGGTCGGAACATCAAAATCGGAATCTATTTTTGAAGGAGGCTCAAGTAGTTCTTCAAATCTACATGAAGCTGTCTCTGGAACTGGGACCACTAAACAAACTGAAGAACGCGATGGCTACCATGAAAATGACATTGGTCGTTATGTTAGTTGTGCCAATAACTTGCCTTCTGAAAAAAGAAGGAATTGTTGACAAACCCTTGGGTTCCATCATCCAATTACGATTTTGCTTCTGATGCCATTCACTTGAAAAGAAAATTTAACCATCGCTGGTTAGATCAATATACTCCATGGCTGGTGTACTCAAGTTGTATTGTGTTTTATTTCCGCCAAGAATTGTTACAGTTAAACGAGTGTTGGGGTCATTTATGTAAGGCCTTACATGAAGTTTAAGGATATACATGAAGATTGTAGAAAGCACGTTGGCACATTACCACAAATCTTCAACAGCTGCTAAAGCATTTCTTGAAAATGCTCCTGTTGATGTCCAGTTGCAAATAGGGCACCATAAGACGATTAAAGAAAATAAACAAATATTGTCAGCAATTATTTCATGCATAATATTTTGTGGAATTCATGATTTGCCGCTGAGGAAAACAAGGAAATGAGGGAGTTTTCTTTGACCTTTTAAATTTGAGGATTGACTTTGGTGATGAGAAGCAAAAGAGCCACTTGGATAAATTGGAAAAAAAAACGCAGTCTATTTCACCAACAATTCAAAATGAGATCATATAATTATGCGGTGAAGTTATCAAAGAAAAATAATCGAAGACTGTAAACGGGCAAAGCTTATGCTGTAATGGCTGATGAAACAGCAGATATCGCTGGAAAAGAGCAGCTTTATTGGATTAAGATTCTATGATGAAAGCCAAAAAATAATCAGGGAGGAATTTGTAGGCTACATTGATTAAAATGTCAAGATGTTTCTACAATCGCTAGCGCAATTCAAAGTTTTTAGAAGATAATAATTTTCCGCCGATAATTGTGTGGATTCGGATTTGAGGTGTTCCACGATGGCCGGCAAAGAAGGTGGTGTACAGGCCATTCTTAAAAAAGTACGCTAAATCTTTATTTTTCCATTGCTCCAGCCACAGTCTAAATCTTGTGGTCAATGATACTAGCAAGCTACCAGAAATAAGAAACACAATTGCAACGGTTAAAGACACAATAACCTTCTTTCGTGAATCGCCAGCCGTAGGAAATCGGTTCCAAATCTTTCAAGGCTCTGTGAGACCAGATGGTCGGAAAAATATAAGAGCATAAACAAATTTTCAGAAAGCTTCACTGACATTGTTAAAGCACTAGAACATCTATCGGTCGAAGGAAACTATGCAACAAGAAAATCTGCCTACCAATTGCACTGTGCAGTTACTAAACCAATATTCATCTTAGGCTTAAACATAATTAAACGATACTCTGCAATTTTGGAACCCGTGTAAACGTTTTACAAGGTAAAAGTATAGATTTGGTTATGGTGAAGAAACATATTGATGATATTCTAGATGTAATCAAAGAAGATCGACAAGATGTTGAAAATGTTTCTTATGAATTATTTAAAAAATCACTTGATATCGCAGAGAAAGTAGGGGTTGAGTTGTCAGTACCACGAGTCACTCAAAAGCAAGTACAGAAGTAATCCACCATCTGAGTCTGCAGTTGAATACTGGAAGCGGTCAATAATCATCCCTATCTTGATTCTTTAACTTCGTCTTTGGATGCTAGATTCTCCAACGAAAATACACCTGCTTTTGCTTTAACTTATCTTCATCCTTCAAGCATGCTCAAAATGGCTTCAAAAGATTTCAAACATAATGCAGAATCTTTCATGGAATTTTATAAATTGGGTGATGTCTCTGCAGAATTAGATTTGTGGTACAATATGTAAAGAAAAAGAATTTAGCAGAAGACAAATTAAAGGACATTGAAGTGGCTGCACTTTTGGAGGAAGCTAATGTTTTTCCTTGCAACAAGGTACGCACTGCTAATATTAAGTGCTTTCCATCCACTACTGCTACCGTGGAAAGATCGTTCAGTACCCTGCGAAGGGTAAAACCTGGCTCAGGGGTACAATGAGTGATGACAGACTCACTGGGTTGTGTTTGATGAGTGTGCATCGAAAATTTTTGAAGGAAAATCAGGACTGCATAGTGAAGAAAGTTTTGGATAAATTAGTTTAAACCCAAGAAAATGTTATTAGTTTAATTTAAGTATAATTAAAATCTCAAAGTTTTGTTTTCATTTGCCTTTTCTTTTATCCTAAAATTTTACATTTTGAACGACCATGGACCATGGTTTCCCCACCCTGTTATAAATCCTGGCTACGCCCTTGTGGCTCAATACTAATAGGAAATTACCCAATATTTAGTATCATAGTAAATGTATATTTGGCAAATTTTGTTATTCCAATTTGGAAAGGAGCCGCTAAGATTTATCGTAACTGCAACATTAAAATTGTATTTGCCTTATGAATGGTGGATTAACCACACGCGCCCAAAAACTACCTATATGATTGTTCAGTAAATTCATAAACACCTACCTAACTGAAATGTTATATTTATCTGCTTTAAATTTGCATTTTATCACGTGCTTTATTCGTCTGACCGTCGCCTTAAGAAATCCATACCATCATTACGCATAAAAGTCAAACGTCGTTATTTACCAAGGATTTTTTTGAAATTTTGGGAATCAATAATTCATAATTCTAAAAATGCGAGGGCAGTTTTTTTAAACGTTCCATTTTCGAGAAAAAATAATTTTGCTCTATTTTATTTTTTAAAATTCGCTTCCATAACTTTTTAAATATTAGTAAAATGCAACTATTCTCAAAATTTCAAACTTCTATCTTAATCCGTTTCGCGCACGACAAATATGATTTTATTCTAAAATTTACTCAAATTCACCAACCTTACAGTGAATTGATTGAGTTAAACTGAGCTCGCGCTCAGAAAATTTCACTAGGGTCAGGTGTACAAAACTGATAAATTCGGTTTTAAAAGAGCATCAAAACTAGAATTGCTAATATTATAACTTCAAATTTTGTATATCAGTACTATGACATCTTATATAGTAAATTTTGGTCGCGAAATGTCATTCGCTTTCATATTTTTTTGATTGCAGTGGCGCACTTGCCCCGCTACACCGGGGCAAATGCACCATCCGCAGATATAATTAAAGTAACGATATCAATTAACCGGGCAAGAGCACCAAACTATTGGACATATAGTTTTTCGTGCCAAAAATTTTCGGAAAAAACAAAATTGAATGCGTAGCAATTTATTTAAAAACATGTTGTTTAAACAACTAGCGAACTAATGAATACAAACTAAAGAATACGAACTAATGAATGCGAACTTAGATTTTACCGTAAAGAATTAAAAGACAAATATTTGAGGTATGTATAAATGTAATGAACATAGGCCAGTTTTAGGTAGGTAGAATATTTAAAATATATTTTAAACAGTAACAACCAAAGTAACTAAGTTAATAACCTACTGTATGTTCATTGGTACTAGTTAATTGGAAACTGTAAAATCGATTCCAAATGTCAAAATTCTCCTTTCTTCTGGATTGGGCAATTTTGTATGATTTCTTCTAGTCGTACCACAGATAAATCGGTTATTGGCCAGACAAACTTTCCTTGGACTTTGTTTTTAACCGTAAAAAGGATACTTCAAACTGTCTTCGTATTCTTTTTCATAACTTTCGCAACGTAGTGTTTAATTAATTTCTTTCCTAATTTCACCAGCACAAATTGTCAAGATTTATAAGGCCCACTGAACGTTCATCATCATTTCTTCGACTGAAAAATATTAATGTCATCACTATCAGTTAGGTCTGTCATCCTGAAAGTCGCATGCCCCATCTGAGACGGAGGAGTCACTGATATTTTTATGTTTTTGTTGACTTTGTTTGGCTTCTTTTGGAACATAATTTGACGGAAGGTTTATCAGGTTGAGAATTTGATGATATTAGAATCAGTCGGATTAATGATGTCCGAGCTAGTTAAAACCTCTGCGGTGTTGCCGATTTTCTTCGTTTCTTAACAGATCCCAAATTATTGTTGGTATTTAACTTTACCGTTTCAATTAAAAGCTCTTGAAATGTTTGTTCTGGCACTGGTGTTGTAGTCTTCTCCATTTCAATAATGTCCTCGTGCGTTGTTTGTGGTTCAACTTGTTCGTTTGTTCGAGTATTTTGATTTTCGTCGAGATTGATCCAATATTATCATTATTAAATGACATCTCTGGTTCAAATGACGGTTTTTTACGACTCTCGTAGTTTTGCAAATCTTTTACAGAAAAGTCTGTTCTTTATCAATAGCTGATTAACTTTAGGTCCCCGATAACTCGATCATCATAGATACCGTTGCCTGAAATCCACTCATAATATTTTCTTTCGTTAAACCGATCAAACTTTTCCCAGCAATTTTGAAAATTCCACTGATGGGCGTTGTCCCGGATGAAATCTCTGCCATTTAGCCAATTCTTTATCCCACATGATTTTTAAGCCACGGAAACAACACACATCTAGAGGCTGCAAAAGATGCGACAAATGCGGAAGTTTTAATAATATTATTTTGTTTTCTTTAGCAATTGTTATTAGTTGTAGAGTAATGTTGCAGTGTCTGTCATAAATTAACAATACGGGCCTAGATTCACCGACTTTGAAATAAAACTATTTTGGAACCAGTTCACAAAATTTCTCCTGTCATCCATCCTTTGGCAAAGATACATAGCTGGTCCCTGAAAATCGCCGCCCTCGGGGATCCAAGAGTTCACAGGTTCTTCCTTTGAAAATTACCAACGGTGGCAACTTATTCCAGCGGCATTAACACATGCTAAAACCGTGGTATTTTCTCTACCTGTTGCAATAGTATATCTGTGGCAAGGTTTTCCTTTCTCTGCCACAACTTTTGTCCTTTTCATGACAAGCTAGTTTCATCACAATTGAAAATTTGCCCCGGCTTATTTTTAAGCTTATTTTCCACTATGGTTTTTCTAATAGATCATAGAAACCGTACACGACAAAAGGATTTGCTCCTTGCTTTTAAAATGTTCCAGCCCTTCTGCTTTTTTATTGACAACTGATGTTCCGCTTAAACTGTAGCCAAATCTTCACCCGGTCTACCATTTTAAATGGGGTGACAATAGAGTTATTTTTTACGAATTTTTGAACAATGTCAAATACCTCGGTACGTGTCAAACCGAACCCATTTTGGCCATCACTCAAACAATCCGCAAGTTCGGTTTCTTGATTTTTGTAAACACTGTAGGTCTACCACCTCCACCGACATTTCCATCTGTTTGGCGTTTACCACGGCGCCCGGATAAATGGTCGCGTAAGGTTTCTTGGGATATTGTGTTTTACTGCATGCGTTTATAGTCATGACACCTGCCTACATTGTAAAGCTTAATTCAGCTCGGCAAGTATAATTACGTCGTTTAGTTTTTTCGCACATTCCGCACCATGTTCTGAAAAGTAATGCTGGATATACAACTGTTACTGTTTGCAAAACGTATCTAAATCGCAAAAATTCTGATTGGGATTCGAAAACGTGCGGTACTTCCTTAGAAAGTGGCGCAATTCTGTGAACAGAAATTTCAAAGTGCGTCACCCTCTTAATAGATATGAAGACGACAATATCTTTGGAAAACAATTTAAGTACTTTGCATATAAATGTACGTTTGAAACATATTAAATTAAATTTTTAAACAAAAACTTATAAATTAGAATTCAAATTTGACCAAAACAAACATACATAACCTTAACATTTAACAGCTGACAGCTTGACAGAATTGTGTTGTTACCAGCGCAAATGTAGTAACATTTTCGTGAATGGAACTGATTAGAGGTACGGCATCATTTTAACAAATTTTTTTGTTTGAATTTTATGACAAAGTGCACTTAAAAGCAATTTAATTTGACCCTATAAATTATAGCCAATTGTTACGAATTTCAGACGTTTTTTAATAAATTAATTAACTAGTATTTATTGAACCGAGCACTAATTAAAGGCTAACAAAATTAGAAAACTGAACTCATAAAAATTATAAATTAATTATATAAATTAAAATTAAATGTCGATATTGATCATAACGGCGACGTACTACTACGTACATTTAGGTATACAATGTAACGCACGCCTTGATGACAGGTGATAATTTAGTTTCATTTCACAATCACATAAATCTTTATTACTCTATTTTTAAATATTATTCATTAATTTTATAGATTTATTTCCCAATACTTTAAAATAGTAACAATTAAAAAAATTAATGAAAAGTTAATTATTTTGAAACTTAGAGATAAGATAGTTTATAAAATCAGGTGTCTGCACCACTTATAAACGAAGAATATAAATTCCATTTTTATCAGAAATGTATATGCGACTTTCAAGCTCTCACGGATTTTCAGGTTACTGTAATCATCGATACAAATTTATGTCCGATCAAAGTTTCTAGAAATTGTATTTATGACGAAAATGTGTGATAATTTGATACATTATGCGTTTCTCATGGCGGTTTTTGATGATATTAAAAATATCAAGCTCTTGGTATCTTTGGATGGAAATGTGCCAAGGGAATATGAAATAGTGGGTGAGTTGTAATATATTCAAGACATGCGCGATACAAATTTGACGCATTGTTTAGAAAAGTAACGTAACAGTGGCTTGTTAACCAACAGATGTTCAGAACTTACTTTTGCAAAAAAAAATTATATTTGGAACATTCTATGCATTATATCAAGTTTCAGAAAATCCCACCCATCTAAACCACCTTTGATAAGAAATGAAAAACATGAAATATCGTTATATCTATCTCAGATTAAGAAAGGCGCTTGGCAGACCGCCGTTATGTCTTGGGATACAATTTTCCGAGATTTTCATTGCCAGTTATTTTCCTAAAAATTATTAATTTTGCATTTTTTAACACCTATATACAAGATAGGTTATAGATTTCAAATGTCCCAATGGAATGTTCTAAATCTTGGTGTTTCATAACTACAACATTAAAACATTGTATTTATAACAAAATTATATCTACAAAAATGTTGTACCTAATTAACAAATTCAAACTAGTCCCATCAACCTTTTGTTTATTTAATCAGCAAAAGATAATTTATACGTCGTTTCTTTACATGGAATGCAGGAAATGTGGTATGCCAGTGGAAAATCAGCGGGAGGAAGAAGGCAGGTCCGAAATTGAAACGGAAGCTGAGAAAATAGAGAATTAAACGATAAGTGCGGGGAGAGAACAATCAGGAGAGTGATCCGAAGATGCGTTATGCATAATTTGTAAGGAAGTCCGCCAACTACAGTTTTACTTCCGTGCGCGCATTTCGGTTTATGCGATCGGTGTACAAAAGAAATGCAGACACGAAATAATGAGGAGCAGGTTCCGGACGAAGAATGGGGATACACAATCGACTATTGTTGTGCCCCTAGATAGCAACGAATTGAACAATTCATACGTGTTGTAACGAATAAATATATATATATATATATATATATATATATATATATATATATATTTTTATATAACAGGGATGCATCCTGTTATACTAAAAATTATTAAACTTATACATTATTAACTTCTTTATATATATATATATATATATATATATATATATATATATATATATATATATATATTGTTAGAAACCAAATGTTTTATTGACTTTACAGTAAATAAACAATATAACAATTTTTACTAGGGCAAGCACTATTATTGTATTTTCGTTATTATGTAATTTCTGTTAGCTAGAATAATTAGTTTTATGTGTCCAGGAAATCAGATGCTTTATTGCCTTCACAATTATTACTAGGACAAACACTTTTATTGTATTTTCTTATTGAATACTAATTAACTCTAGGAAACGCTTAACTTTTGTTCGAATTAGATGTTTTGCTTATTTTACGATTTCTTTTAATGGGTCAATGGTACCCCATAAATATGTCAGAAATATTGTTATCAACTAGGAAATGTTTATTTTGTAGATGTATGCAACCTCATAAATATGTCAGAAATATTGTTATTAATTAGGAAATGCTGACTTTGTAAATTTATGAGGGTTACCGGTCAAGGAAAACGTTGCGGTTGACTACGCCTAATTTTGGCATATATTTAGAAATAAAAAAGGATGATGGGCAGTCAATCGTAAGATTTTCCGGTGCTCGGATATATTGCCGCTCTCTGATTTGTACTCAAATAAATCGCCGTGTAGTGTTTGAATTTTATGTTTTTTTTTATTTATTACCTTTAATTGTAAAATTTCTAACATCAGAATTGGGATAAATCCACTCTGTTGGTGAATTGTGATAGTGTGCTATGAATAAAATAATAATTTTTAACATGGAAGGAAGTCGGAATCGTGAGGATACTACTCAAACGTTGCTGGTGGAGTTGGTGAAAACTCTGCAGTCGCAAAAATCTGCAACACATGTTGAAGTACCATATTTTCGACCAGAGGTAAACGAATCCAGCAAATGGGTGAGTCACGTTGAAGAAATAAAGCATGAATTAGCATGGTCTGATGTGGAAACGTTAGCTAGACTGGGTCGATTTCTTTTGAACGGTGTCAAAAGATGGTATGAATGTTGGAATCCCGACCGAAGGGATTGGGTTACCTTTCGAAAAGATTTTATTGAGGCTTTTCCTCCAAAAAGGAACTTGGGTTTATTATCGGAAGCGGCGGCTTTTAACAGTTCCCCTTCCTTACGAAACGTATGTTCATGAGAAATCAGCCTTGTTAAGAAATCTTAGAGCAATTGGTCTGAAAGTGATCTAACGGAACTTGTTGTCCATGGAATAAGTGAACCCGATGTACAAAGAGCAGTGAATGCTAACTGTCCTATATTCCGCACTCTTAGTTTTCCTTTCAAGTTTTCTAAAACCGCCGCGAAAGGATCTAGAGGTCCGTAAGTTTGGAACCAACGCTCCCTTTACTAAAAGAAAATATCCCTTCGGCGATGGTGGAAATTTAAGCGGTTTAGTCTCGCGAAAGAAATGTTTTCAGTGCGGTAAGACTGGGCATATTCAGGCAAGCTGTCGTTCGAGTGACTGGTTCGAGTAAACAATCTGATTTATCGAGTTCTCACAATGACTCTTACGCCTTCTGTGCTAAGCGCGGTCATAACGTGTCAAATAGCTTCACAAAGGCAGCTATTGAAAGTCGTAGACATGTCAATATCTGCCTGACGGGAACGTCTACCGACCCGGAAATTTTATTGAAGGACATCGATTTTCGGCTTTAATGGATACAGGCGCAGATCTTTCTCTAATATCAGAGAAATTTTTGTGGCTATTTGAAAGCAAGGTAACAACTTGTCATATTACGCTGAAAGGGCTCTCTAATGCAACGATTAGCGCAACTAGGAAATTCCATGCGTGCACAACAATTTCAAACGTTGACGTTAACGTAACCTATTTTTCGTCCCGGATGAGTGTATTGACTATGACGTTATTATTGGGGGGATATTTTTGGACCCAACATTGTTTTAATTACTAATCACCAAGGCTCGTACGTAATTCGGCGCAGAGAGTTGCCCGGAATAAACAGAATTTCAGACAGTGTTCCCTTCAACCCATATGACATCGATGTACCCTTCGAACATCACGATGCGCTCCAAAGGGTACTTCGTGAATTCACAGGGATGATAACCAGCGGAAATAAAGTGCGAACAGTGAGAAATGCCAGTTTAAAATTAGATTAGAAAAGACGTTATTGTTAACCGTCCTCCATACCGTTTGTCTGCCAGCGAAAGAATGCCATGCGTGAGATTACTGAAGATTTTCTTGCAAATAAAAATTATTCGGCCCAGCGAATCTCCTTTTGCGAGCCCGGCCCTTCTCGTAAAAAGAAATCTGGTGCATATCGCATGTGTGGGACTTTCGAGAACTTAACTTTAAAGACCGATTCCTCTCCCTTGATTGAAGATCAATTAGATCGACTAGGGAAGGCAAGGTTTTCACATCCTTGGATATGGCGTCAGGATTTCATCAGATACCCATCCACGAGGATTCCATATGCAAAACTTTTCGTGACTCCCGGGACATTTTGAGTACCTGAGGATGCCTTTTGGCCTAGCCAATGCACCCGTTGTATTCCAGAGAGCCATCAATCTTGCACTGGGTCAGTTGAAGGATACCGTGGCATTAGTGTATTTGGACGATGTCTTGATCCCTAGTTTGACGCCCGAAGAGGGCTTAGCATACACTAGACAAGTGTTAGAAGCGTTAGATTTGAATGGATTTTCGCTTAACATTCAAAAGTGCCGTTTTCTGCAACCTTCTGTGGAGTATTTGGGAAGAAAAATATCCAGTGACGGTATAAGGCCTGGTAAAGCTAAACTTGAAGCCTTGATCAACTCGCCTATACCCACATCCGTTAAACAAGTTAGGCAATTCATGGGACTAGCGGGATACTTCCGAAAGTTTGTACCCGAGTTTGCCAGCAGAACCGCATGTATAACGAGATTAACAAAGCAGGATATCTCGTTTGAATGGGGCGTGGAGCAAGAAAAGGCAAGACAGTACGTAATAGGTCATTTGACATCCAGACCCTTACTTACGGTATACAACCCAGAACTGCCGACCAATTACATACCGACGCAAGTAGCATTGGGTATGGAGCTATTTTGATCCAATTACATGGAACGCAACCGAAGGTAGTAGCGTATTTTAGTAAAAGAACAACCGGCATTGAAAGTAAGTATCACTCATATGAGCTTGAAACGCTGGCAATTATAACATTAAAACACTTTCGTACTTATTTATTGGGTCTTAAGTTCAAATTAGTTACGGATTGCAACCCATTAAGGCTACAGCTAACAAGAAGGATCTGATACCTCGTGTGGCCCGATGGTGGATGTACATGCAGGATTTTGATTTTGAAATATCGTATAGAAAAGGAAGTAACCTACCCCATGTAGATTACTTAAGTAGGAACCCTGTTGGAATAGTTCGGAGGTAGCACACCGTGACTGGGCATATATAGAACAAAAGGGAACGAAGAAGTCCAAGACCTAC
The DNA here is from genome assembly GCA_036346205.1 of Vesta saturnalis. Taxonomy (NCBI): domain Eukaryota; kingdom Metazoa; phylum Arthropoda; class Insecta; order Coleoptera; family Lampyridae; genus Vesta; species Vesta saturnalis. The sequence goes on along the minus strand of JARFJB010002100.1, from coordinate 31,653 downwards.
TCAACGGCTTGGATGTTCGATTCTAATCAATATACTGAAAGAGACGGAATGTTGTTCACAAGCGTTCTAAGGAAGACGGTACTGTGAACCTGCAGTGGTATGTCCCAAGACAAAGTCGGTTAGGATTGCTTCGTAAACACAAAACCCTTTGGAACTCCCAAAAACTTATTATGGATTCTAATTTTAAATTTTTATCTAGACGCCTGGAAAATAGAATACCATTACGTTACACCAGATATTGGGGAAATGGACAAGTGGAAAGATACTGCAAAATTCGTAACCTACTTAGGATCGAAACTATCACCAAGTCAGAATGGGAGTGGCTTATGGAAGATACAGCTGGTATTAAATAGTACTGTCCAAAGTCTACAGGTATGACCCCTCTTCAACTTTTTTTAGTTAATGGCTCCATCTGATACAAGCTCTATTACAAAATATTTCGGAAGATTTAACGCCTGTTCGTAATCGGAGATAGACAGGCAGCTTTCCAAAAGTTATCCCAAACAAATGTAGAAGAGAGTAATCGTAAAAAAAAACACAACTCCAGGAAATTTTGTTTTAATGCACCGTGATTCACAGATGCATATTAGTAAAAGCGATTATGAGTTTTAGGTCCGTACGAGGTGGTGAAATGTCTTGAAAATGGTCGGTATGAACTTAAGAAAGTTGGTACCAGTATAATTACGAAAGCAGCCAAGGAACAGCTAAGATCATGGCCCTCACAGTGGTCTCTGACGTGCAACAAAAGAGATCCTAGAGTTTCTGGAGGAGAACGATGATGTTAAATAAGGTGCTTTTTGATGCTTGATGGTCTCTGTCCCAGTGGTAGAGCCAAGTGGTGCCCCCACTATCGATATGCTTGATGGTCTCTGTCCCGGTAGTGGTAGAGCCAAGTGGTGGCTGCGGTCCCCACTATGCACGATATGTTTGATGGTCTCTGTCCCGGTAGTGGAGAGCCAAGTGGTCCTCCCACTATGCAATTGTTGATGGTCTCTGTCCCGGTAGTGGTAAATTGGTTGGTCCCTCTTGCATGATATGTTTGATGGTCTCTGTCCCGGTAGTGGTAGAGCCAAGTGGTCGCTGCGGTGCCCACTATGCACGATATGCTTGATGGTCTGTGTCCCGGCAGTGTTGGCTGAGGTCTCCACTATGCACTGACTGACGGTCTCTTGTTTAGGGTGGAGAAGCTCCGAAACGTCGAGGTCAGGTTGGCCGTGTTAGAAACCAGATGTTTTTTGACTTTACAGTAAATAAACAATATAACAATTTTTACTAGCAACCTATTATTGTATTTACGTTATTATGTAATTTCTGTTAAGAATAATTAATTTTATGTGTCCAGGAAATCAGATGCTTTATTGCCTTCACACTTATTACTAGGACAAGCACTTTTATTGTATTTTCTTATTGAATACTAATTAATTCTGGAAACGCAACTTTTGTTCGAATTAGATGTTTTGCTTATTTTACGATTTCTTTTAATGGGTCAATGGTACCTCATAAATATGTCAGAAATATTGTTATCAACTAGGAAATGTTTATTTTGTAGATGTATCCCATAAATATGTCAAAATATTGTTATTAATTAGGAAATGCTGACTTTGTAAATTTATGAGGTCGCTACCGGTCAAAAACGTTGCGGTTGACTACGCCTAATTTTGGCATATATTTAGAAATAAAAGAGGATGATCAGTCAATCAAGATTTTCCGGTGCTCGGATATATTGCCGCTCTCTGATTTGTACTCAAATAAATCGCACGTGTAGTGTTTGAATTTTATGTTTTTTTTTTTTTATTTAATTTAAAATTTTAACAAAATATATATATATATATATATATATATATATATATATATATATATATATATATATATATATATATATATATATATATATATATATATATTAATTTTATAATAAATACCAATATTTCTGCAACAAAGGTTAAGTGAAAAAAAAGGTTTGGTCTAATTATCTGAACCAATGTCATAACGATGTTATGTAACTGATTAAATAAAGGCATTTATTATTATTAAAAATTTTATTCAAACAGGTGTTAAAGGTTTTTTATTGTTTTGTTAAACATACAAGTTAAACGTCTCTATAAGAAAAAATTGCAACATCTAAGTACAAAACATTGTGTATTGTACGGCACTATGTGGACCTCATTGGTGGACATTGTGAAAGATCTTAGATCAATTTTGATTGTGACCAGAAAAATAAAAGTGAACGTTAAAAAAGTCGGTGGGATATAACCAGTGCAAGTCGGTGAAGGTTTGACCAATTTTAAAAGTGGGTGTTGTGACCGGAAAAAGAAAAGGACGTTAACCCGCCGGTGGGCTATATGACCAGAACGTCGGTGGGTTTGACCAGAGTGAAGGTTATGACCAAATTTAAAAATTGTTGAAAGCTTATATCCGGTGGGCGTTATAACCAAATACGTTATGAAAATTTAAGTGGATGTTTGACCAACATGGCGGTTTAGAAAGCGGTTTTGTCCAGGACCCATAAGCATCACAAAAATTAAAGACCAGTGAGTAATTATCTTAATACAGTATACAAATTCTTTCAATTAGAATTAATTTAAATGATTAAAGTAAATCAATTAGAAAAAATGCATATTATTATTCTTTCTTATTAAAAAATTAATAAATACAAAAATTAAATAAAAAGGAAAAAATCTGTACAATATTTAAATTATAAAAAAGGTATATCTTATATAATTATATAACAAAACAACAAAATTATCCTAAAGCTAAGACATAGTTGCAATATGCAATGTTAAAATTAAACATTAACAAAAACCCTGGAAAGAAAAACTTAAATTTTGTAGACAACAGTATAAAATTAGTCATTAATAACAAACTATTTAATTTGTTTTTTTTTTTTTTTTTAATTAATAAAACCAAAGGTTAAAAATTAAAATAAAAGTCCACTACTAGCATATAAAAAAAAATCAATCAATTTAAATTTAATACCTATTTACTTTTATTTTATAACCTTTTAGGATTTTTTTCTATTCTAATAAATTATTTTGACTATAAGATGATTCAACGAATCAAGTGTTTTTATTTTTCTGTGTTTAATAGTATTTCTTTAAAGTTTCACTCATAAGTAAATTTTCTACGCTACTAAAATTTTCTTCTTTAAATAGTTAAAGGAGGACTACGTGTTCAATCGGACAGGTGAAATGCTTTCTTCATTACTGTTAGATTTATTAACATTAAAAATGTTGATCGTCTATTTGTTTGAGAACAATAATATTCATTTTATTGGTGTTAGATAATTCCTTTCCTTTGTTTTTGCTAAATTCAAATAACTTTTCCTTATTTGAATTTGAATTTAAATTTGTATCAGTAGGCATAGATTTTTTTTACCTGAAATATTTGATTTGGTTCTATAAGAATTCTTTTAATTAACATCTAAAAATAACTCTTAGAAAATTACCAAGATAAGTATTCTCAAATCATTTTAATACATGGAATAAAGCGTCTTGAAAAATTGAGGTATTGTTGCTTAAATTAATAAAACCTTGCCTCCTTGTTTTATCCACACTGGATTTGCTAACCTTCGCTTTTTAATACTTCAATTAAACCTGAAATTTTTATTCAATTTCTCTTGTGGAATATTATTTCGTTTAATTCTTGGTCTTTTGGACTAGTATTATTAGCATTTAATTGTTCTTTAATTCTCGAAAAATTTGACATAAAACTGTGTGTGTTTTGCAAATCGATTTTTCTAATTTTTATCTCTTCATTACTTTCTACTAATCCAACATTAGAATCTATAATATGATTTATTAAATTAATCGATTGGATAAACTCATTTACCTATTGTACTTCCCAAAATGATAAAAGACGTGCAACAATTTGATTGTCTGGAAAAAGATGTACTAGGACCTGAAACAAATTATATAGCACTGTCCTTTATTTTCATCATCTTTGACTGAAAATTTTTGCACACTCGAAAGAGAAGTCAGGCTCATATTATCTAAATAATTATTTGAAAACTTCTATTACGAAAATCTGAATAACTAAAGTAACAACATTAGAATGGGTTTTTCATATTATCAAAACCTTGACTCTTGTTCTGGATTTTTAAACGTAGCACTTGTTAATAAACTTGAGGGAAACATCTGAAAATTCATCATCTACATGTAAAGGTTATGTATTCTTGAGGAAGCGTAAAATGCAATATTGTATATACCATATCCTGATGACAATTTACCATAATACCCTGCAGGCGAAATTGTAGATCTATCCGATGGTGTTGTACCTGATGGCACACAGTTGATATTTCTAAAGTAAATAAACTTACTTTGAACAGACATTCTGGTAGATTCAGAAATGGACGCATCCTCACCGTTTGTTTTAATGTACTGAGACTGGAAGAACTAGGAATCGGACTTAAAGTATGAATTCGTTCGCTAAATCAGGTGTAAATGTGATTATTTTTCAAAATAACAACATATTTGTCCAATTTTTCCAAGCAGATTCACGAACACCAGTAAGATTCTGTTATAGAGTTATCGATATCGATGTTTAAATTTACTATCCTAAATTCAACTTTATTTGGGCTTTTTCTAAAATTTTTAATGCATCAAAAGTTTTTGATTCTGATAAAGATTTTGTGTTGAATTGTTGATGGATTTTGATTATTTGGAAGAGTAGATGATTTTTGATGATGGTTATAACCAAAACTGAATATTTATAGTGAAATGGATTCGATTACAATTTTACCATTTCGAAAAATTAAAATTCTTCATTGCTTTGTCAGCATCAGGTATATTAATGTTATAATCGCCTAAAAATGCATTATCACTAGATTATGTTCCGAATCTGAACCTGGTGGTAAATTAAAAGTTGATCATCACTTATTTCTTCTTGAATTTTCTTCTTCTACTACACAAATTATGCCTTAAATTTCTTGTACATACCCAACCTAAGGTAATATAATTACAATATTACAATCAAGTGTTTTTTTTACCTAATTTAAATAAATAATCAGCTCTAGACGGTTTTGCTATTAAATAAAATAAAAAGGTTCTCGAATTGAATAACGACGCTATGTTCTAATCTTATTATACAAGCGATAATTCCTTTATTATTAAGCAGTTCCGTACCTTTCGGTGAACTACCTAAATGACCTAAACACCATAATGCTACCTTTAACTTTAAAATGTCTTATCCGTTTCATAAACCATTTTCTATCCACAAAATTAAAATTTTATAAAAACTTTGAACTTATTTATTAACTGGACCAATTTTAGATAGTGACATGTAAATCATCATAAGATGATACTATAAAAGTACATACTTTCATGGTTAAATACTTCTGCCAAATTTTATCCCATTTGAGGACAGTGGCTTAATTGGTAGATATCAAAACAAGTTACATAGCTTTGTAACCATTGATCCAAAATGCGTGATAATTTTTTGGAAATACTTATGAGCAAATAACACCTCTGAGCATTTTTGAGTATCCACTAGCAGTTGGACCCACTAGTTGGACAGTAAATTACGAGGATATACATAGTTTTGCGGATAAATTTGCATTTCTTGCAGTGGTGTTGTTTATAATGACCAAATTTGGACTGCTAAGCAGCAGTAATCTATGGCATCACATAATTAACATAGCAGTAACTGTACGAATGGGTTAAAATGTTTTTCGGTTTTTATACTAACAGAAAAAATATAGCTCTTTTTAAAACATATTTCATATTTGTTTGTCAGATGAATACTTTTCAAGAAAACATAGGTTCTAATTTTATACCATTACGACCCGAAGAGCCAAATGTTAAGATACGTCATGTGTTAATAGATCAGTACACAACTAGACTAACTGCATATGTCATATTTAAATGTTAATAAATAACGCGGTAAATGCAAATATCCTAATGTAAAGAAAGGTCCCCGTAACGCAATGCGTCAGCAGTTGTGCGAATATTAACCGAGACCATAAATAACCTAGACTGACACTTCTGATTATTCTCTATTCTGGGGTTTTGTTATGTGTTTTTGTATAATGTTTTGTGTGCCTTTTAATAAAATACATTATTTTTAAAGACAAACCATAATTATATAATTCAGTTGTTAAAAATGCGTTGTGCTCTGGGCAATCCATATCATACCTAGCTACTATTTTACTCATTATAATCAAATACATTAAAATTATCGTGTCACCTAATATACATTAAACCTTTGATCAACCATTTCTTATAAAATTGTGTTCAGAAGAGAGTTTTATTCAATAATTCTATAATCATAACCTGATTCTTAAAATATTTCTAAGTTAGTAGGTATAAAAAGTATGCCGCCAGTCTGATTCCTCTTTTATTGATGCTTAAAATTTAAAATGTTAAAACAGAACAGGCTAATACATATTCTGTAAATTCAATATAATTTTATCAATTCCTAAAATATTAGCATTAAACTTGAGTTAAGTGACAGTTTACAAAATAATTGAGAACAATTATAAATCTTACAATACTCTCTTTGGTGGGGCGTAGGCTACGTTTTTTTTTTACAACCTGTATTTATAAATCTTAAAATTTATAAGTGTTTACATACCCAAATTTAATCTAATAATTTAAAATAAATTTCAAAAATAGATAAAATTAGCAATGTGAACACTTTACTAATTATATCGCTGAATATCAAAAAAGACTTTTTATTTGTAGTATCAAAAAAAGCGGCAGATTTCCTAAATTATTATTTCTTAAAATAATTAAAACTCAAAGCTCAAGAGTTTTAATATTCCCCATACGCTGTCAAATTTGTAGATATCTATTTATTGCTAATTAAATAATTCATTAACGAAAGTCTTTTTTTTGCTTTACTAATTAATGTTTTATTAGTTTCCAAAAAAAAACAATAAATCTATAATCTTAATATATAACATAATATTGTCAAATATTCATAAGTATACCTTTAATACGACGTGCACAATATTTGGAATTTTTACCTCCACGTGACGTAATGCGCAGACAGGACGAGTTTTGAAACAACCATCGATCATATTTTTATAGCAGCACATTCTATACGATAACATATTTACACCCCAAATGTTATTTTACTGAAATCATTTGTTTTGACGGTTTGTACGTGTTTAATTTAAAAACATTTTTTGTTCCAAAGTTGATAGGTTTTGACATTTAGTAAAAGATAATAAAGATAGACCCATTTGCAGAGAAGCGGATAAGGAGAAACTCGTTTTGGGTTTTTTTAATGGGTTACTCAAATCAATGTAATTTTTTTAAATTTGGGTTAAAATTTTGTTTATCAAAAATTATATATATATATTATATATATATATATATATATATATATATATATATATATATATATATATATATATATATATATAAAAGGGTGCGGCATTAGTGCGTCGAAGTACGATATATCCGTTATTAAAGGAGATATCAAAAAAGTTATTTACAAAATTATAGGCAACTTCAAACTTCACATTATAAAATTATTTTCGTATTTACAGGATGTTACATATTACCAGGGTGAACCAAACATACTTTTTTTAATGGGACACCCTATATATTATTTCAACTTTAGATTAAGCCCATCTCCCCATGTTTCCAATGTAGGGTTTCATTACGTTATACAGGGTATTTCAAAAGTTATGGTCAATTATACACAAAAATCATTCTATTTTAACGTCCTGTATACCCTAGACATAACAACCTAACAATAATTTTTTCCAGGCGTAACTTTTTAATATTGGTACAGTGTTACGAAAACGTGCTATTTCTTTATTATTACACCAATTGAATATAGAGCGAGCCAAAATTCAAACACATGATTTTGTCAATTTTTTCAAATGAATCATCCTGTATTTTATTTTAAAAAATGAAAATACACTTTGTTCTTTCATTTTTATTAACCACTCCCTATAGCTAAAATCGTTAATTTCTGAGATATTTTCAATCTAATAACAGAAAGAGATTTTTCTTAAATTTTCTATTATAACAAGTTAAAAAATAAAAGTGTGACAAATTATTATAAAAATTCAAAAAACATCGGTTATTAAGACAAAATTCTTATAAAATTAATTAATTTCATAATAAATGTTCAAAATGTCCACTGAAAACATCAATCATTGCAGTCCATCTTCAAATTCTCGACTGACATTTTTTTCTCTGGAATGCTTCTTTTCATTTATTCATTTTGGGGAGGTATTTGATACAATTTTTCACATAACCCCTTGAAGGTCGATTTTACTTAACTTTGGGAACGAGCTGGTATGCAATGGGTCCTCCTCTTCCCACCAATCTTTCAGGAAAATGGGTATTAAGATGATTATGAATTAATCTAGTGTGCTGTACCGGAGCTGCATCGTGTAACAACCACATATTCTTTGACGAATGTTAAGAGGAACCAAAGTAATGGTAAATGATTCTCTAAAAGTCCAAATAAACCTGACCATTCACTGTTCCATCGAAAAACGTGGTCCAATTACGTAATCTCCAACTATACCACCCCAAACATTCATTCATAAGATGGGGATTACTTGTCGAATAATAATGGAAAGTGTCTATTCACAGTTCCATTTTTATGAAACGTGGCTTCTCCTAGGACAAAATCAAAGAAATGCGCCTGATTGTGGATTTGTTGTTGAGCCCATTCACAAAAAGCAAATCTTCTGGGATAGTCATCTTCGAGTAACTCTTGATGCAACTGGATATGGTATGGATGCATCTTATTTTTACGCAGTATTCTTCGGACGTACCTGTCACTAATAGCATGGACGCGAGATTTCAGTTTACTAATATGTGGATTATGCATAACTTCAAGCATCACGTTAAATTCATTTTCTTCGTTAAGTACAGGTTTTGTACTTTCCTTTTTTTCATAAACTACTGAAGCCGTACGATTAAAACGATCTACTAACCTTTCCAACGTTATTTTCTCGGGTTGTCTTCGTGAGGGATATCTCTCTTTGTAAATTCTTTGTGCTAATAAAGAATTTTTCATACATTCTCCCAGTACCCAAATCATGTCTGTTAATTCCTCAACAGGAAAGTTCATTTCAAACAGTATTTAAGTGTTTACAAATTAATAAACACTACACAATCTCAAAGAAGTTTGTCAAATGACAAGCTACTAATTATTACTGAACAATATCTATCTGTCATTTGTTCACGGCTAACTTGTTATAAGAGAAATTGTTAAAAAAATCTCTTTCTGTTATTAAACTGAGAATATAATTCACATGTCACATGGTACATTTTGGATTACTTTCATTGGTTAAAATACAAAAACAAAATCGTAGAATGAGCTATCAAATCGGTGATAATTTTATCACCGCATGTTGACTGTCACATGATTTTAATGAATAAAATAGTTTACTGTCAAAGTGACAAAAGTTTCAAAGAAATAAATAATTGTATTGATTATCTTGCAACTGTAATATTTACTATCAAAGTGACAGATCGTTTAAAATTGCAAACTTTTCTATTAACGTTCATTATATCTCTTACCAAATATAACATGTTATGATTAATAATGATGATACCACTCGTTAAAACCTGTAGAAAATTGAATTCGTGCTTTGCACCAATATTTATCGGTTTTAACTTGAGCTACCACCGATGATAATCATAACACTAGTTATATTTGAGAATGAAAGAACATAAAGTGTATTTTCACTTTTTAAAATAAAATACAGGGTGATTCATTTGAAAAAATTGGCCAAATCATGTGTTCGAGTTTTGGCTCGCTCTATATTCAATTGGTGCAATAATAAAAAAAATAGCACTTTCTTATAACACTGTACCAATATCAAAAAGTTATGCCTGGAACAAATTATTGTTAGGTTGTTCTGTCTAGGATTTACAGAACGTTGAAATGAGAATGATTTTCGTGTACAATTGACCATAACTTTTGAAATACCCTGTATAACGTAATGAAACCCTATATTGGAAGTATGGGGGAGATGAGCTTAATCTAAATTTGAAATAATATATAGGGTGTCCCATTTAAAAAGTATGTTTGGTTCACCCTGGTAATATGTAACACCCTGTAAATACGAAAATAATTTTATAATGTGAAGTTTGAAGTTGCCTATAATTTTTGTAAATAACTTTTTTTGATATCTCCTTTAATAACGGATATATCGTACTTCGATGCACTAATGCCGCACGCTATTATATATATATATATATATATATATATATATATATATATATATAAACAGGGTTGGCAAATTAAACCCCTTATTTCTGGCTAAAATATTGATTGTATCAAAGATCTTCAAAAGGTTAATGTAAATTTTAATCATATGAATTTTAAAAATTTTAAAATATTTTAAATGTACTCAACATTCATACTGAAATATTCGGCTTATTTTAAATGGAACATCCTGTCTTTTACACACTTATCGTTTAGCTTACTTAATTACCTTTCAATTTCTATGAGGGTTTCCTATACCTAAACCTTCAAATTTTCAATTTTTGGAATTTGTCTGTTCCTGTATCATTTGTATATTGAAATATCCTCCCAAAATGATTACTTAATGTCTTTTCGCTAATGTAGTAGTATTTACTTTACCAATAAGTAGAAAGCTTGGTACCAATCTTATGTGTAGTACATGATAGATTTCAGATATTTATAATTTACATATTAACAAATAATGTTAATGTGACTAATCTTGTAAGTTTTGTAGTGTGCTGTGGAATTGCCGGTAACGCATTTTTAATTCTGACATTGGGCGTGACTTTTGTGATGTTATTTTTTCCGAGTGTATTGAAAGTTGTTGAAATATTTTCAATTTAATAATGGTTTATTCACAAGAAGAAAGAATTGATATGATTTTAACCATTGGTAAACTTAAAAATTGTTTACTTGCCAAGAGTGTTTCTGAAAAACCTTTCGGACACAGGAATTAGCTTACCCAAAACAACTAAAAGTGAAGCCTGTTACAAAGATGATAATGGGTTTTGTATTAGGTTCCGTTGCTGACAACCAAAATACTATAGTGCAGTACAAAATGCATTGGCAAGGCAATTATTTTAAATACCACCTGTGTTTTGGTTGTCCGATGGCTGTGACAGGCGCTAAAAACATTAAAAAGTTGGACACAAATGACAAAACTTTTTACGAACGATACTGAGTAAACTGTTATTTTTGAAAAAAATCGGAAAATTTTAGTTGAAAAAATCACTCAAAATTCTCAAATATGAATTTTCAAGACGATCTAAATATCGTTAAACAATTATATTAATTAGAAAGTTACAAATGCATTTACGTATTTAAACCAAATTATTTGAAGAAATTTGTTTATAAATGTACAATTAATTCTCTGTTTATTTTCTTACAAACTTTTTAAATAATTCTTTTGTAATTTTGAAATTTATTTTTATTTTAATTAAAAATTTTTAAACAAAGGCGAAGGTATAAACATATCAAACTTTCAACAAGTTTTTAAATCTGTGAGGCCGCGAAATTTGCCTGAACCAATTTAAAACATAAGACAACTGGCAACTTTGTGCTATTAGACCACACTGCATTTTAGTTGACTTTCACTAAAGATTATTGCAAGAAGAACATATTGGTTAGCCTAATTGTGGAGGATCTTAAAAAACATAAATATCACCCTTTCCATATAAAACATCAAAGGTTATATGGCAAAGCCTTTGAAAAAAGTTTTGATTATTCCTTATGGGTCCTTGATCAATTATGACAATAACATTTTTTGAAAATGTATTAATTACGGACAATAACCCTTTATAATGGATTAGTGAATCCAAATTTTTATTACAAACCGAAAATAAACATTTATTTTTCTTATTTAAAATCGAGGAGTGTTAATGTATTGGTTGGTTACAATCATGTTATTGGGTTATTTCTTCGATGGCAATTTAAATGGTCAAAAATTTAAGGTTTTTAAAAAACTTTTGGGAACTCTTAGAAAGTATTCCTTTAAATATTAGACAAAATATGGTTTTTTAGATAAAGCATATTTCTCATTTGAAATATTTAAAGTTACCTGATAATGGATTAGGTGGACCAATTGCCTGGTCACATAGATCTGAACTAACATCCATGGATTTCTTCATTTGCTATATCAAAAAAGTTTAGAGCACAACCACTGCAAATGATATGAAAAAGAAGAATCAAAATGCTTTTGAGACGGTCACCCTGATATGATGCAAAACAAGATGTTCGTTGGAAAAAGAATAACACTGTGTATTCAAGAAGACATTTGAACATTTATTGTAATTTAAATTTTTGAGCAAATTATCACCCACATAAATAAAATTTAGTTTTCATAGTGTACATGCTTTCCCTTATTCTGTGAAACTGTTGCATTATATAGATTAAACTACAAATCCAATAAATTTTAAGTTCCCATTTATTTTTTAAACTTAAATGATCGGTTTCGCGGTCGAGCCAAGCATCGTCAGAACTTTGAAAGGTGACAATTTTTTTACGGTTATCAAGAGTAAAGATAAGTGTATAAAAATCTATGGCGATTTTTTAATTCATAAATATAACTTTATAAACCTTTAAATTAAAGTTACTGATTTGAATTTGAAAATGTTTTACATTAGCCAAAATCATTAAGCGCCTTTTAGGATATTTCAATCTACAATTGAACAGGAACAGACAAATTAAAAATTATTAAATAAGTTGAAAATTTGAAGGTTATCGGAAGAAACCGATTGGTACAGGTAAATTAATAAGTCGAGACGTGTGTACGCAAGGCGTCAAAATCAGCCGACTCTGACAGTCTGCAGTAATATTATGATAATAGTGTTCTTGTGTTTGAGTAGTAATAATAAATGGTGTTACAGAATAGGTGGTGTTCAATATAAATAAGTATGTCTGATTTAAGAAGCTTATCGAGAGGATTTTTAATCGAATTTATTGAAATTTATAAGGATAATCCATGCCTCTGGCACATTAAAAGTAAAGACTACAGTAATAAACAGAAAAACATGCAGCACCAACAACTAGTTCAGAAGCTTAATGAAGTTGAGAAAAATGCAACTAAACAAAGTGCAGTTAAAAAATTAATTCGCTTAGAACGTGTTTTTAAAGAATACCAAATTTTAGCATCTGACAAATCTGGCGCTGGTGCTGATGGTTTGTACGTGTCTTCCATTATGATATGCTTTTTCTTAACCGATCAAAACAGTCTCAATAAGCAACATTCCTGATGACGGAAGAATTATAAGTAATTAAAGGTATAATTGTATTAAAATTTACTTTATTCACTTTGTGGCAAAACAATAAATTTCTCAGGTTAATAAAAAAATAAAAACATTATAATGAAAAACAGATTTCCCAATAATCAATACTATACTTAACACAAATAAGTCATGCTTTATTAATTTTGTACTATCATTTTATCTTGCCATTCTGGCCCCTGAAAATATTCCAAAAACTTTCTGGGTTTCTTTTGCATTTAATGGCGTGTTTAGGTATTCTTTGTAACCTTAAAAATAATCCGATGTTAACCCAAAACTGTGCCATTTTAACATCTTCTTGGCAGTAGCTTTTTAATGTAATTTGCATTTAACACAAAAAATTATGGGAATGCAACAACATAAATAACAACCTCTATTGTTTCTATTTTTAAATTAATTTCTGTGTGGAAAATTCTAAAAGGGAGTATTCAAAACGTTTTCTATGATTCTTCTGGCCCTACTAAGACGATAGTTAAAAATTCTTCTATTAATTTAAGTCTTTCTGACTAAAGGCTTTTATCAGGAAGAAGTAAATGCTTCGTCGGCAACAAATACATATGGTAAAGATCCTCAAGTTTTCAATTTTAATGTATCTGCTAAAATTTTTTAAATTTAGTTTTTATTACTAATCTGAAACTCTTCCATTGGTACCAATATCACACATTATAAACTCGTAATTGGCGTTAGCTTTAATTAGTACAATACTGTTTCTTTTTCTAATTAAAATAATAAGAGCCGCTTCCTCTTGGTGCAACGATATTGATGTGTTTCCACTTTGAGTTAAATTCCTTTGCAATACTTTTCCAATCATCCTCGGTTTTGGAAACTGAATAAGTAGGTAATTAATGCGTGTATATTTTTGTAGGAACAAAATACAAAAGTGAATGTTGTGGACTACGACTCCAAGTTCTGCCACAGATTATGAATCTGCGGTCCTTTCTCCGGCTGCATCTAGTACGCCATCATCTAGATCAAAAACTCCTACTTCCAGAGCATCGAAAAAATTAAAAAGCAAGGAGGTGCTGATATTGTTGCCAAACCAAGCACCCGTAGAAAAGAAAGAATTTGATAGTTTTGCAAAACACGTTGCAGAGCAAATGCAGCAAGTGTCAAAGCAAGCTATTTTTGGACAAAAGTAATCAATGACGCTATCTTTGAAGCAAAGTGGAACATTAACTAGAAACAATCGCATTGTATGTAATAACAGTACTGGAGGTGATTTTATGACTGGAGCTTCTGCAACGAACATCATTATGTTACCGCTCCTGGACCTGTACAACTGCACAATCTTCAACCAGTAATAACTGAATACCAGCGACAAGCACCAACTTGCTCCACATTGCCCAATTATTTTTCTAATAATAATCCATAAAATTGTGTATTTTTTATGTAAACAAAACAAATATATGTGTTAGGTATAATAGAAAATATTTTCTTACCTGCATGTATTGATCCTTTAGAACAACTATTATTGCTCGACATGTTTCAGGTATTATTTGCGACAGGGCTTGCGGTGATATAATTACTGAAAACTTCATGTCTTCAAAAGATCTCCCCATTGCTAAAAATCTGAGAGTAGCAGTTAATCTTTCATGGGAGTAATGGTTATTACCGTATCTTTCTTCATAATTAACGGTGTAACATAACGTAGTAATTCTTCGTAAGTAGAAGCATCCATTCTAAGATAGTTCATCCAGTCACGGGGCTCTAGTCGCAATTCTTCCAATAAATTTACGTGCGAATATTTTACCCTCTTTTTTAACCAGTTCTTCGTCCATTTTGACCTTTTCTTCGAATTTAATTTAATAACATATGAGGCAACTGCTGCAGCGATAAGTATTTCATCAGACATCTTTGCTGCATACTAGTGAAATAACTACTAAAGTTGTTTTAGAAGTGCAAATAAAATCTGTGTCTGTAGAGCAGCAATCAAACAACAAACCGTTCGACTTTGCTTGTCATGCCAAGTTTACGACCATGCGTGTATGTAGCAGCCTTTATAGAAGGTAATTAAGTAAGCGTATAAGATACAGGGCGTTCCATTTAAAATAAGCCGAATATTTCAGTATGAACGTTCCACAAATTTAAATGAAAAAAATGAACGCCCTGTAAAGAGGTGTTTACTATTTCAGTCAATAAATAGACTAAGGGAACAGTATTTTACTTAAACCTAAGAGTAAATTTGTTGGAGTTAATTTTATTAGGAGATACCCTACATTTTCAGAAAAATTGATATAACTTGAAACACTCTGTATGTAGGTATACGGAACCCTTAAGAAAGTACTACTTATTTTTTATGTAAAATTCGAAAATGCAATAATATACGGGGTGTGCCATTTCAAAAAACATAACTTTGATATGCCACTTTTTTCGATCAACCTGTATACTTAAAAATATTTTTAAAATGTTGCTCATATTGACTTACATAATATCACTGTATTAGAAATTAACGATTATATGCCGCTTCGCTGTAGAACTCCGTGGCGTCAGTCGCGGTTCACCCTGTATTGTATATGTATATGTTATTATATGTATATGTATATGTATATGTATATGTATATGTATATGTATATGTATATTATGTATATGTATATTATATTATATGTATATGTATACAGTGTTGTTCAATTTAAAAACTTACAATAGGCTATATCTCATGAATAAATTATGATACCAAAAAATTCTCTAAACCGTTTCTAGGTAGAAAGGGGGAACCAAAATGACATAGGAGGCCACTCACCCCAATCAACCCCCTATCCCAACTAAAAAAATTTAAATAGCGAACCCCTGCTTGTAATACATCATTGGAAATCCTGTAAAAAATGCTATCCAGTGGTATAAATAAAAATTATACAGTGTATTATATTATTTCAGTCATTTTTACAAATGAACACAAATCTCTTTTCAAAAATAACACTATAACATTTTATTTCAAAAAAGTACATCAATATTCACTAAAAGGTTTTGTTGAACTATAAATTTGATAAAAATATTAATTAATGAAGTAAATGTTCAAAGTGGGTTCCGTTGTTTTGTAAACAATAATACAGCCTGTTTTCAAATTCTTCACGAACTTTGATAAATGTTGTTCTGATAATAGCCCGACATGCTTGAGTAATTCTTTCCGGAAACTCCTGAAATGACGCAGGTTGGGTTTTGTAAACAACTGACTTGAGGTAACCCCAAAGAAAAAAATCTGGTGGCGGAAAATCTGGTGACCTCAAACGTCAAATAAACAAATAAATTATGGACTCTGGTAGAACTCAAAAAATGACAACAGTTTATAACTTATGACAAAAACAGCAAAACTATTTTTTTTTTCTAACAACAAATAGTACGGACACTTATCAATGCAAAATAAGGAATTATTGGCATCTTTAGAGATTTTTAACATTATATTGCAAGTGGAGTATTTTTGTTTTTAAAATATTTAAGCATTTAATTGGGTTAATATTAATACACGCTGTATAATTTTTATTTATACCACTGGATAGCATTTTTTACAGGCTTTCCAATGATGTATTACAAGTAGGGGTTCGCTATTTAAATTTTTTTAGTTAGTGGAGGTGGGGTAGGAGGTAGATTTGGGGTGTTTTTATATATATATATATATATATATATATATATATATATATATATATATATATATATATATATATACCAAAAGTTTTTAAGCGCATGCACAGATCAAGGAGTGAGTTCCTCTCCTTAGTCGTTCCTTTTTGCAGTATTTCTTTGGTGTTTATTTATACCCTATAGTCAATGGTGGTTCGTTGGGGAGACTTTGAGACTTGTGTCCCTTGAAAAAATCCCGTACATAAATTAAAAAATATATATTAATCGGTATTGAATAAAATATGCAGTTGATATTTTGTATTTTCTTATATAAAAATTATTATTTAATATCAATATTAATAAAACCGAACACATATAAACAGTAAATTAGAAGTAGTCTACTGATAAAGAACTACGACTGCAAGGTCACTGAGAGGGTGGCAAACACTTTTTAATAAATGCAAGTGTAGCTTTTCCGTGGAGAACTAGCTAGTTTAATACGATTTATGTACTGTAAATGAAACTAATCTCTTCAAGTTTTTCACGTGTTTTGATTTAATTGTTTTAATATATTTTAGACTTTTTACTAAAAAATAATTTTAATTTGTTATCGTATGAACAGAAATGTGAGCTTAAATCTAATAGACCAACACCTAATCTCTCATTAGAATATAAAGAATGCCGATTTATTCGAAAGTTTCAAAGTACCTGGTGCAATAATTCCGCTTTTCGTGGACACTTCAAACATAACGAATCTTTACATAAATCTAATTATGTTGAATTACTACAACTACTCGCACAAGAAGAACAGTTACTTAAAGAACACCTTTTAAACTGCTAATTATATATCAATTCAAGATGACGAGACAACCGATGTATCCTGTAGATCACAAATGAGCATCATTTTTCGATATGTTATTGAACAAAATATTGTGTAACGATTTATTGGATTTTTTGACGTTTCAAGAAATAAAATATCCTCTGGTTTAGCAGTTGGATATAAAATTATTTGCCAAACAAATGAAGGTGTTATGTCAGGAGAAAAAATGGTCTACAATGCCTTGTTAAACAAATTTATCTGAATGTACTATTTATTCATTGTTATGCCCATCAGTTGAACTTAGTATTGTTACATGGCGCCAAGACAATTACACCAGTTAAGCTTTTTATTTGTGGTCATACTATGTCCCATACATTTTTTAGCAGATCTACTAAAAGAAGTGAATTATTAGGAGAACAGGATTTTAAAATTCCAAATCAATCTGATACTGGATTGAATTATCACTCGAGAGCGGCTTCTACTATCAAAACTAATTTTTTAGAATTAAATAGGGCAGTCAGTCATGTAATTGAAGATCCAAATTGGGACTCAGTCTTGGTTTGAACTGCATCTTTTTTTTTTTTGATTGTGGACCTGAACAGGCTAAATTAGGCCTATCATGCTAAAGCACTCAGGAACACTTGGGAGGATGGAAAGGATAATTAAAGATGTTAACAAACAAATTTTCAAATCATAAGTGAGAGGAAAAAAGGAACTAGGAGATCATTCCAGAGTTTAGAAGCTGTGTGAAAAAATGTGGATTGGGTTTGGTACGACAATGGAATTTGTACTATACTGGCCTTTATAGCAAACATAATGATGCAAAATTTGTTATTTACTAAATTTTGTATATTGATCAATTTTCTTCAATCTAAAAGTACTTTCAAACATCAAATCATTTTAAATCCAAATTTAAAACAAAATTTGGAGATTTAAATGAACATATGTTACTTTGTAACAAATCAATAATCTTAAACAACAATTTAGTAAGATGAAAGCCATAGAAACATTTTATGTAAAATCTCAATGAAATATTGGATTCATTAATTGTCCAAATTAAATAATTTCTAAACTAGAAGAAGTTAACAAATGTGAAAATGTTTAAAAATTTAAAAAAGTTTTTGTGAGTCCAAGTCCATTAAATTATTGCAACAGTATCCTAACATTTTTATAAATCGTTTTAATGAATTAAAATTTATTATGAAACTCCCTCACTACTAGATTATAATCATTTTTGGTAATTATTTGCATTTCATAGTATACAAGGACATAATCACACTTTTATTTCAATTTTAAAAAACACAGGTCAATGCATTGCAACTCTTTGTGTACAAGAACTATTTAAACAAACTAAAAAATGGACGAAATCAAATGTCAAAACGATTCCTAAATTATAAAGGCATTTCAATTTTTATCAATTTATGGTAACATGTATTTTATATGAAGCGTACCTATTTCAGTGCTAAACCAAATTCAAATGTAAATGTAGCTTTAATGTTAAAATTTATTAATCAGGTAACAAGAACAGATAAGGCATCATATTACTTCCGTAAATATTCGAAAAGGCCACCTTCACGTTCTAGACAATATGCCAGCCTTTTATGAAAACGTTGATTTCTGATAAAATTTTAATCAAGGGCATTACAAGCATGCCTTACCCGATCTTTGAGTTATTCAATATCATGAATTATAACATTATTGTAAATTTTATTTTTAGATGCCCCAAAGGAAGAAGTCATTTGGGGACAAATCCAAACCGAGGTGGCCAAGTTGTTGGTCCAAATCTTCCAACCAATGCTCCTCAAAACTTTATAAATAACGTGTTTTCATAGCAGTGGAATGTGAGGGCTCCATCCCTTTGGAACCAGACATCATTGACATTTAAATTTTGGATTTGTGGTATTTTTGTAATTAGTTCCAAAAAAAATTTGAAGTTAAATTTCCTTCCCTGAAAAATGGACCAATTAATATGTTATTGATAATTCCTACCCACATTAACTCTCGATTGTAGTGTGTTCTTGTTAAATTTTGTAGGTGTGGATTAGTCCTTGACCAATATCTGTAAGGAAAGGAATAACAGGGCAAAAGGGCATGAAAGATAAGTGGGAACTAACGGAAATTTGAGAATTTACTTCACCATCAAGTGTAAATGATGCTTTCTGTAGATACTACATTTCTTGTTATTTATTAAATTAAACATATTTTCAAAAAATCAGTTCTTTTCATTTTGTCTTCATTACTTAGTTGCTGGTGATTTGTAAATTTGTAAGCTTTATATTTAAATTCTTTTACAGCTCTTGGATTGAAGAACAAAAGAAAATAGCTGCTGGTCATTTTCAAGACATCAGGTTTTCTTCTGCATAGCATAAGATGTTTAATTTATTTTCTTCTATTAAGACATAATTTGTTCTATTTATTTTGTGGTGTTTATACTCCCGCACTATTGGGATACTTTACCGAAAAAATTTCTTATGCTCTGATTGGCATGGTATAAATGATTTTTGAATTTTTCTTCAGTTGAATACATTTTTAATTTATTTTATCACAATAACAATAATAATTTAGACGTTTCATTTTTTAAATGTCAAGTTATTTTAACGTCAGATTGGTCACCTACTTCATTATTACATTTTTGACCTGTGTTTTTAAAATTGAATATAGAGGGACTATGTTCAGAGTTAAAAAAATGTCCCTGTATATTTAATTTGTTATATTTATATTTAATTCAATTTTCAGATGGCATACAAGATATTTACTCCCAGACCACTAAACTATGTCAGTTAGTGCAAACGATTCCAGCTACAACTGCATCTAGTGAACGCTCTATGAGTACGTTAAAACGCATAAAAACGTTTCTTAGAAATACTATGACGAATAAGAGGCTTTCAAAACTACCAACTATGGCAATTGAAAAAAATGTACTTGGTGATATGGCAAAAAGCACCCCTTTTTATGGAGACTGTCATTGACGAGTTCGCGAAAAAAGATCGCCGAATAGAACTAATGTATAAGAAAATTTAAATACAATTTTTGTACAGTTGCCATAGTCACTTTTAGTACAAAGTACTATCAAAATATAGCATCTTATTTAGGTGGTGGGACAAAATAGTATTTGTTTTATTAGTACAGAAAGTGGCAATTTTCGGAACGAGGAAGAAAGTTACTGGATGAGGCGAAGCGGAGCCCAGCAATCTTTCAAGTCACGAAAACCCATTTCTTACTTTTTGTACAGTTGCTATGGAGACACTGATGAAGAATCCCGAAATCAGCTACTTAAAACGATTCAATCTTTATGGCAGATAATTTAAAAGTTTCTTCAGGTCTCGAACAAAGATTTTTGTGGCTTACTTATTACCTTACGAAATCCCTTAATAAATAAAAGTTGTTTAAAATAATCATCTAGATTCCATCTAGGTTTAAAATTAAACAAGGTTTTTATTTTGAATAATTTTAAAAAAGTCTACACTTTTTCCTCTAAGGTTAATAGTTTGTGAGATACTCACAAAAGGTGCTTTAGCACTTCCTATACAGTAAGTTTATTTGTCAACCAATCTTGACAACATTTGATGTAATGGAGATGTCAGTAATAACCCTGTATATAAAGTATCATTAAAATCCATTTCATATTTTTAAAGTAATTTAAACATTAAGATGAGAATTGCCTAAAATTGCTGAAAACATGTATAAACCAAGAAGAAAGTAGAAAAGGCTCAGTTAATAAATTATCAAATTTTAATAATTTATAAGTAATCATATTTAAGCATGCTTACCTGCACATATTTTTCAATAGTACCATATTCTAACAAAATTGCAAAACCATCAGCATGCTTCGTTAATTGTCCATATATATGTGGTGGTACAAATAAATCCTTACGACTTGTAACCTTTAACGAGCTTAGGCGTTTATCATATCTTCCATCCTCACCTCGTTGATGTAATGTTAAAGTATCGGAAACTTGTTCTCTACAATATGTACATATCTAAAATTTACGAACTCATCCCATCTTCTTATTTCGTTAACGATAAATCCATTCTTTTTAAGTTTATTAAACCCATTTCGTGATGATAAAAATCTAATTAATAACAAAACACCCTTTTCGCCTAAATGTAATAGATTGGGATGAATTTTAATTAATTGTTCTAAGCAGTTTGGAACTTCACAGGCTTCATGAAGAGCAGCTAAGGTAGTAAGGCGTACAGTTCTAGATTTGTCTTCAAGTTGCATTGTTAACAATTTTATACCCCAACTAAAAATTGTGGTAAGCCCGTAATAATACTTGTAGAAATTGAGTAGCATATAATCGAGAACTTTCAACGGAGCATTTTAAAACAAGGAAGTAGGTCACGTGTGATACCAGGTTCTTCGTAATTTAAAGAAGACACAATTAATTTAACGTAACAATCATGTTTTGTAGTAGTGGCTAAATTTTTTAATTGTTCAAACATCTTGGTGTTAGTAAGTACACTCATTCCAATTTTAGGGTGCGAAACGACCGATAAATAAAAAGTAGCTTTGACACTGCGGTTTGTTTGAGGGCTGAATAAACAATCATGAGCACTTTTACCACTTGTTATAGCGGCTATATGACTAGAAATATCGGTAAATAAGTCAAGAAGAAGTCTGTTAGCGTCTGGGTCTTCAAGCCTGACAAGGCAGTGGATTAGTTCTATACCAACAATTGTGTAACCTTGCGCATTTTTGATGAAGTTAAATCCATGTGCGATAACGATTCTTTGATGGTAGGTAAAATTCTACTAATCGTTTAAGAAATGATAAATGAGTTGATTCTGTCATGTCGAGTTTTAAGTCGCTTTTATCTTTAAGAATAATTTTATAATACTCCAATTCCATGTGAAAGCGTCTTTACTTAATAATAACCCGTATCCCTTATTACATCATCACCGTCTTTTGGTCGAGCTGAAATAATACTTAATAGTTATTATATATTTATTAAATTTATATCTTACAAATTGCAGACGTGATTTAACCTGACTTAATTTGTACTTTTTATTTTGTTCTAAATTACGAGTATGTTTCATAAAACTGCTCGATTGTAGTATGTAATCGAGGTATAAACTAGAGGATGCTGGTCTTCTTTTTAATAACCTGAAAGAATTATTGTATAAAGGAAGTTTTAAAAAGAAACGTACTTATGTAACTGCTGTAATGCGGTAATAGCTCCAAGTGCCTGAGGTTTTCTTGTTGCATACTCTAGAAGGTTCGGAAGAGGCGGTGTGATGTTACAACATTCCGGTGGTAGAAGAATTTGTATTAAACGTAATAATTCACCTACAATTTGCTGTTGTTTTAAAAAAGATTTTAGGTGTATGGTGTAATCTGTATTACCACTTTGTATAGTGTGAAATTTTCAAGTTCCGAGCTTAGAACTCATTTTATCATCATTTGGAAATATGTCTCGAAAAAACAGCAATCAGTATGTAAAGGTTTAAGAACGTTGTTGACTTCGATATCATCGAAAAATATAAAATACTTATATCAGTACTTTTTACCATGTATGGTGATCAAGTAATGGTAGAAATGTCTAATTCTAAATTTGTTCTATTTCCTAGGTATAATTCAAGTTCGAAAACCGAATGAGGAATTTAATAAGTTCTTAAATTGGAAGAACGTATTTATATGGAGTATTGGAAGTCCTCATAAAACCACAACATTACGTTTACTATGTCACATGTAGATGAAATTTCAGTTCTTAGTTAGATATATACAGTGTGATGATAAAAGTTTGGAACTTAATTCATAATTGCGTTATTTTTTAAAGAAAAGCTCTTGGGCAAGACAATTTTACCTTTTAAATAGCCAACTTGTGATGTAAAAGGGTGACATATTAAGTTTTTATAAAAAACGAAATTATTTGTTTGGGCATGAGTCAGTGAGATACATTCTAAATGGTAGCATCAAATTTTTCTAGTATACAAACATTAAAAATAATAATTCAAAGCATATATTTAAATTAACTTAACGGATTTTCCTAGCTTTAGTACCATACTTTTGCTATATGTGGTAGTGATTGTGTAATATATACCTAAAGCACATACATATTTGCTTATTCTGTTGATATTTGATAAGTATCTTACAAACATAAAGTAAATTTGAGTTTTCTTTGTTTCTAATATTATTTAATAATAATTTTTCTTCGAGTCTCGGTTTGCTGAGGCGAGAAAGACTGAATGTCCAGAAGCTTCTACATTTAAGAGCGATAACAGTTACGAAAGTTTACAAAATTATGTTCTGATTGCGTGGATTTTAAAAAAGTGTAGTGAAATTGGATAATCTTTGCAAAGTTGCTTTAAAACTTGGTGAACAGTTAGATGCTCATGAATCATACTCCGGGTAAAATTGTCTTTTGATACATGGTATTAAGGAGGAACAGCATAAAGTAATTGAGAGTATAGTAGTTAATTTTATTGAAAATAATCTTAAAATTGCAAACTGCAAACCTTCGCTTTAGTGTTTCCAATATCGATAACTAAAGTTGATTCAAATAGAGTTGGGTATGTCTCATCGATGTAAAGCTCTATAAAAAAATCACATATTTTTATCTTTCTCTCTCAACTACATGTATTAGAGAAGAATGACCATAAAAACATAAATCTGCTGTACAATTCATATTAGTGCACTAAAACGTGTGTCGTGATTAAGAAGCAGCATCTATCACGCTGTCATGTTTTGAAATTATTGTTTATGCGTTTTTGCTTTACTTTTTATAAAAAACAGCTTTTTTCAAAACTAGCTACAACTTGTACAATGAATTATCGGTAATTTGGTAACATTTTTACATAATTTATATATAATTTACAAAATTTTAGATTTGCTCGTTTCATTTGAATATGTTATGCAGGTATGTAGTACATTATTATGTAAAATATGATACTTGGAAGGGCTACATTTAGTACACATCTGAAGCATGTAGGTGTAGTATAAATACAGTACAGTACAGTACAATACAGTATAAAAAAAGGGTTACAGAAGCCCAAAAAGTAAATAAACCTCCACCGTACGAAATCTAAGTCCACTGAAGTTAATGACTATTAAGGATGCAAAGAGAAAAATTTATGAAATGCATTCAAAATTAAAAACAAACATGCAAGACATGTTAGTACTATACCTGCTTTTGTAGGTATACATGTTACACCATCATTCCAAAAAAATTATGCAATAGTTAAGTTTTCGATTTTAATAGATGATGGTAGGAGAGGTTTACTGGAACAATCACATATTGCTGCCAATTGTGTACGTTTCTTAAGAGAATATTACCAAAATAAAGAAGAAAAATTATACAATCCTGTATTCTTAGATGAAATTTGGATTTTTCGAGGATCCGAAAAGAAGCCGGCATGTTAAATCTAAGGAAAGCGTGAAGAAGAAGCCAATGGGCGAAGGAAAAAGGTTTGTTGTAATTTAGTTATTACATTATAACTCCTAATAAAATAACTTTTGCTTTCTCATATACGTACGTATAAAGAGAAAGCTATGTAATCGGTTTAAATTTTCAAACACTTTTTTCAATTTCTCAATGTTTTGTAGCCTAAACAAACAAAAACACATTTTTAGAAAAACTCTCGTGTCTGGTTGTGTGTTGTGGTGGTGGCGATATCAATTGAAACATTAAGCTATCGATAAAAACAAGTTTTTAGAAAAAAATTTCGTCTGCCTGTATGAGGGGGATATCTTTTGAACCATTAAAAGCTATCGATATGAAATTAGGTACAAAATTGTTTGCCATAAAATCTAGATCAAGTTCGTTAATGAGGAAAATCCAACCAGTGGCGGGGCATTTTTTAGGGATTAAAGAAAATTAAAAAACAAACTAATACTTTTTATATAAAACTCAAAATAAAAAATATATAACAACCAGTGAGTTTTTGTTTTTTTTGTTTTTTAAAAGTCGGGTATTGGGTTTTTAAGATCGCTCAGTATAAACCATTTGTCAAAATTAAAATGGCGGATCAAAAATGGGGATTATCGTGTTTAAAATCCGATATGACTACAGTTCAAGTATTGTGGGCTAATGATCAATTTAGCAACTTTGTTAATTTGTAAAACATTATCTAAATAAGAAAATTTTAAAACCCTGGGCCAAGTTTGGCCGGTATTGGGTTTTAAGATCGCTAAGAATAAATCATTTGTCAAAATTAAAAAATTCAAAATGGCGGATCAAAAATGAGGAATTATCGTGTTTTTGATATGACTCAAATTCATGTATTTGGGTTTAAAGTTATTTATTTACATACATGAGAAAGCATTATGGCAGATAATTTGGCAGAGGTTTTTAGATTTATAGTTGTTTCATGCAGGTAATGAAGATGAATTTATTTCCGATGCTTCACTTTTGTTTTCTACAAACTCACAAAGTGCAGACTATCATAGAGATATGTGTGCGAAGTTGTTTACAAAATGGTTTGAAAATAATTTAATTGCAAACTTAAAAGAACCATCTTTAATTGTAATGGACAATGCGAGTTATCATTCATCTAAGAAGGAAGAAAAATTTATTGTAAAAGCTTATGAACCTAGCATGTTTACAAGAAGAATTACTGCAATTAGTTACAGATAATGCAATACCAAAGGTGTACGAAACAGATGAAATAGCACACGGTGGACACAGGGTAGTAAGGTTACCACCATATCACTGTCACTTTAATCTGATTGAACAGGTGTGGTCAAACTGCAAAAGAACACTACAACAAAAATATAGGAAGACATAATACTAAATTTAAGATGACCATGTAAAAGAAATATGGATGGAATCCCAACAGAATTGATAGGACATTTGGCAGTAATGCATTAAACATGCCGAAGTGTGTATGTTAAAGTGGTGGGAAATTGAAAAACATTTTGAGGTTGTGCAACCATTAATTATATCTGTTAACGATTCCTTTTGAATGATAGTGAATAATGTTTTTAATTTAAATGTTTTAATTCCAATGTAAATAAATATTCTAATTTTTACATAACATATTTTCTAAAATGGACTGAAAAATTTATGTAAATTGCTTTTCATTTAACTTGGAGCAATATGAAATCTTTTTATTAAACAATAATTTTGTTGAATTTTTGAACTACATTATACTGTACACACTTTCTTCTACAAGAACGAATAATCACAAATGTATCGATATTTATGTTACGGTAAAGTATCTACAAAAATTATGTCGATTACAAAGCAATAATTATGCTTTTAGAAGCATTGTAATAAATCTTGAGAATAACAAACTAATTTCAACTTTGATCAAACCTGCAATGATTTAATTTATAATAAACAAAAAGAGTATTTGTTTACTTACAAATATATAGGTTATGTATTATGATGGTATGTAATTATAATCAAACCATGTCCTAAATTATAACAATCACAGCAAAATATTTTTGCCACCATCAATAAAATAAGTGGATATAATGGATAATTTTTCTAGTTTAAAATATAAAAAACATTAAATAATTTTCAACTTTCTTTGACATTTTATGGAAAATTATGTGGAGACATCTGCCGATAAAAATATTAACTAAAAGATACTTTGCTGATTTAATAAAGACTTACGTCGCACACTGGGTCCAAATAGAGAATTCCTGGCCAAAACCTGTAAATGTGAACCTCATATTTTAGAACTCCTGACCCTCAAAGTTGGTAGGGCAATACATTATGCATCTACCTGCCTAAGAAGAACACTATAGCACCCGCGGCCTCTTCCTTATTTCAGTTTGAAATCGGCGTTCTTCGAGTATGTTTCTATTATTGAGAAATATTAAAGTCCTTTTCGCATATTTCAAAATTTTGCAGTGCTAAACAAAAGTTATTCAGTCTACTTGTGTAGGATGGAGTCTACTCCTTTAGGTATTATATATATATATATATATATATATATATATATATATTATATATTTTTATTTACTTTTATCAATAACCTAAAATAACTCGAACGAATGTAAAAAATATTGCACCTATTTTGTTTGTTTCGTATTTTTCTGGACCAAAACATCGCACCATATAACATGAAAATGTTTATTTAGAGCTTAAGTCTGCTCTATTGTTCAGAATAAAATTGGTTTCTAGGAAATTAATATTAGTTGGACCACCTCTTCCGAAATAACTGGAGTTGATGAGCGACTAATAAAACGATTTCATAACTCTGCATAAAATTCTTATCCATGGACACCAAGTAATTTCTGAAGCATTACTTCCTATGGGGCAACTTTTTGAGGAAGCGCAGGAAGTTAAAAATAGATATCGAGAAGATTTTTCCAGAAAACACTCAAGGGAGAAAACAATGGAAGTTCTTTTTAAGAGACTACTTGTAACATCGGATCCATGCGTATCCAGCATTAGAAAGCTCCCGAAAAAAAGTATCCTTATTAGATCCAGAAGCTCCAAATCTGCTAAAGCCTTTATCCATGAAATCTGATTGTCAAGATAAATTCGACCTTGATCTTCAGATGTAGTCAGATTTAGAAGATACAGGATGCGACTCTGAATGATTATTTCATTATTTTTTATTTTTATGATTGCCTTTTTATAAGTGTTTTAGGAAATGGTAGATGCTTAAAATTAAGGAATGAGAAATTTTACTATAACTACCACTATTATTCATTCTATGGGGTTTTGAACATTCTGTATTACAATTTTAAACACTGTATCACAATTTATATTAAATTTAGAATTAAGCGTTCTTAAATTATATTTCTTTTGAGTTTTTAGTAGCATTTCTTTCTATTGTTAGAGTTTATATTTTGTCTACCATATTGGATCCATCATTTTGATTACATAATTTTTAATATAAATCTCGTAATCCAACTTTAACAACCCTTCTTACAAAATTTTGTGAAAATCGTAAAAATTAGTACATTTGCCAGCCTTTTGCTGTTTATTTGAATCAAACTATATCATTGTTTACATGAATTTGTATCTCAAAGTAAGTATTGTCAAATTAATTTCAGACATTGACAAAAAGAAGATATGGTTAGCAAAAAAGTATCTTAAAGGCTCTACGTATTTGATCTTACAAAAATTAGATTAAATATTTACAACTCCGACAAGAACCATTTCGGTTTAAATGTCTGGACATCGGATGGTCAAATCATAACTAAGCTTCTGTATGAATCAATAAAAGCGATTGTTACTGTTCAACCTAAAGAAAACGCTTCCTTAATGAAAAGGTCATATAATCTGCGTCAATAAAGATAATGTGTATAAAATGTACTACCACAAAATTGCAATAAAATATTTGGTTTATCTTTTGGAAATAAATCTATTACTTATTATTATAGCATCTAACATACACAGTTTTCTATTAAATGTAAATTTGCATAGTTCATGCTTAAGTTTATCTCTTTACTCACAATGTACATATTACACATTTGTAAAAATGTTAATTTAAATTCAAACCGTTCTTTCTCACTAACCTTATGATTTAAATAGTATATTAATTTTTGTTAGTTGTTTAAAGTATTATTATTATTATTAATCGTTTTAATTATTATTTTATTTTAAGGCTGGCCATGTTATGCTCATTTGTTTCTGCCTAATCTTTTATGATTTTGAGTTTGATAAAACATAAACTAGCATGTGCACATTTTCTGTACATATATATTTTGTTTCTTACTCTATAAAAGTTATTTCTTTTGTTATTTAAATTTTATTTACCTCGTTTACAATTATTTAATTTTCACGCCCCGCTAAATACTATAAGAACTACTACATATCGTACTCCAAGGATTACATCAAATATAAGGTTCATGATGAATCTTTGTAAGGAAGCATTGAAGAAGTTCAAATTTAATCAAAAGCCAAGTGAGTACTATAAATCTTTAAGAAACCTTGTCTCTCCTACTATTCGTAGGAAAAAATGTGCTTATTTTCAGCACTTAAGTAAGATTCATCGTGGAAATAGTAGGTTCTCGTGGAATGAGATACGTAGATTAAATATTACCAATAAGCCGAAACATAAAACTTCTGGCCCATATGATGTGAATCTTCTAAATAAGCATTTTCTGTAAACCCTACTACTGTTAACACTGATGATGAATGGATTAAACATTATTCTAATCAGACTTTAAATCATAATTAAGATAAGCTTAATTTTAGATTAGTTAGTATCAAAAATATCAATAATATTTTATGTAGTATTAAGTCCACTGCAGTTGGTGCTGACAATATTTCAATTACCATGCTTCCCCTTTTTCGACCCGCCATTTTATCTCCTATGTGCAACATAATTAACTCTTGTCTATTAGAAGGTGTTACATAATACTTGGAAAGAAGCTCGTATTATCCCTTTACCTAAAGGTAGTGTTTGCACCAGGGCATTATCTACAGTTACTGATGATATTCTGAGGTCGCTTGACAATGGTCAAAACACAGATCTAACTTTAATATATTTTTCCAACGCATTTGACATTATCAATCACAAACTGCTGTTATCCATCCTACATTACATTGGTTTATCCAAATCTTCTATTGCCTTTTTTCGCATTTATATAGAAGGTAGATTTCAACAAGTAGTGTATTCTAATGAAACTCTTTTTTCTCTTATAAAACTATACAAGGTACCACAAGGATCTATCCTAGGTGTCTTATTGTGCATAATATATACTAGCCAGATGTATCATTGTTAAAGTTTTCACAAATACCACCTATATGCTGATGATTCACAAATCTACTACACTTTTACACTAAAGATGTTGCTTTAGCTGAAAAATGAATCAATAGCAAGCTTCAAACACTAGCGGATGTAACTAAAAAATATTCATTAGCTATAAATCCCTTCAAATTTTTAGTACTTCAGTTTTGTAGAAGAATGGGATAACCTGGTATCCTTCTCGTCAGTCTCAAAAAACCTTGGACTGATTTTCAACTTATATCTAAAGAACATATTTCACTCTTAATCAAAAGAGCTTTATTGTTCACTAAACATAATCTATAAATTCCAGCAATCTTTAATGCAGCCTGCATGACAATTATTACATGCTAAGCCATTTTAACTTTTTTGATGTAGTAGTCCTTGCATTGATATATACACACAATGTAGAATCCAATAGGTACAGAATGCTTGTCTGAGGTTCATATATGGTATTCTCGGTTGCAATCATATCAGATTTGCTTTGCAAAGCAGTGGATGGTTAAGTATGATAGAAAGACGGGATCTACACATGCGCTTATATTTGCACAAAATTCTCCTCCATATCTGTATTCAAAACTTAGATTTTGTACAGACGTTTATCACCTCAATCTTAAACACCGCGGTTTATTGGCTATTCCTCGTCACGGCACATCCCTTTTCGTCGATTTTTCTCATTTTGCATTGTTTTTTATTACTTCCATAACAAAATCCCATCTTTGTTTAAAAAAACGTATAATGAAGTTATTAATGCAACGTTAGTGTTATTTGATATTGTCAAAATTACATCATTTTTTATTCTTTATGCTCTTTTTTGCTCTTGTATTGTTCGATACTTAATGCACCACAATTAAAACAAACTCATAAGAACACATTCTCATTTTACCGAGCATGTGTTATTAACTATTTTTTATCAGTCGCCTACATTTCATTGCAATCGAACCGATTTGATAACCTTGACAACGTTGGACATACACTATTGTATACTAATAGATGCCAATAAACTTTTATTATGATTATTAAACGACAACCATATCATTTTTTGTTATTTTTCCATAGACCTGTTTACTACTAAAATCACGATGAAAAAAAATGGTACCTTACATAATTTTTTTGAAAAAATAGCATTATTACTTTAAAAAATGGGAACATAACTTTAATGGAAAAAATATTGAATCCAGGAAAACAAACAAAATTTAGAGTAAATGTTCAAATTGTTCTCCACCAACCATTTAGGATTGACCGATACTTCGTACACTGCGCTCAAAAAATGTCTGTGCTGCAGTTCCTCTAAATTATTTGGTCTGTTGAAATAATCTTTTGATTTTAAATAACCTCACAGAAAAAAATACAAGGGAAGAGGCTCTATCCATCTTTCAGAAAATGTGGCATCTAAATACTGACGGACGGCTACACCAAAGTGAGGAGGCGCCCGTCTTGCTAAAA
>JARFJB010002099.1:755000-777423 GCA_036346205.1 Vesta saturnalis | reverse complement strand
AGAAGCAAATTAATGAATCAGAATAAAGTGCGAGAATCTCCAGCTATGGCTGATAAAAGACCGAGAACGCATTCGGAGGAACAAGGAAAGTAATTTACGCGCGCCCTTTATGTACCAATTTCTTATTCTGTTTAAGATTGACGAAAGTGTACAAGATATTCATGCGTTTACATTTTAATTATAAAATTAAAGTAGTAAACAAATAGTTGCAATATGTAATTACTTTTGCATATAAACGAAATTATATCAATATGTAACCTTCCATTATTTATAATTTAATATTCTAATGCAAAATGAATATACTATTGCAGCACTTGTTTACAATAGAAATTTCCCTTCACAGTATTCCTAGACAATCTGGTCAATTAAAAAACAAGCATAGATTCATCATGAAAGCAATTATATCAAATGGCGAGGGAAATATAGCTATATAATAAGTACATTTATTGTGAAATTGCATACATACAATGTATTTTTCTAAAGTGCATGATTGCTAACACATTCGTGACCTCTTGATTACATTCTTGATCTTATATAATCATCCTGAGAGGATTTTATATATTATATATATATATATATATATATATATATATATATATATATATATATATATATATATATATTCTGTATCTCAGTCGTTATAGTGATCAACATCAGGTAGGTCCTTTTCATTTTTTGAAGATAATAATGAAATAATATTATTCAATTTTTAGGACTTCTGGCTACTGCCTTACAGATGGATATTCTAAAGCAATTAAATTTGCTTGGAAAAAGCGAATTTAAATGTATTAAAAGTTTCCGATATGGTAATTGATTATAAATGTCCGCTAAAAAATTTTAAAGTTATAAACACTAAATATGGTAGAAAGGTAGAGGTAAAAATAGAAGAACATACTAATTTCTTCTAGAAAGGTTTACCGAAGAGCTAACGGATGAGAAGGTGTATAATCTTCAGTAGTGCATTGAACAAATTGCGTTGGTTTATGGAGGCGGCGTAGACATTGGTAAAGTTAAAATGAATCCTAAGCTATCCTTCATGAATTATACAAGTAAGTCACTAGTATTACTCTGCAATACAAAATTAATGAATTACATTTATTGGATAACCTACCTAATCATCATCGTGATCATCTCTGCATTATGAATGTACATTATATATCATGGATATACCTACCTATATCATCATCGTGATCATACTATATATATATATATATATATATATATATAAATATTATAATAAAAGAATATTTGCAATGTACGAATTTATTTATTATTATTACACTGAAAACAATTAAACATTAGAGAAGGTGGAGCGCGTAATTGTCTATCCTCCTGATAATAATGAGGCATCTTATTCTATATTGTAAGCAAATCTTGGCAACAATGTTCACAAACTTGATGTCCTATACTATTGTACAGCTCTCGGTTTAGCATTCGATGATATGCTTAAAATTACGTAGGTAAAGTTAGTACTATTTACAGACATTGATATGCTAATGTTTATTGAAAGAGGAATTAGAGGTGGCGTAGCTTAATGTTCAAATCGGTATGGTAAAGTTAACAATAAAACAATATGTGTAATTATTATTGTCTTTTTCACTCAGTTGTCAGACATTTATTTATTAATAGCACTCACTTTCTGAAAGTCAGCATTCAACTTAGTGAGCACAATTTAGACTTAACCAAAAGTTTCAATTTTACGTATGTAAATTATGTTTCGCTTTCTCTCTGCCTTGAAAGTTGCAATTCAGTAAAAGTGTAGGTAGTCTATTATGAATTAAACAACTACACTTAAAAACTGTTTCATTGTATTGTTTTTTCATTACAACTAGAAATGTTTCAGTAGGATAAAAAATAGAAATGAATAAATAAAGCGTTACAATGAAAGTACGAATTATTTATTAACTAATCTAAAGCAATAATTTCCTAAAAGTATACTATAACTATCACTGTGACAGCGATTTAACCCTGGGGCACCATTAAACAGCACACTACACATATCGAGTCAGGGCCTCATTCCCAGTGGTAATGGTAGACCACATACGCTACAGATGTCAAAGCCTCACACAGTTCCAGCCCTGGTGGTAAAGGTACACCACACTCACGACAAGAAGACATCATGCAAAATAACGCAACATGCCGAAGTATCGCCGCGAAGGCCGCAGAAGCTTCCAATTTCAAATCAATAACTACATTATGAATACTCTCGTTTTGACGAGTGCAGTTAATTATAAATACCGGCCGATTCTTACGTCGCTTAAGTACAGGTAAATAAATAACTGTAAACGGCCCCTTGATTAATTTATAACCTGGTTCAACGTGTACATTAAACTCGAAAATTGTATGCGACTGCTCACTGTTCCTGTATGCACCTCCATTTAAATTACACTCCACATGTACATTTGTGGCGTGAACTATTTGAACATCAAAACAGATTCGTGGGTGTGGCCTGCTCTATGCATGTTAGGTGAGAAGCCTAGCATGCGCCCAGTAGAATTCTCCTTTACAAAATCTACGTTATGCAAAGATTTAACTTCACATTTTAGCGTATTATTGTTTGCTCTTAATATAAAGTCGATCGTGCTATACGGGTTAATCTTACGCTGTAGAAATTTGTTAGTTTTCACAATTTCATATACACCGCTCGGAATCGTAATCTCTTTATGGTCGCCAGTTTGCGCAATATAGTAAAACTTGTTGTTACCCTCATGAATATTTCGTATGGAATTGCAACCATAGAATCCTACCGATCCTATTCCATACGTTAATTAGGATCAAGTTCGATTGGTGGAAAATACGTTGCACTGAGTACGTTTCGCTCACCCATTAATGTGAATGTTGGAGACATGACTGCACATAAACAAATAATATTTAAAGCTATTTATTATATAGAAAATCTAGACATAAATGTCCACAAATAAATGTATTATAATTTTGTTCCTTATCATAAATTGTATCTAATTTTACAATTTCTTAAATTTCTAATTATTTCAAGTGGTGCCGCTAAATCTCCGAAGCTATCATAGTAGATGACGTCATGACAGCGTTTCTTGAGAGCAACCCAATGACTACCTTTCTCTAAAATCGTTAAGGTTCCCGATAGCACACTCATTAAGATGTAGTTTATGGGATAAAGCATCGTGCATAAAACTCCTCTAAAGAATGGCACATTTTTAGCATACTTATTTTGATCTGAATCGGTTAATGCGCTCCGAGGCAAGTTTTAAGTTTTTGGATACGTATTCAAGTATAAAGCACATCCCTTCTCATGAGGATGCAAATAAAGTCCTCTGCCACTCCTCGGAGCCACGGTCTCCATTGCTTGGTTAGGGCGTTGAACCCCCTCCAATTGCCTCTTCGCCGCCGAAGCGTCGTTACGGCTTTAGGTATACCGCTCACACCATCGGCGAGAGCACCTGCAGCTGAGAGACCGGCGAATAGAGGTATTAGGAATGAAAGAAATCCGCCAGTTTTAGGTATCGGAATGATTCTAGGTAATTGCACCTTCTTCTTTCCACCGGCAATCTTAACAGCCTTCTTAGCGGCCAATAAGTTTTTTCAGATTTCCATCTTTGAGCAGACGTTTAATGGATTTTTGAGTAGGTTCTAAAACTCTACTTCTAAACGAGAACCTCTTTGTCTTCTTCTTATCCTTCTTAGCACCCATACGCAACGTAATTTTAACCTTCATGGCGTTCGCTACGCCAAAGCTGCTGTTTTCTCAATAAAACTTGAATCCTTCGAGCGTACACGATTCCAAGCTTGATCTCGAAGCACCCCTTCTGCCTGATGACGACTTGTTAAAAAGTTAGAATTATAATAGGTGATATCGTCTTGCTTGCAAGATTCGTCTAGAGGAGTTATACCTGGATCGCCGCGAACTAAACGTTTCTGTAGCTTTGTCCTTGGTCCGCAATATCGATAAACCGGAATATGCAGTTCAACAGGTAATTTGATGATTAAGGTGTTTAATAGTTCACTCCCGAGCAGCATGTGAACTGGTCAGTGTACTATAAGCAACTGAACGATGCAGTTTAGGAAACAACCTCAAGAACTACCTGTGGTTGGTCACGATTTCCTGAAATATGAAGTTGCAGGGAAGCATGGTCGTCTCTTTCGGACACCAATTACAGCAATTATTTGCGGACCTTCCGGGTGTGGGAAGACTAATGTAATGGTTAGCTCATTGGAGGCACCGCACGTCTTAAAATTCTAAAATGTATACGTTTACTCCAACTCGCTCGAGCAACAAAAGTATAAATACTTAGAGCATGCACTTAAGCCGATAAGAGGTATTAGGTATAATGCATTAAACGATAAGTCAGATGTGCCCGCGCCTGAAGAGATCTCTAAGAATTCTATAATGATCTTCGACGACATCTAGTGTCTCAATTAAGACATAATTCGCGATTATTTCAGTATAGGGCGACAATCAGACGTGAAATCTTTATCTCTGTAAAACATACTCGAAGATCCTTAAGCAACTGATACACGATAATGTGAATATGGTTGTTATTTACACAGGATTGCTCTCCCTCTCCCTCTCCCTCTCCCTCTCCCTCTCCCTCTCCCTCTCCTCTCTCTCCCTCTCCCTCTCCCTCTCCCTCTCCCTCTCCCTCTCTCCTCTCCCTCTCCCTCCTCTCCTCTCCTCTCCTCTCCTCTCCTCTCCCTCCCTCTCCCTCTCCTCTCCCTCTCCTCTCCCTCTCCCTCCTCTCCTCTCCTCTCCTCTCCCTCTCCTCTCCTCTCCCTCTCCCTCTCCCTCTCCTCTCCTCTCCTCTCCTCTCCCTCTCCCTCTCCTCTCCTCTCCCTCTCCTCTCCCTCTCCTCTCCCTCCCTCCCTCTCCCTCTCCTCTCCCTCTCCCTCTCCTCTCCTCTCCCTCTCCCTCTCCCTCTCCCTCCCTCTCCCTCTCCTCTCCTCTCCCTCTCCCTCTCCCTCTCCCTCCCTCTCCTCTCCCTCTCCTCTCCCTCTCCTCTCCCTCTCCTCCCTCTCCTCTCCTCTCCCTCTCCTCTCCTCTCCCTCTCCCTCTCCCTCTCCCTCTCCTCTCCTCTCCTCTCCTCTCCCTCTCCCTCTCCTCTCCCTCTCCTCTCCCTCTCCCTCTCCTCTCCCTCTCCCTCTCCCTCTCCCTCTCCCTCTCCCTCTCCTCTCCCTCCTCTCCTCTCCCTCTCCCTCTCCCTCTCCCTCTCCCTCTCCCTCTCCCTCTCCCTCTCCCTCTCCCTCTCCTCTCCCTCTCCTCTCCCTCTCCCTCTCCTCTCCCTCTCCTCTCCCTCTCCCTCTCCCTCTCCTCTCCCTCTCCTCTCCTCTCCCTCTCCTCTCCTCTCCCTCTCCCTCCCTCTCCCTCTCCCTCTCCCTCTCCCTCTCCTCTCCCTCTCCCTCTCCTCTCCTCTCCCTCTCCCTCTCCTCTCCTCTCCCTCTCCTCTCCCTCTCCCTCTCCCTCTCCCTCTCCCTCTCCCTCTCCCTCTCCCTCTCCCTCTCCTCTCCTCTCCTCTCCTCTCCTCTCCCTCTCCTCTCCCTCTCCTCTCTCCTCTCCCTCTCCTCTCCCTCTCCTCTCCTCTCCTCTCCTCTCCTCTCCTCTCCTCTCCCTCTCCTCTTCCTCCCCTTCCTTCTCTCTTTCTTTCTGATTTTTATGTATGAAAATATGAGGAAGCCGCAGCAAAAACTAGTCGGTATTTAAACAGTATAAAGGAGAAGGCATTAATGGCAATATATCATAACTGAAATGCCGCTTGACAAACTTGGACAGTGTCAATTCATAAAATTATCCCCTCAATTTACTGATTTATGATAACCAATTTGATATCGAGAATAAGAGACTGAGCAATGTTGCCAATCCCATAGGTCTTCAAAATGTCATTACTAAGCAATACTATTTATCAACAAGGTTTAATTTGGATTGAAACCGTTTGGCACAGTTGACCGACCCTGAAGAAGATGGTGATGGTGTAGGTAAAGGATACCTTTACTTTTGTTTATAAGCAGTTCAGAAACCTTATAAAGGGAACTCTAGCGCTGTTATAGTGTTGGAGTAAAAACTATACAGGTAGGCGTTCGTTAGAAGTTTATGCGGTTAGAAACAATTTAGAAATCTGAATTTTTGGACTTAAGGGTTATTTAAGATTCTCTTTCATTCTAAAATATTTTCAAGGTCATGTTACTTCCGGTTATACCGAAACTCGCCACTAACTTCCTTATTTTAAATGGAACACCCTGTATATTATTTTATTTTTGGATTCTTGACAAAATTTTAGGATAAGTCTTAAAAGGGTTTCCTATACCTTTTTTCAACTGTTTCTTAGATATCTTGATTTCTTCAAAAATTTTGAAAGATGTAACCCTATTTTCAACACTGCTTGTCTTACTTATTTTTGGCTGATGGAAAGTGCTTCTGGAGTAGACAGAAGCATAAGAACTATACTTTTAAAATACTCATCGACAATTGATTTATTGCATACATGGTGTCCAAAATTTGATGAACTATTAAACAATTTTCAAAGTTGAAAAACTTTGTTAATTCAAATGTGACACCCTCTATATTATTAGATAAATAGATGCAGCATTTAGTTATGCATCGTTTGGCTATAACATTACCTATACCTATTACCGACAATTTTCTTGTTAATTAATAGTTTCTACTTTAATGTGATTTTTGACAGAAACTGAAATGTTTTTCAAAAATAAAATGAACTTAATTCAAACTAGACAAATTCTATTTTATTAAAACAATGAAATAAAGCATAACAGAATTGAGAGCTTTAAATATTTACAGTCATTATTGCGTGGCTCCTTAACCCCAGCGACGTGCATCACACGGATTTAGAACCACCTTGTTTTACAAATGAATACTAAATGTCTTTTGGATTTGATTAGATGTTGATATCGCTTTGAAATTTTCAATCAGATAATGCCAACTTGTGATCCTTTATGGCGATTTGGTTTACAGTGTTTTTAGTAGCATCTTTAGATTTTTTTGGAATTTTGCCCCCCTCAACTGAATAAGCGCACTTTCAGAATTTAAATCTGAATTCAGTTCCTATAAAAAATTTGGGTCATTTCATTCAAAAAAAAATTGAGTTATGCTTGTTCGAAAATATAATAAATAAGCTTAAATTGTAGAGATCCAGAAATCTGTACAAAACTCCCACCAGAATCTCGCCCCATCTCTGAGCAATCCCGTCCGACCGGGAAATTGGGTCAATATCCAATCACGTTAGACCGCGGACTATATAGGCAATCTGCGACACGAGATCATTATCTTTTCGCTGCGTTCTGAAGTAATCATCGGCCTACATAACCGCTTCCGTCCTGAGGTTCCCTGCAACCTACTGAACCGCGGCGTTTATTTTACTATCACCAGTACATCTGAGTAAGTTATAACGTGTTTTATCCTAATAATTCGACTAGTTGGAAAGATTTCTTTTCTGCCTTTGGTAGATTATAAGTCGATCATGCCTGTACATGCATACACAACACTGACACTTCCTTGGAGCGTAGACTCGCGGAAAACAAACATACCTTACACAAATCCTCCTTTTAGCTTTTAGGGGTAATCCTGAAAAGTACTGATGTTTCCTACGAGAATTATCCCTTAAGGCGTAGGCCTTTAGAGGTGGTTTTTATACTTTTGCTTGTTCAAAAGGCGTATGTCTGCCCGATCTAGCATTCCTTCTATCTAGCACATGGAGCGTAAGGCCCGTTGCGTTAGATATCCCTTCCTAAAACACCTTATTACACTAACACGACTGACCCGCTGCCATAATATCGAATTATATAATCAACGCAATCCCTGTTTCAGTCAGATTTGTTCTGTAGAACCACTAGAAACCCGCCGTAAAATACGGACATTCAAATATCTGTATCCCGAAATTAATGCCGTCCAACCACCGCTTCCAGAAAGATAGTAAATTTTCTTTAAATAATGTCTACTTCCCGAAAGAAAGATTAAAACCTTTTAATTTTAGTAAACGTAAAACTAGAAAATTCTAACTTAATTCTTTTAAAAAGAATATCTATTTAAATCCGATTTAATAGAGCACGTAAAGGCTCTCGTGTTTAAACATGTCATGGTTTTCAAGGTCGCTCACATTGCCTACCTATTCTTCAAGGTCAACATACACATTACCTGCGTCCAAGCACATTACCTATGTCAAGGTTTTCAAAGAGCCCACTGTACATGCTGCCTGCGTATATTCTTCAAGGTATAGGGACTCACATTCCCTACGTCTAATTCAACGGTTTGTCAAGGTCACATGTTCCCCGCATCAGGATTCCATTGAGGGTATATAGGAGGATGCTCTTCAAGGCCACCAAGAAATCAAGGTCGATTCTAAATCAAATTTTGATTGGTAATTTCAAAGCCAACGTTCATTAATCTTTTCAAGCTCACGGCCCCCATCAATTCTATCCATCTTCAGCCTACAAGGTAAATACAAATGGTTTGATACAAATGACACCGTAAAGATGGATTATAACAATCGTAAGCATAGAACGACAGGAATGAAGAAGCCCAAAGATGTTGGTAATCATATAAAGCTACAGGCTTACACTCACATAAAAACAGTTGACAGAGAACGCTGTTGTGTGAGTGACATGGTACGAATCAGTAAATTTAAAAGTATTTTCGCCAAAGGATACACCCCCAATTGGTCAAGTGAACTATTTAAGATTGCGAAAGTTCGCATTACTAACCCAACCACCTACATGTTGGAAGACATGAAAGGCTCACCTGTACTGGGAGGCTTTTATGAACACGAATTGCAAAAAACAAAGTATCCTGATGTGTACCTGGTAGAAAAAGTGCTTCTCTCCAAAAATAATAAGTTATTCGTAAAGTGGTGGGGATTGGATGAAAGGTCATAGGTCAATAAACACGATTTAGTGTTATAACATTTAACTTATATAGCTATAGGGATTGTTTGTAACTTTTAGATGAAATAAAAACACATAAAAAAAGATAATTGTATTTTATTTTTAAATATTACATCTTGTATAGTAAACCTAAAGTATCTCTATTTGTCCATCCACATGTCCATCTCAAGCATGAATTGCTTTCACCTTTATCGATGTTTTCCAATATCCAGCGGTGTGGTGCTCCTCATTTTCCCACGGTTCAAACTTATATGTAATGTTTTGCTCTAATAATACTTCAATCCAAATTGCGAGGCACTTGTAATTAGCATAATATGCTGCTGTCTCAATACATTCACTTATAATAGAGAACGTGTCTTTATAAACAATATTTTCTATGTTAATCTTGATTCACTTTAACCAAAGTCTATTAATTCTACCTTTTGATTTGTCGATTTAATTGTTATATTACTAATTATGTCGGAGTTTAATTCTA
Organism: Vesta saturnalis; assembly: GCA_036346205.1. Lineage (NCBI taxonomy): Eukaryota > Metazoa > Arthropoda > Insecta > Coleoptera > Lampyridae > Vesta > Vesta saturnalis. The sequence goes on along the minus strand of JARFJB010002099.1, from coordinate 768,086 downwards.
AATATTGAGTATTGCTTTCAGTTTTATCCAGACGACAACCAGGTGGGATGGAAACGTCAATTTTATATATTACTTTTACAGGTTTCTCGTTTCCTTGCTTCTGATATTTTAGGCACAAAACCGAACATGCGACCAATGCTATTCTCTTTAGTAAAATCGATCTCAAATGAACTGTTTATCTCACACTTAAGTGTATTGTTGTTTGCCCTAATGAAAATTTTTTCTGTGGGTATCTTTGATTTCAGGTAACTACTAATTTCATCTAACTCATACGCACCGTGTGGAATATTAATCACTCGCAAATGAGATGAATTTGTTCTAAAATAAAATCTATCGTTGCCCATATAAGTGGTTCTAATGCTGTTGCACCCGTAAAATTCCACCAATCCAATAACGTGTTTCTTCTATCGGTGGCTAGAAGTTGTAGCTAGCTATGTTACCAACACCTAAACTTAAAGTTATTGACAACTGAGAAAATTTGACGTTGAATCAATTATTTACATAGAAATTGTAGGCATAGGTAAATATTTATTAAATTGCTGATCTTGATTTTAATTATAATAAATTTTACATCCCCGAAAGTAGTTAATCACTTCGAGTGGTGGTCGAAGATTACATAAACTATTATAGTACCATACCTTTTTACCACGTTTTTGTAGCAACCTAATGTGTACCGGTCCGCTTTCACTATCTAAGTTGATGATTCCAGATTCATTTTTCCATGGTAATTTAAGCATGCATCTCTCATAAAAATACCCCTAAAGCAGGGTACATTTTTTGTGTGTTCTTTAAATCAATGTCCGTTAACGATCTTTCGGGTAATCTATTCGGTTTTTTGAAAACGGCTTTAAGTATAATGCACCACCACCGGATTTGTATGGTTGTAGATAAAGTACGCCGCCTGCGATCGATTCCATCATGTGATTATTTTTGCATCATTGACTGCTTTACCAGAAGTCCTTGTTTAGGTAGGGGAATTACTCTAGGAACTGTAGTGTTTTTCTTGCCTCCCAGCCTTTTTACTACACGTTTTGCCGTTGACAGTGCTGACTTTATTGTGTCTGTGAAAACTCCGTTAGCTTTAATTTTTTAGCTATTGTTTTTCAAACATGCAATAAATTTCCACCATTTTTCTTCTTGCACCGACGTTTAAACCCCACTTCAAATTTTCTCTTGGCTTTTATGGCGGTACCGACTGCTAAAGCTGCAGATTGTTCACCTGTTGTTGCGTCTGCCAATTTAAAGCGCTCCCAAGCTTTTTCTTCAACTGAGCATCTAATTGATTAATACCGGGGTCACCGCGTGCGAGTCGTTTCTCTAATTTTGTACCAGGACCACAATACTGGTAACCGGGTAAATGCAATGCCACCGGAGGTTTATTGATTAGCGTATTCACTAAATCACCCGCACTTGCCGTTTCTTACCTATCATTGTTCGCCTTGAGGGATAGGGCAGGGTATTTATACCTAAAATAGAGAGCACAAAAAACTTATTTTTAGTAAATGCTATACATAGATAAACAAGATATTTATACCTAAATTGACATCACAAACAAACAAATCATAGTTATTAATACTTCTTTATAGATAAGCAGAACGATAATACAATATTTCCATTAAGCATAACAGTGTTATGTGAATTAATATTATACTTGGCATTTATAACACCTTGAATGTTTTTATAAATACCATCATCACCGAATTCCTTCTCATGAAAACGACGGTGGTCAACCACTTATATGAACTTTTCATAGAAACACACCAGATTGTAAGATTCAAGAAATTCCAATCTATAGCTTATTATATCCTTCAAATTGAATAGTTCTTGTACATTATGGGCATTGAATGTGCACGAACAGCAGTTGTAGTTTTCTATTATAACAGTTTTGAAAATTCTCTCATACCCTTTAATTAATTCCCAATTGTAAGAAATACCCAAAATTGGTAGATACAGGTTCGTAATCTTGCTCATAGATTATATCTTCCTCGTTTACGTGACCAATCAATTTGGCTTTCAACTTCTTAGGATCGGAAAAATTATATTTCCACATATGAATACCATCTTAGAAGTTCATTTCCATTTTTTCACGCCTAATACCACATTATCGCAATTGCCACATCCCATACGCACTTCTGATGCAAGGTTAAGGTATGTACTGTATCCAATTTCAGTATTCGCATCGTTAGATAGTTTACAGGGCGCACAATCAAATAAGTATTCATTAGCTGCCTGTTCATACACCTCATCCGTATGTTGAAATGATGATGGCCACTCGGAATAACCTACTTCTTGTTTCTCTTCATTTTTACTACTACTTCTACCATCACTATTTTGACAGCATGAACAACAAAATGTTAAATTATTATTCATATTGTTACTACAGCGGTATGAAGTATCCGACGGTGAACTTCCAGATCGTTCCAGGAATGATTTTATTGCTGCTTGCATGGCTGTACTTGTCCACAACCGCACTACGACTAAACACTATTTACCATATGACCATGTTTACATATGGTTGGAGGCACTAAATGTTATGTTTGTTGTTTTTCCGACTGCACCCAGACTACTCATGAATACAATATTTGTAAATTTTTCAATTCGATTTTTTCTTCTTTGAAATACTCGTAAAAGCACTGAGTTAATACACATTTAAACTCCTCCGTTTCTAACACTATACGTTCACCAAACTTCGTATTAATTACTGTCACATTAATAACTTTATATTTTTTTCGATATCTCCAGGTCACACGCATTTTTATAGAGCTTGCAATAGGTGCTTTGCTTTAATCCTGCTAATTCCATATTTAACAACTTACTAACCGACTGATCTCAACACACTGCGACTTATGTGTCCTTGACCTTGAAGCGTTGGCTGAATTTCTTGAACAATGGATCGCCTTTGTTCTTGAAAATTGATTTCTCAGAATTGAGGTTGAAATGGTGGGTGTAGCTGGAAATTGATTTAGATAAGAATCTAGGAATTATGACCCTAACTCGGGCAGAACAATGGATCGCCGTTGTTCTTTTCTCAGAGCTGTGACCTTTGGGAAACAGAATCACTTGAGGTCAATTAACTTTGTTGGGGCGTGACCTTGCAAAGTAAACTTCCAAGAATTGATTGACCTTGAAACATGCTTAGCATAGACAACAATCTGTATGATACCCCCACCCTTGAGAATTGTAATAACTTAATTATCAGGGCTTGAGACAGAGGTCAATGAACTTCTCAGAATGGATGGGAAGGCGTGACCTTGAAACGATTAATGAGCGTTGGCCTTGAAATTTCCTATCAAGATTTGATTTAGAATCGACCTTACGTATGCAGCGTGTACAGTGGGCTTTTGAAAACCTTGACATAGGTACGGTGCTTGGACGCAGGTAATGTGTACGATGACCTTGAAGAATAGGTAGGCAATGTGAGCGACCTTCAAAACCATGGACTTAGACGTAGGCAATATAATGACCTTGAGGAATATACTTCGACGTATGCAATGTGTATGATGACCTTGACCTTGAGCAAAAACACTCGCAGAAAAGGTATAGTAGAAAAGTGGATTAGGATCTGTATAATTTAATTTTCCATTGTAATAACCTTTTATGTTATATATTTTCGTAGTATTAAGTGTAAAATATTTTTAGATTAAGTTACATACGTTAGTATTGTTATAAATAGGAAATAAATCGTTGGTATTGTGTGGATCTTACAATTGTCAATAAAATAAGAATCTCTCGAAAATATACCGACTTGAAAGCTATGCCGGGCCCACAGCATATAGCTCTTAAATATATAAATAATAGAGCGTTACAAAATTATGGAACGCGCTGTATGGTATTGTGTTTTGTAGTTAAAATACGTTATGCTTGACTGAAGGCTGTACTAAAAACGATATTCCAAAAATTTGTTATTTTGTAAAAATCCCACTATCTAGGTAAGCGCTATTTTTAAAATTAACTTTTTTTGTTTCTAACCTCAAAACTCGTATCAATAAGTCAATAAACCTAGTATTAATTTAAGTGCATGGATAGAGGAATTCACAAATCTAACAACATTAAGGGTGTGCCATTTAAAAAATCTTACAATTTGTTGTCACACTTTTTAGACCACCTTGTATATTTTAAAATAATTTCTTACATTACCACAATTTTGCCTCAGTAACCGTTCGATAAGTCATTTTTGTGAGAGATTTGACGTAACACCACCACAAATGAATACCCTGCATATAAGTGCTATTTTGATTTAGGTATGTGATGATAACTACAGAGGGTGATCTGTTTTTCATTATCAAGACGTCCAGAAACACAGCGAGGTTGCATTGCTTGTGATTAAATGCTCTGGTGGTCTCCGTAAGCAGCTTCAACAAGGGATCGTGACACGTTCGGTTGGGAGGGTAGCTGAATTGGCTGTTGGGAAGGAGTTCGTTGAATTAGAGGTGGTCCCTGAGTCGCCTGGTGCTGAAGCATTTTTCGAGACAACTCAGGAGGGAGGTGGGTCTGTAGGAGGAAGGTGTGGTTAGGTCGGAGTGGGGTTTGGCTATCATGACGGTGGAGGCCGATTTCCAGTCCGTCGGGAAGTGTGATAGGATTACGCATTTGTCGTAAATGTCGCAGAGTAACGGAAGGACTGGGTCGGGTAGGTGCCGGAGGATTTTACGGTTAGGCCGTCATGGCCTGGGTCTGAATTTCCTTCTTGTTTAAAGTAAGCGTTGACCTAAGCGGTAGTGATGGAGGCATAGAAGGGATTCTCGTTATCGAGTTGGATTTCGGGAAGGTTAAGGATACGGGATTCTTCAAGGCGATTCTCAAGGAGTACCTTGAACTGGTTGTCGAATTGGGGATCTTCTGGGCATCGGAAAATGGATTGGAGGTGGAGAACAAAGAAGTCGGCCTTTCTTTGGTCGGTAGAGATTAGGTTGCCCTACAAGTCGGTTAGGTGGGATTTAGGGTTTACTTTCCTCAGTATATCGAACTGTTGCCAGAAGGGTTTCTATAGTCTAGCTGGGAGGTGGCTTTGGTCCAGGAATCTTCGGCGTGTTTGCTTGCTTCTCGCCTGATTAAGGCATTAAGGCCATTGTATTTGGTTTTGGAAGCCGGGTCCCTGGATTGCAGGAATTGACGATAAATTCGTTTTTTCTCCTTGATCCAGTTCACGATGTGCCGTGGGAGCGATTTGCGCGAAATGTAGATGTTTTTCAAAGGGACTGAGATATCAATTGCTTCCGTAATTAAGGAAGTTAGGTGTCTAATGGCTCTTTCAAGATATTGGGTCGTTAGAGGATTGGGTGTTAGAAGGTTGTTGGAGATGTGTTCGGAGAACATATTCCAGTCTGCTTTCGAAAAATCTTTAATGACTTTATTGTAGAGGTGCTGGGGAGCTGAACAAAATGATGTTTTGACCAGTAGTAGTAAATGATTTAAAGTGATCGTGGTATCTAGAAAGCACTCACGATCAAAATAGTGTGTTATGGGTTCAGACACAATGACATGATCTATTATTGAAGTACCTAGATGCTCGAAATATGTAGGCTGTGTGTTAGTGACTCGCAAAAGCGGCAACTGTAACAAAACTGATGATAGCCTGATACGGTAGCTATTACTTCTGCAGTCACCGAATTGGCTGTAGCGGGGATTCAAATCACCTAGGATGACTGCATTAGGGATGCTGGAGGTGTAAATTAAACGGTCATTGGATAGGGTGTTATGGCCTGAGACTAATGAAAAACTCCAACAAATTATTAATTCACAAATTAACGAAAAGCTCAAAGTTCAACTAAAAACTATTAATTCAAATATATCTAAGATATTCATTATCAGGAGGTAGAGCAAAACAGTAAGCATGAATTTAAATGTTGTTTTCATCAGTGAACAGTATCTCATTTAAAACCTCTTTAAATTCAGGTAAGCTATAACGTAAGTATTTAAGAATAATATTCAACACATAAGGAGCTATATTAGAAAAACAACCTTTATAGTTGGAAGTTCGGTATGAAAAACTGTATGTATATTCAATAACAAATGGTGTTGAAATGCATTGAATTTTCCGGAAGGAAAGTTCGCGCACATATAGGACTTTCATAAAAATTTGAATCTAGATCTGGATATGTGAAGTGAGTATGAATTAGAAATTTGTATGTTTCGAAAAATTATTAAGATTTTTCTACAAATTTCAAGATGGCTGATAGATTGGCCCTAAGTTTTGTATTCGTGCCGTTTGCCGTTTTCGTACGCAGCAAAGATGCGTGCTAGAAACTCGGATAGGCTGCTGTGGTTTGAGCGGAATAAATATGACGTTTTGCAGGGTGGATGGATGTATGTAAGGAAGAGTGACAGGGTAGAACATAGACACTGGGGCTTACAGCTATGCTTTGAGAGGGTGGTCTCACGCAATCCATACTAGTTTTTAATTCGTAAACAATCAGTACCGATGAATATATATATATATATATATATATATATATATATATATATATATATATATTGTTATTTAAGTTTCTACGAGTGATATTATTTATAATATAATTTTAGAATTTATCTCGTTTAATTCAATTAATAAATCGACGATTCGAAACCTTCTTCGAAATAAACTCTAAAATGAATTTATTATATATATATATATATATATATATATATATATATATATATATATATATATATATATATATATATATATATATAGATATACAACGTGTCCCAGATAACATTTCCAGCATGGGGATCTCACTTATTATAAAAGATACAGATTTGGTTAAATTAGATGAATTACTCCTAAGGATTAGTGAAATTATAGGACACTCTCGAATTTCCAAATTTCCATGTATTTTAAGAGTTATGGCAAGAAAAAGAAAAATGTCAAATGGCGTCTCAAGCGCCACTGAACTCCAACGACGCTCGGCGCCGTATCTACCACCCTCTTAAAAACACCATACAAGCGCACTATCAACTTATAACATTAAGAACACTCATATTTGTCATTACCGTCGCCATGATTAATTACCATTCGATTATTGTGCGTTATTAAATTATCTCTTTTTAAATTCATATTTCGTTCTGTTAGTAAAAATCAACTAAATTAATTAAATTAAGGCGAATATTCGAAGCGTAATGGAAAGTCCTTGACTTTTCAAAGTCGAAAAATACTACATAAAACAAACATCTTTTTTAAGTGTATAGGATTGTGAATGGCTCTTCTAATTAAACAGAATTTATTATAAGGTACTTTTATTATCTTTCTTTTAATTGCAGTGACATTTGTTTTGTTACAGAATTTATTTTATTATCGAGAATAATTCCTTTCGTATATCAACTATAAAGATTAGGTACCTATAAAAGGATTTGTTTCTTATTATTTATTAAATACCAAATTTATATCTTTTTATACGCATTTTAACAGATCTAATAGAAAAAGGTAAAAACTAAGCTAAGCCATTTTCTTAAAATCTGGTGGTTTACTTTAATAAAAATAAATTATTTTAATAGCGAATGACTAGTTTCGATACATCGACACCAAAATCTTTCAAAAGCGAATAATATTGCATTTGATACTATTATTGTTAGATAACTTGATCCTTATTTGACTAAATATTAAATAAATGGCCCACTTATTCAAAATTGTGTACAAGCGTTAAACATTGGAAACTACTTATAAATGTAATTAAAAACTATTATTAATTTTATTAAATGTAATATATACATAAATAAAAAGTTTACCTCGAGTAGGATTTGAACATACGACCTGTACTTTGTTCGAGTACCGCACTATTTGTGTATTTAATAAAATTAATAATAATTTTTAATTACATATTTACTTTTAAACTTATTCGTTTATAACAAAACCTATAATTACTTATAAATGTATTTGACTTTTTGTTTCCAATACAAGGCATTGGGCATTACCTACATTAATATTTTAACGTGCATCTTAAACCACTTATGTGTGTTAAACAACACCTTTAAGAAACTTGTAATTTCTACCTTCCAACCTACATATACATATATGTAGGAATAGAAGGTTATGACATTTTTTTCACAAACGCTACATCGACGTACTAGCTCATTTTATAACGTTTGGCAAAGTTTCGCCAAGATCGGCCATGATGTGTGTGTGTGTGTGTGTGTGTGTGTGTGTGTGTGCGTGTGTGTGTGTGTGTTGGGGGGGTGTGTGTGTGTGTGTGGGTGTGCGTGCGTGCGTGCGTCCGTGCGTGCGTGCGTGCGTGCGTGTGTGTGTATGTTTGGTGAGTATGTTTCATGTGTATGTTTGATGGGTATGTTTGGCGTGTGTGTGTGTGTGTGTGTGTGTGTATGTGTGTGTGGTGTGGATGGGTTGCTGCGTGCGTGCGTGAGTGGGTGGGTGGGTGGGTTCGTGCGTGCGTGCCTGCGTGTGTGTGCGCGTGGGTGCGTGTGTTTGTGTGAGCGGGTGTGGGCTGATGTGTGCCTAAGTGCGTACGTGCGATATCGATTAATTATGTTCTATGCAATTCCTTAATATGGCCTGTAATTTAGCGGCAAAAGAATTAATATTTTAATTGTCTTTAATAAAATACATTTTTTTAAATTTTCTTTGTTGTTTTTAAAAATAGATAGTACATGTGCTATATCATTGTAAAGAGGATAAAAAAACACGATCAATTATTTCAAAGCCGACTTGTCGTTCTATAAGAAAAATTTAATTTAGGGGTTGAAACTAAAAAATAGAAAGTGCAAAAAAAATCCAAATTGATATTTAAATTCTGCATAAGAAATATCTTAAGAAAGTGCAAATAAAATTTATATGTCTAATATAACAAAAAAGATATTACAAGAAAAAGAAAGTTGACATTTTTCTTTTTCTTGCCATAAGTCTTAAAATACACGGAAATTTGGAGATAATAAACAGCAATGATTGTATTAAAATAAATTATTGTCTATTAAACCCGTGCGATCAAGAAACATTTAGTGATCTTTTGTATACCTAACTAAATAAAGGTGTGTTAAGCTTAATGAATTAATTTAGACACTATTGGACATTAACAATACTTAGTTAAAATTTGTGCGTTTATTAACCCTGCTTTATAGACCGTTTATAGACAATTAAGAATTAGTCATCAAGTGCAATTAAAATATTAATTCTTTTGCCGCTAAATTACAGGCCATATTAAGGAATTGCATAGAACATAATTAATCGATATCGCACGTACGCATTCACGCACACATCAGCCCACACCCGCTCACACAAACACACGCACCCACGCGAACACATGCAGGCACGCACGCACGCACCCACCCACCCACCCACTCACGCACGCACGCACGCAGCAACCCACCCACACCACACACACATACACACACACACACACACAAACATACCCACCAAACATACACATGAAACATACACATGAAACATACACACCAAACATACACACACGCACGCACGCACGCACGCACGCACACACACACACACACACACACGCACACACACACACACACACACACACACACACACACACACACACACACACACATCATGGCCGATCTTGGCAAAACTTTGCCAAACGTTATAAAATGAGCTAGTACGTCGATGTAGCGTTTGTGCAAAAAATGCCATAACCTTCTATTCCTACATATATGTATATGAAGGTTGGAAGCTAGAAATTACAAGTTTCTTAAAGATGTTGTTTAACACACATAAGTGGTTTAAGATGCACGTTAAAATATTAATGTAGGTAATGCCCAATGCCTTGTATTGGAAACAAAAAGTCAAATACATTTATAAGTAATTATAGGTTTTGTTATAAACGAATAAGTTCAAAAGTAAATATGTAATTAAAAATTATTATTAATTTTATTAAATACACAAATAGTGCGGTACTCGAATAAAGTACAGGTCGTATGTTCAAATCCTACTCGAGGTAAACTTTTTATTTATGTATATATTATATTTAATAAAATTAATAATAATTTTTAATTACATTTATAAGTAGTTTCCAATGTTTAACGCTTGTACACAATTTTGAATAAGTTGGCCATTTATTTAATATTTAATCAAATAAGGATCAAGTTATCTAACAATAATAGTATCAAATGCAATATTATTCGCTTTTGAAAGATTTTGGTGTCGATGTATCGAAACTAGTCATTCGCTATTAAAATAATTTATTTTTATTAAAGTAAACCACCAGATTTTAAGAAAATGGCTTAGCTTAGTTTTTACCTTTTTTCTATTAGATCTGTTAAAATGCGTATAAAAAGATATAAATTTGGTATTTAATAAATAATAAAAAACAAATCCTTTTATAGGTACCTAATCTTTATAGTTGATATACGAAAGGAATTATTCTCGATAATAAAATAAATTCTGTAACAAAACAAATGTCACTGCAATTAAAAGAAAGATAATAAAAGTACCTTATAATAAATTCTGTTTAATTAGAAGAGCCATTCACAATCCTATACACTTAAAAAAGATGTTTGTTTTATGTAGTATTTTCCGACTTTGAAAAGTCAAGGACTTTCCATTACGTTTCGAATATTCGCCTTAATTTAATTAATTTAGTTGATTTTTACTAACAGAACGAAATATGAATTTAAAAAGAGATAATTTAATAACGCACAATAATCGAATGGTAATTAATCATGGCGACGGTAATGACAAATATGAGTGTTCTTAATGTTATAAGTTGATAGTGCGCTTGTATGGTGTTTTTAAGAGGGTGGTAGATACGGCGCCGAGCGTCGTTGGAGTTCAGTGGCGCTTGAGACGCCTAGCTTAATCGGAGCGCGTAACTTTTAGTTCTCGAAAAGAACCGCAGCATGAGTTTAGTTCCTTGTGTAAAAGTTTTTTAACGAAATTTTGTTGTAAAGGAATCGCTTACGTAAGTTTCACTTAATTAATTCTTACTAATTTAATTTATCTGTAATTATGTACTCAATTACTTTTAAAAAAATTTAATACTGAAAAAGCACATAAGTGTGTGGGTAACTATAAAATATCGGATTAAGCTTCAGGCGCACAAAATTCGCTTAGTTAAGCTCATCGTTTGGATAAAAATTTTTATCACCATTTTTTTACTTATGGCCAATAACAAATTCCAATCAATAAATTCATAAATTATTTAATTAAAAATTATTATTAATGTTACTAAAAACATGTAATAATCATATAAAACTTTTTTTGAACTATACCTATTTGAATGCATATTTATACCAACATTGTGTATGTCAAATTTATTTCCTCAAAGCAAAGAACAACTTTTAGTTTTAGGCAAACAGCTAATTCCGGTTTCAATGAAATTTGGTGCTTTGGTGACCCATTTAGCGATTCTGTAATTTTAATGTTTTAATGGTTAAGAAATATAGAATCAAACAAAAATAAATTATTACAGTAATTATAATAATATAAACAATCGTAAAACATAATTTTGTATGAATTTATTAATTCCAGCAGTCGTGCTCAGTAAAGGGTGAAACGCTTGATATTAATTAAAGTACAAAACGATTAGGTACATGTATTTGAAAAATTTGTATTTAATGTTTCATAAAATAATGTACTTAAATTGTGAAGTTTTACCCTGCTTACTATTAATTTATCATAATTTTCCATGTACACTTCCCTATGTGAAGTTATAAATAAGCAACAGTAGTAATGCTAAACACAATTTATCTAGGCTATGGAGCTGATTAAACTTTAGAGTTTTGACGTTGAACCTAAGGAAAGTAACAATTAGCTTACTACCAAAACCAAGTTACAAGGCAATTCCAACAATTCCAATAGTAGGTGAGTCATTGAAGGAGTAATTTAAGTTTGAGCTTTGTAGAGCATTAATCTTTGGATCGTAATAGCCATGTTAACTAAAACATGTGCTAGGAAACTGGTGTACCTATAGGTCAGTACATTTATCCCGCCACCAATTTGCATTAGAAAATACTTGGGAACAATACACGACCTCCCAGTCATCAAATAAATCAATAAAATATTTTCTTAGAATAATTATTAAACCTCTTTTGCAATAAGTTCATAAAGAAAATAGGCAAATTTCTAAATACAGAAACAATAATCTATGTTAGATGGACGTTTAAAATTTCATGTCAATCGGTGGTTAATAGATGCTAACTTGGAAGAAACTCTAACGCCTATAAAAATATCGACAGCACAGTTTATGCATTTTACACCATATTTGATAAACTTTTAAGGCTTACAATAATATGTCCACACATTTTCCTATAAAATTCGTCGTCAAATTACGTGTTGTACCAAAATATTGAAGTGGTCATAATTACCTACCGTTTTAATATCAATACACCGGCAATTTAAAGTCTTTGAAATATGAATCTCCCTCAGAGATATTTGATAAAAACAAAACACAGCGATAATTAATCTCTCTCTCTGCCGCAGTATATCTCCCAAAACCGTAACCAGCTCCAGTACAAATGGAATCAAGCTTTAACACCAATCTTTGGGTACGCCTTATGCTTGTAAAGCTATCTTGGAACTAACGTACATTCACACACAAGTTCATACGCACGCACGATCACACGTGAACACGCACGTTAGTCTGCGTGCACGCACGCAAATGTACGGATACGTCCACATGCATATGCACATTCACAAACACACACGACCACGCAAACGTACACGTGCAAGCACACACACACACACACACACACACACACACACACACACACACACACACACACACATACACACACACACGCACACACACACATACTCACACACTCACACACACACAGACACACACAGACACACACACACACACAAACTTTATACACCGATATTGCTATACCTTTCAAATAAGATGATTAATCTGACATTTTTGACAAAAACCATACACAGCGCCTAATAAATCACCCTCCCCGCCATTAGCTCCTCGCAAAATCTAATCTGCTCTATCAGAAATGAAATCAAGGTTTAATATCAAACCACTTACGTCTTATCCTTCTACAGTTGTCGTAGATACTGACATACACCTAAGCACAAACACACCCGCACGCACGAATGTACGCAAACGCACGCACCCAGAAACGTTCACGTGCACGCGCACCCGCACGCGCGCACACGCGCCAACACGCACAAGCACACGCACAAGCACACACACA
>JARFJB010002099.1:707500-752500 GCA_036346205.1 Vesta saturnalis | reverse complement strand
TCCTTTTATACATTTCTCCTAGATACCAAAATTTCAATTTTTTTTCTACATTACACACAAAAGATTCTAGCTTCTAATTGGTCTAAACAAAATCGTAAACTTAACTAAAACATAAATTATGCTATATCTTTTTTAATACAATTCGGATTTGAATTATAATTACAGATTTGGAATCAGGGCAAAATTCCGCATAAAAATACATCTCACAAGCCCTATTTTGCTTCGATAGATTTCAATCTGACAATTTATATTCTAAATTTATTAATATCAAAAAAATCTTACATCCTACAACTAAACTAATTACATATTCAAATTTCACATGAAAAACTGTATCAGAATACATTAATTTCAACCCATTTTATTTAAATTTTACAAAACTTTAACCTTAACATTTAAAATTTAGGTAACCTAACTTTCGTAATTTTATGTTTATATCACATATTTATAGTTAAATTTCTTGTTAAATTGAGGGAAACTTACTATTAAATGTTTTTATAATTTATTTTAAACTTATCTTACCCTATAAAAACTATAATTTTGTGAAATTCTTACAAATAATACTTAACCTAACTTACTATATATTTACTTTTAATTGATATAATAACTGTCTATACCACTTGAAATGTTCATAAAATGTGTTCTTATATCTGTCTCTAACACCAATACTATTTACTTGTACTCCATAGTTCTTAATTTTGTCAATTCACATTTTCACATTGTTTAACTATTTTGTCAATTTTTGTATAGAATTTGCTATTTTATATTAAATATCACACAGAAGAAAATTGTTATTCATGTACTTAATTATGTTTTTAAGTCACTATCACTTTTTATGCACGTTTTATACACTTTGTCTTTGAATTACGAATGTACTATGTTCGTATCATACCCTTTATTTCATATTTTAAATAGTTTATGCATTGTATCTAATACTATACATTCTACATATTATAATTATCATACTCCATGTGATCAATATCTGATATGTGTTCAAAATGCTACAATTCATTGAATAAAATACTAAATTACATAAATATGTTACACGAAACTAATCGTACCCATCATGTTGACCTTTCTCACATGGTACTGGTATAGCTCAATGCTTTTCTGAATATAACATTCATGTGCAAACCCCACAAAGCCTGTTTTGTTACATCACCACCATAATTTTGCACTCGTAACTATTTTTTCATTGAAAACGAACTGTATACATCCACAAATTCATCTAACTTGCCTACTATATAGAAATTCAAACTCAATAAACTCTAACCTCTTTATTATGCCTACTTTTAATCATCTCAATATATATATATATATATATATATATATATATATATATATATATATATACTTCGAAAAGGAAATTCGTGATCCTTCGTGATCCATAGATAGTTGAACATTCCGAGATCCGCATTTTAGAGTATAGATAGAGAAGTGAAATTATGGCAACCCATACTATACAAGAGTAACCATTTAAAATTGCATTAAACTCTGAGAAATGTCCAAAATGGCGGGAAATAATTTTAAATATGAATTAGGTCTTTGTGAGATCCAGAGAAAAAGTATCAATACGAGATCCGTTATATTCTATATAAGTGCATATTCACTAAATCGAGATCCACTCAATGTTGCCGATTGTTCGGATCTTACAAAGTGTTCATGATACATTTTAGCTACATATAGGTTTGTACGTTACTACTAGGATGATTAAACGAACGAAGTAGGTAAAACTACATTCAATGCCATTGTCTTCTGTACTTATTCATCAGTAATGATATCAGTCGTTTATCAGCATTTTCTAATCAGTGTTTTTTAATATAGCCGGTATGTATAATGAAATAATAACTTAATTTAAGTTTTATAGTTGCTACTTTTTTTTAATGCATTTAACGTTAATTGAGATTCAATTATTTGTATTAATTATTGGTAATATTTTGTTTTACAGGTAGTATAATTGCATCAATAACCATGGTTAATTCAATCGAAAAAACAATTGTTTACAAAGTCAGAAACATCATTAAAATTCTGTGGATTTCTTCGACTGCGGCTGCTGTCTGATCGATAAGATTTATAAAGCGAGTAGTGAAATTTGACAATTAACCTAGTATTCTTTTTAGGAATGGAGCTTTACTAACTTTAAGACCAAGTCGTCCATCGAAGAAAAAAGGAATTTGTGGTTCCAGTAAAATTTCTTTGAGTAATTAATGATAATTTTTAAATTCTTAAATATGTGATTTTTAACAATATTTTATAATTTTTAGTGGGTATTTACATTTGACGAGTAGAGTAAGCCGAATAACAAAAAATGAAGTTGTTACGGCATCTTCTGCCATTTGTAACCCCACTTTAAGCAGTTCTAATACTTGCTTATTTATTTCAGTGTACTTGTAGTACTTTAATTGGAGCACATAAGCAACAATCACTTAATAACTATGTAGTATCTTTTTCAGGTATTCGCGATAGAAAATGAAGGCTAGATAATATTTATTAATTAATGTTAGTCAAGATTTCAAAACAGAGTTAATAGTTATTTAATAAACTGGTTTGTTAATGAAGGCGATTAATAAACGAAACTGTTTAAAGCACGAACGAGCGATAGCGAGTGAGTGCGTTTAATAGTTGAGTTCATTAATTTTATTGGGAGATATTTAATTTTTCCTAAAACCCTACATTTTCAGTAAAATTTATATAACTTGAAACACTCTGTATATAGATATAGGGAACCCTTATGAAAGTGCTACTTATTTTTTATGTAAAAAATAATATATGGGGTGTGCCATTAAAAAAAAAGAATTTTGATGTGCCACTTTTTTAGAGCACCCAGTATATTTAAAAATACTTTTGAAACGTTGCGCATATTGACTTACATAATATCACTGTATTAGAAATTAACGATTATATGCCGCTTCGCCGTAGAACTCCGTGGCGTCGGTCGTGATTCAGTCTGTATACCGGGTGTCCAAAGCGTCACGCGACGGAAGATTGTGGCTTTGCTGTTGATTTTTCATTAGAATCATTTACATAAAAGTTATATGGTTCCAATACATGCATAACTTAAAAAATATTTTAGCACCTACAGGGAGATTCGTAAAAGTAAGGATGTATCAACTTTTCTATTTTAAATGGAAAACCCTGTATATTATTACATTTTTTGGATAGCCTAATGAATAAGCTTTTCAACGATGTATACATTTGTACATATAAAATGCAACGTTGCCAAGTTATTTAACAAAACTGTAGTTTTTACCGAATGTAAGGTTAGCAATAAAAATTAATTCTTGGATTATTATCTAAGTTGAGACAAATTAGTTCAGTGATATAGTTAAACTAGGTATAGGCTTGGAAAAGATGTAAACGTTTTATAGATATATTGAATAGGAGGGAGAAGGTTCCATGTGAAACTTTAGCATGTTCAATGTACATTAATTCTCTTATTTCAAATGGAACACCCTGTATATTTTGATGTGGGCGAATAGTACTCTTAAAGACCTAACTTTTATCTAAATACATTCATAACGATTTAATAGAGTGCCTTGATTTAAAAACAATAAAACAAAATTTTAATATATCAATTAGGTGTATTTTAATCTGATTTTTCAAAACTACTTTTTCACTACATTTGTATTTAGAAGGAAACTTGAATTAAAAGAAGTTAACTCTAAATTTTAAAATGAAATATACGAAGAACGAATTATTTCAAATGATTTACATAACAGGAAAGCCCAAGGAAATTGTTTACTTGTTTCTAAAATTTATAAACAAATATTTCCCGATGCCCGTTGTCCAGATGAACGAGTTCTTGAAAATTTCAAAAATAGATTTGAGGAAACAGGATGGATTGCATATAAAAAGAACAACTGTCCAAAACCTGTAAACAGCGAGGAAACTCAACTAGTGGTGCTTCGAGCTATACAAGAAAACCCTCAAATAAGTATTAGAAAAATTGAAGTGGAACATGATTTACAGAAATCAACAATACACAATATAATTAATGAACATAAATACCATCCATACCAGATCCAACTCTACCAGGCATTGGATGAACATGATTTTGAAAATAGAATAAATTACTGTCATTGGGGATTGCAATAACCACATAATTTTTTTAATACAGTTATGATGGAAATGGAAATACGCCATGGAAATTCCACCTATAATTAGATACAGAAACAACCAGCATCGATGGAGTCTCAACGTTTGGGCTGGAATTATTGGCAACATATTATTAGGACCCTATTTTTTGGAAAGCAAGTTAAATGCAGTAAATTATTTAAATTTATTGCCAACCAACGTCCTACCATGGATTGACGAGAACATCCCATTCGCTAATGAGGAAACATGGTTTCAACAAGATGGCGCTCCTGCACATTCATCTCGTGGTGTGACGGAGTTTTAAAATTAGCAATTTCTTGATCGTTGGATAAGTCGTTATGGGCCTATCAGGTGGCCAACTAGATCACCCGATCTGACTTTCATGGACTATTTTTTATGGGGCTACATTAAAAATAAAGTTTATAGAACATCGCCGACTACTGCAGAAAATATGAGAGAAAGAATTCAACAAACGTTTCGTAATGTAACCTAACAAATGTTGCATAATTTACAACGTTCCTACAGACAACGATTGAATCAGTGCAGTGAGAAAAGAGGAGGCTTGTTTGAACCTTATTTACTTAGAAAAGAGTAAGATTTGTACCAAATTTGAAAACTATATCTTAAAATGCACCAGAGATAATAAAAAAATACACTTTTAAAAAGTGAAGTTTGACACTCTGTATATCGAAAAGGAAGCGTTCAAATGAAATGTGACAAAAGAAAAGCCCTCTTATTTTGTCCCAAAGAATATGTGGTTAACGGATTGGCCTACTTTTTTGTAACACCCGGTATATATACTGGGTGTCTAGAATCTACTCACGTTCGGTGGCTGTCATTGTTATTATAAGAGATACAGAGTCGGTTAAATTAGCATAGTTGGGCAGAATTACATGATAATTCAAATACCGATAAGAAAATTCAACATTGTAGCCCACTTTCTAAGATATCTGAAAATAACTAAAAATCATCCAAATTTTCAATCGGTTATATTTTTTTTAATATTCAAAACACGAAAAAGTTGTAAGAGAGACTTTTGATAACTATTTTTATGCAAAATGGGAAAATGCGAAAAAATATATTTCCCTATCCCTAAATATAAGCCGTTTTTGAGTTGTCGATTTTTATAAAAAAATTTGAAATTACAGAGGTAGCTTTGAAAGTGTACCTCCTTAACCGTTGAAAAACAAAAGTTATCCAATTGATATCAGAACAAGTACACAGATAGAGCTTTCTTATAATGCAAAGAAAATGTCATAATTGCATACAGGGTGTTTACAATTGACTTGCCAATCAGACAACTAGTAAAAGTTTACTTTTTCAAATAGAATACCCTGTAGATTATTCCGTTTTTGGTTTCTACATATTAACCCTTATCAATTCAATATACAATTTCCTATCCCTAAATATAGCCGTTTCCGAATTATTTTCAATTTTTCAAAATGTATAAGATTATTGGAACATTTTTTTAAATCCATGGCCTCGTATAAACAGAAAAAAAAGCAATGGAAAACAATTGTATTGCAAATTAAAAAACGCAACAGAAACTAATACACTATAATTATTAAAATTATTTCTAAAAATACAAAACTAATAAAACAAAAAAAAATAATTTAACGCTAATCATTAGCGATCATGATTTATAATAATTGTTCAAAATGTTGTACGTTTTCTCGGATGTAGACCTGAAGTCGATCTTTAAAAGGTTGTTCAACTCTATGCAACAACTCAGGAGTAATGCTATGAAAAGCCTGTGTTATACGATTACGCATATCTTCGGCAGTGGTTGGTGGTTCCCTATAGACAATACTTTTTATGTATCCCCATAAAAAGAAATCTATTCTTGTCAGATCAGGGGACCTAGCTGGCCACCTCACAGGTCCATTTCGCCCAATCCATTTATTTGGAAAGACTCTATTGAGATAAACTCTTACATCTGTAGAGTAGTGAGCAGGAGCGCCATAACGTTGATACCACATTCTGGCTCTAATATCAAGAGTAATATTTTCTAATAAGCCCGGTAAATGGTTACGAAAAAAGTTAAGGTACTTCTCACCATTCAAGTGTCCATCAAAAAAGAATGGACCGATGACAGAATCCCCAACGATGGCACCCCAGACACTTAAAGACCACTTATGTTGATTATCAACTTGTCTTAATAAATGTGGATTTTCTGAGGAATAATAATGAAAATTATGTTTATTAACCAATCCATTCTTATGAAACGTTGATTCGTATGTCCATAAAATATTATAAAAAAAAATTTGGGTTTTGAGTAATTTTTTCTCTTGCCCAGTTACAAAATCTTACTCGATGATCGAAGTCTGCATCGCTCAATTCTTGGTGTAACTGAATATGATTGGGATGTAAGCGACTCTTCTTTAAAAGACGGCTTACTAATCTCTCACTTATACCAACTATTTTACTTATGTCCTTTTGGCTTCTGTGATGATCCTCTTCGATGGCGAGAAGAACCCTCAATTCACTATCTTCACTTGTAGAAGGTTTAACACGTTCATGTTTGCAGTAATTGGCACATGAAGTTGCAATAAATCTACTCATAACTTTCTGAAACGATCTTGCGTTTGGATGTCTTCTATCTGCATATCTTTCAGCATAACTTCTACTGGCTAATAAACAGTTTCTTTCCACAGCACCCAACACGAATATCATATCAACTAACTCATTTTTTGTAAAATTCATTTTATAAAAATCTTGATTACTAACAATAACACTCGTAAATGGTTAACTACAGTTTTATTTATTTACGTCAAACATTCAATTTTTATAAGAAGCACACTTGATTTTAGAATTTTACTTGAAATTGAAGTAAATATTTGTCAAATTCTTGTTAACATGCAATGTATCCAGTACAAAAAATTGTAATTAGTCTTCTATCATAATATATTACTTTCTATTGCGTTTTTTAATGTATAATACAATTGTTTTATGATGTTCTTTTTTATCTATACGAGGCCATAGGTTTTAAATGTCTCAATAATCTTATACATTTTGAAAAACTGAAAATAATTCGGAAACGGCTATATTTAGGGATAGGGAGTTGTATGGCGAACTGATAAGGGTTAATATGTAGAAACCAAAAATGTAATAATATACAGGGTGTTTTATTTGAAAAAGTAAACTTTTACTAGTTCGAATAATAATTATGTCATTTTCCTCACATTAAACTATCTGTGTACTTATTCTCGTATAAATTAGATAACTTTTATTTTCAACAGTTAAGGAGGTACATTTTCAAAGCAAACTCTGTAATTTCAATTTTTTTTATAAAAATCGACATAACTCAAAAACGGCTATATTTAGGGATAGGGAAATATACTGCGAATTTGTTAGGAACAATGTGTAGAATTCAAAAAAGTAATAATATGCAGGGTGTTCCATTAAAATTTTTTATTATAGTTTGGTCATCTTTAAATAAACAACCTGTATACACGTGAATAATTTTAAAATATGTACACAACTAAACTATAACCCTATCCCAAATTTTATTAATCTAGCTTATATAAAACGGAAGATATAGAAGAAGGCGCTCTTGTTGCCGGACCCTGTATATACGGGTTTCTATAAAAGAACTCCGGGGTTTTAATAATTCATATATTAATAACTGTAGAAGATGCAGAAATGTAATTAATATCTCCGAAACGATTAGCTCATCAAGTTTTACTCATACTCATTCTGTTGTTACTGTACAAAGAAACTTACGGCGTAATTACGGTGTTGATCCGCCTACGGACAAAACAATTCGCCAATGGTTAAGTGCTTTCAAGGAAACAGGAAGTGTTTTAAAACAAAAGTCAACGGGTAGGCCGCGTGTGTCACAAGTGAATGAGGACAGAATCCGAGCTTCATGCCTTCGAAGCCCTAAGAAATCGTTAACAAGACGCAGTCTGGAGTTGGGATTAGCGAGATCAACGGTTAATAAGGTAATTCATAAAAGACTTCGTTTAACTGCTTACAATATCCAACTGTTACACCACATTAAACCGGCAGACAAGATTAAGAGATTTGACTTTGCTGTTTCTATGCTACACAAAATTGAAGAAAATAATGATTTTTTAAAAACTGTTATTTTCAGTGATGAATTATGTCTGTCAACAGACATAATTGCAGAATATGCCGCCCCATGAGTTCATTGAGTATGAACGTGGCACGCCCAAAGTGAATGTTTGGTGTGGCCTTATGCATGATAGAGCCATAGGTCCTTTCATTTTTGTTGAAAGGAATATCAATGGTGATGTCTATTGTGACATGTTAGAGGAGTATGTTTTTCCTCAGTTAGATGACATTGAGGTGGACAAGGGTTTAGTCCACCTCCAACAAGATGGGGCACCGCCACACTTCAGTATGAGTGTGCGTGAGGCACTTGACGGTCGACTAGGCAACATATGGATTCGAAGAGAAGGACCTATTCCAGGGCCTCCAAGGAGCCCTGACATGACTCCGTTGGACTTTTTCTTCTGGGGGCATATCAAGAATCTTGTGTATGCGGAGAAAATCCGTGATGTTGGCCATCTCAGGGAACGAATAATCAATTGCGTGGCAACCGTCCCCCCAGACATGCTTGCCAGGCCATGGGAAGAGATTGAATACGGTTACGATGTGTGCATCGCCACTAACGGGGCTCATATTGAACTGTATTAATACGTAAAACAAAACTTGAAAATGCGACCTTTCCAATAATGTATAAAACATTTATATACGATTTTTTCATCATTAAAATATTATGCTTCAAAAATCAAAACCCCGGAGTTCTTTTATAGAAACCCTGTATATACATATACAACACGCCACATACGGCAGGTCAAAATTTTTCAAAATGTATTTAGTGACCCTTAAATCATGAAGATGCGCAATAATCCCGAGATCGAATTGGATGGTATGTCCGAGTGTAAAGAAATAATGTTCCTTCTTTAATCCTTAGAGAGGTTTAAAGAGCAGATCCACGATACTTGTCTCTTTAATAATGTAAACTGATTGCAGTTAAACCTTATGCATAATTACGACAAGTGACTTAATCGTAATTTTTTTCTTAATTATACTGTTAGATAATCTTAGTATTACAAAGTGCATGTAAGCAGATTAAGGTTTACTTGCTTAATTACAAAACTTTTCAGTGCTGGGATTAAAATTTAATGGTTCTAACTCTAACTCTATAAATTGATGAAAATTCTAATTTCCTATAATAATTTAGAATGTTGGAAAATCTAATTAGTTTCAATGTTGATTTATTATTAATAGTTTGGGTTTAAAGTTTAAAGAAGTTTGGGCTTTAACAAATGCCCTTCTTGAATGTACTAAAATTAAATCTAAATTGCCACTTTAACATTGATTTAAATTAAGTACCTTTTAACTACATAATCTTTTGAAATCCATAAAGAAATTGACACAATATGTTCGTTTAATAAACCCTTATGTAAGGAAAACAGTCGGTGCGTTTGATTGGTTTTCCTTTACTGTTAATATTTCATTTAATAATAATTTTTTTATAGCTGTTCTTTATTAATTTTGGACAATATTCTATTGAATTATGTATTCATGCACAATCATTATTTTAGTGTATCAACCCTATTTGCATTATTTGAAAACTATCTGGAATAATCCACGCATGTTTATATTCACGTAGTTACATAAATGCTTAAATAGGTTCCAAAAGTATTTTTGACAAGACGAATTTCCTTAAAACTACACTTTAACACTTCATACCTATTTTTGGTTTGAAACTTTTGTGAAATAGCATTAAGAATAGTGGTTACATTCATTTTGCATTTATTTAAATAGGTTTCATGTTGACGAATCCATTCAGTGCTTTAAAGGAAATGAGGCGAAAAAGATTTGTTTCAGGAACAGTTTTATTTCTTGTTCTTTTCAGTTTCTTTTATAAGACGAACAACGCTTTCAAATAATTTTCAATGCAACAAAGTTCCAGCTGGAAATATTTCAGTGTAGATTTTTTTTCTTTTTATAAAATTTCAGGTTGTTTTATCATAAATGAATTCCGTTTAAAGTTTTATATGTTCGATTTTCAGTCTAGTCCTAGTTTAAGATCCAATCTTAATTATGTAATTAGTAATACCGCTTTTTTATGGTTTTTATTTCTCCAAATCACTAGTTTCAGTGTTTAAAACTCTGTAATTAAGAATCGAAACTATCTTAAGGATCAAAATCCTTAATATAATGAATCAATCGAGAGTTTGTTACGTAAAGCACGGAGGGGCCTAAAGCAAATACGGGATAATAAGCACACGTCAGTACTCTGGATCGTTAGTGCTTATTTATGCCTTTTAGTGGTAACAGCTCGACTATCTGTTTTCACAAAAATGACACCCTCTTGTACAGCCACGTTTTTCTATCTTTACATGAAGGACTAACGACGTGTCTGCAAAGATATTTAGTCTTAGTGCCTTTTACTTAGCACAACTTTTAGTTAGCAAAACCGGTCGTTTTAAAGGAAACAACTCCCCTTTTTACCTACCCTTATTGGAGCACTACCAATAAGACCAACAGGTTTCGTTATTACTTTATTATTGCACTAAGGCTTGGATTACTATAACCAGAGTTTTCGCGATATAGAAGTATTGTAGTGTTCATGTGCATAATGTTAGTGGTTATTAGTGACTTCGATGCCTTATGGCTGCAGTCACAACTTCTCACACGCGCTTCCAACATCAGTAGAAAGCCAGCTCTGCAATATCGCATACATGGTATTATTGATTCAACCCATGAACACTATAAGGCACTAACTAAACACCATTGATGTGCACCGTTCATGTTTCTAGTGTTTACAATGAAGGTCCAGATATTCAAGTGTTTCTTTTCCTGGAAAAAGGCTTGTCGTGTTGATGCAATATATAAAACAGTAAAATGCATTAACAAAGCATTAATCTACATCGTTTTCACTAATAGCGCATCTAATAAAAGTAGAAAGTTTTTTACTACACAAGAGATCCTAGCTGCAAAGCACTAAGGGGAGCTAACTGTTCGCAGAAGTAACATCCTTAGTACTTCCACACAGAAAAGGTAAACTGCGCGGAATGAAACGGTACTTTTTTCTTGAAAACAGTGATCGCTTTGATACAACTAAGAGAAACAAACAAAGCACCAACGACCACTATTTTGATCGACAGTGCTTCAAATGAGAGTAGCAAGCAACCACTGCGCAACAGAGAGACGTTTTCTTGAAGCAACTAGTTCAAAGCTATAGAGTACTAAGACGTATTGCCGTTCCACACAGGTCACATAGTTAGCATTTCGAATCAATACAGTACAGCAAATTAACACTGTACAACGTAGTAAGGTAGGCAAACGAAGCACCGTCGTGCAACGTTTTTATTAATAGTGCTTTCACTAAAATATAGTTTTAGTCTTTCCAATCAGAGCAGGAAGTCAGTACCGTAGGGTTGCCGATTTCTTGAAAATAGCAATCGCACTGATGCAAGCTGCAAAGCACTAAGGTTCCGTTGATAGTGCATCCAATAAGAGTAAAAATCTAACAGCACAAAAAGTTATCGTTTCTTACAAAATACTGGTCCCTTTGGTTCAGGATACAAAATTCAAGAGGCACCAACGATCCGCACAGATTACATCAGGAGCGGTTAGGTTTTTTCTTTGGATTTTTAGGAGCGGTAATTAGGGTTTAAAGAGACATTATTCGTCCGCGAGTGTTATTTTGGTTTTCGATACAAGGATGTAGTTTTGTTCATTAGAATAAAATTTGTAATCATTGTTATAAAGGATTTTAAGAAACGTAATTATAAAGTGTTGTCGTGGAATGTTTTATAGATTGTTTGTCAAGAACATCTGCTTTTCGTGCGCGTTTAATTTGGTTCTACGTATTCAATATTTTGGCAATGTGTTAATAAGTAAGGCCTGTTAAAGATTTGGTTGAGCTATTGGATCCTGCTGAGTTGCTTGGCTTTATGTACAATAGAAGAGGATTGAGTTTTATCGTGATTTTAGTTGATCAGTGACTTCAGATTGGGTAAATTTTCGTGGTGTAGTTCCGTTTGCATTTTGTTACGACAGATTTTAATGATTGGTGGTTAGATATAATGTGATAATAGTAGGGTAAGAAGGATTTGGTTTTTTTGTTACTTAGTTTACGGAGTTGCTTGTGAGATCTCCGAACTTAACCTTGAGTTGTAATGTAGCACCGCAGTGCGCACAAGAAAACCCACTAGTTACTCAGCTTTTGTGTTTGTGTTTCGTCAACTGTTATTAAACTTTTCGTTCCATCAAGAAGTCCTTCCCTATATCGTGAATTGGTTAATGATGTGAAGCGGATTTATATTTGTGTATGTTATATTTGGACATTTTAGTGTTTAGAAAATCTCGCGGTGAACTGTTGTTAATCGTAATAGTGTGCTCACAGTTTTTAAAAATAGACAACCGTCGTTTGTGTATTACAATTGCTAAAGTTTACGTTCACTGCTGTAGTTCATATATAAAGAAGTAATAAAAGATTCCGATCAATTATAAGGATCATTTTAATGACTGTAGTACCATTCCCGCGCTCTGAAGATGTGATTTGGCAAGAAAAGAAATCTGTTTATAGCTGCAGACTTGAGGTAAATTAGTGTGTTATTTTATTAACGTTTATATATTTACTTTGAAACAATTGGGAACCACATGTGTTTAAGCGAGCATCCTTCAGACGTGCTGTTAAGAAAAAATCTATCTGCAAAAGCGTTTTTCCCCCTCTGTACTGTTTTATTGTATTCGTATTTACGCTTTAACAATTTGGTGAGTATATATTAAATGTCCATTATTATGTCGAATTGCGACACGAATGATGGTATAAGATTATTTTAGATTTCAGTTGCAGTAATTTGCCAAATTATTATTTTCAATAAAAATTAAAATTAGAAATTTTAAGTGAGGATTTTATGTACAAAGTTCATGTATGAACTTTATATCTGAACCAATTGGTCGGGACCTTTAAGAAGTATTATTTAGAAGGTAATTATAATTTTATGAGATTATCGCCCAACTCACAGTGATAAAGTTATTTTAAAAGTCAGGCAACTGATTTACGATTTTTTTTTGTTTTGTTCATAATTTTGGGATTGCACAGCCCTAGCAGTGACGACATTTTTTTGTTTACAATTTTTTAGGTTTTTGATCGATTTAACGTTAGCAAAAATAATATTGCGTAAATTAAGCTTGATGATCTCCATATAGTGGGAACAATTGATATCACACGCTTGTTAATGCGTGCGATTATTTCGAAGTTTTTCTATTTAGCACTAGTTCAGGAGTATTATTGCTGATCCACCTTGTTGAATGCTACTAAAGGTAAGCAAGTTTTTTTTTTGTTTTTAAACTTTGCTGTAGAGCACTAACGTTCATTTATGCATTAAATTTTACCAATATTTCTGTTTCAAACAAACCGGCGCGCTTTAATTAATGATTTTTCTGATATTGATTAATGGAATTCTTATTCACCCCACACGCAGATCAATATCCACCTCACCCCATTGGCAATTACCATAATTTGTTACAATAATCTTACTGCTATTTTCACCCGTAACAATCGTAAGTCCTTTCAATTAGTGCAGAAAGTTAATAATGCACAAAGTAGTGCGGTTTTTGGGAAAATGGTCGTGCTAATGCAAACTACAAATCACTACGAGAACAAAATATCATTATGCATCGTTTTTGTCGATTTGGTGCTTCCAATCATAGTGGGAAACCAGCACAGCACAATTCAATATCGTTCTGTTGAGACGACCAGTTGTGAAAGTTAAACTACAAAACTCTATAACGCACCAACTATGTGGATCGGTCTTTTTAGTATTTCCAATAAAGGCAATGCCAGTACTGCCAATACTGCATGCAAAGGATATCATTTTGTAGTAAACGGCTTCTTGTGCTCATGCCATCTAAAAAGCACTGTAATTAATTAACAAAGCATCAACGATGTAGATAGGTTGTTTTGTTAGTGGTTAGAGTTTAAAAGAGGTGTCAGTTTTTTGGAAACGGTCCGTGGTGCTAATACAATCCAAAAATTAGTAAAAAGCATTAAATCCACTAACATGAATTGTTTTTATCGATGTAACTTTCAATAATAGTGTAAGTCCAGCAATACACAAAGAATTGTCGTTTCTTTAACGACTTGTCGTGCTAGTTAAACCACTAAGAAGGACTAACTATACGCACTGGTCACGTTGTCAGTTTTTTTCTGCCAGTGTATAAAGTCAGCTCTCTACAAAATGGTGCCATTGAAAACAGTCATGGTGCTGATCTAAGCTATAAAGCACAAAGAGGCACCAACGAAGCACAGTTCGCTTAACTTCTTCCTTAACAATTTTATTAAAAAAAACAGTTTTTACTGTAATTATACAATATAACGTTTATGTTAAATGCATTCATTAAATATTAAGTTAGCACCATAACCAGATGGAAGGGGACTAAATTCATTCTTAATTTGATCATTGTTTAAAGCGGACGTTTGTCCGCCGATTTATTATTTTTCGAGCTCACGGGGCACATCTTCGCCAGTAAATAATCAAAACCGTGTGATAAATTGACTGTTGCTTCCATTGATTAGAAATCCTGCATTATTTTTGGGTTATAAACGAAGCTGTGCTATATAATATTGTTCTTTGTTTCTAAACTTTTATTCCACCTTTAGTGACATTTATTTTGTTTAATAGTTTTTCAACAACCTCGATACAGGTAGGGCTATAGCCTTCATTTGTAACATACATTTCTTGCAGGTTATTTGTTGGGTTATTATAATTAGATAAATCTGTTGGATGCTTTAGTTTCAATTACGTAATTGAAACGAGTTTAATTTCAATATGTTAATTTGCCTCGGTCTAGCTCAACCGGTTCTTAAATTCTATAAAAAGGGGAGTTGCTTGTTGTTACTGTAGTTGATCGCTAATGACCAGGTTAGTCCACACTGAGCAAAATACTTGTAAGGGTTTTAGACGTATATTATTCTTATTTGGTTTGTCAAATCTAAATATTTACTCTTAATTAATATTAAGAGTAGAGTATATATTATATATATAATATTTACAACTGACTTACAAACGATAAGAAATAAATAAAAAAGTACTTCAGGTAAAATAAATACAAATATCAGGAAGTACCAATGATCGAGACTTCTAATCTCCCTCAGGATGTTGAGAGTTGGTCCAGGATTCTCTGTGTGGGCGCCTTCTGTATACGGATATTTTCTGTGAAAATACGGTTAGCGAGATGTTTATACACTTTTTTTATTTTAAAAATAAATCTAAAATTGTAAAAGCCGGACCTGTCGAGTAGAAAACAGCAGCAAAATTTTATGCAGTTATTATAACTGTGTTTATAATAGTAGTCTAGGTTATGCGATTATAAGATAAGATACATATTCAGATGTAACTTCCTGCAACACATCTAGCCACTTGTGTTTACCTCTAAAACTGAATCGTTTGTATAACCCATTTTTCACCAATGGCTACCTTTTTTACACTATAAGTTGAGTAATGATGTATTGCATAACTCTTCATCAACCCTTCAAAATGTTTATTATAGAATTCATGTCCCTGATCCGATTGCAAGTTATCCGGAGCTCTACCCTCCTTCAAAATAGAAGTCATCGCTCGACCAACTTCGTCGGCATTCTTCGACTTTAGAGGGCGTGCTCATAGATATTTAGAATATCAGTCTATCACTGTTAGAATATACTTATGTTGCGGTTCTCTTTAGCATACGGAATAAATTCGGCTAAATCCGTCTGCCAGAGATCATCCCGATGCTTGACTATGGTTCGTTTCCTCGCGAAATTCTTCCGCACAGACTTATGCAATTTTTCGACAACCGCCAACTTTAACGACATTACCACTAGTGTAACTTATTCTCAAGGTTATAAATATCCCTACTGAGGATGCTTATATCACCATATATACGATTAATTTTACGATCGCGCTCAGATTATAATTTTACAATCGATAAATCAATATCACTCTTCAGAACTTCCTTACATTTACCAACATATTTTTGGTGGCTACATCCACATCTAGCATTGGATCGATAACGTTGTAGACTCTTCTACTTTGCGCATCGTAATTACTATCTTCGGTCAATTTTTAATTTATCTCATCTACGTATCTCCTAGTGCAACATCATCTTCTAGAATGGGTTCATAGGAATTGCAGTCTTTTACCTTGCATATCGTAATTATCATCCCAGGTTAATTTGATATTTGCAGCTGCATGTTTTAAATGCGATAGTGAATGTCTGCCAAACTATCGATGGGTATTAATATGTAATTATACCTTCTTCTCGGAGCTCTTCTTCGATACTAATGATTTCGTAATCATGACCAGTATACATACTCCTTCACTCTATTCGACAAATTCTTCATGATGCCGCGACCGAAATGTTTTGTGCTGATTTGCGGCTTAATAATCTTACGGTATTTAGACAACTTGGTGTCATAATTGCTCCGTTAGAGTCGTGATTCTTCCCATATGCGTTAGTTTTAGCTAGAATATCAACGTAGGCTGTCTCATCCCTTAACGTAAACTTCCTTGGCTCTTTCAATATAAGCAGCTCGTATAGTCCGGGAGTGCCTTCATATACATCATCTTTTATAATTAGATTAGGTCCTTCTATATCCACCGGAGGATCACCGATAGCCCATTTATCTAAGTTTGCATCATAACGAAGACCGTATGTATTATCAATTTGTTATTGGTTCCCGCGGATAGTAATTTTGCATAGTGGAGAGGTAAAGGATCATATTGCTCTAAGAATTTATCGGCAATGCCTGCGTCATCGAGTAATCGCGTTAAATTAGTTGGCTCAACCTGTTCTTCCTCCTCTTCAACAGGATATGCTTGAGTTTGATTGCATTACGAGTCTGCGCTTACTTCCGCTTAACCACCTTACCTCGAACATCCATTGCGAGCGACTGCGTCTGAATGAGTATTATAAGCAGGTGACATAGCAATCAAATCCGCTTCGGTACCTGTCGTATTCAAAGTCTTTTACTATGCGTACGAAATAGTAGTTTGTCAGCCAACATCACGAGCACATTGATTTAAATTGATCAAAGGTCATATCTGTACCTAGATTCTCATCGTATACATGCTTCAAATCTATGCAGTCCTGTTTAAATAACACAATCATATTCACATTATCGCGAATCAATTGCTTAGGAATCTCCGAATATGTTTGACAGAGATAGAAAGAGTTCACGCCTGAGTGTCGTCCTCTACTGAAATAATCGCGAATTATGTGTTGATTGAGACACGAGATGTTGTCAAAGACCATTATAGACTTCTTAGCGATCTCTTCCGGCATGAGTACATCAGCCTGATCGTTGAATGTATTATAGCTAATACCTATTATCGGCTTAAGTAAATGCTCTAAGTATTTATGCTTTGGTTGCTCGAGCGACTTAGAGTAAACGTATACATTTTCGAATTTTAAGCCATGCGGTGCCTCCAATAAGCTAACAATCACGTTAGTCTTCTCGAACCCGGGAGGTCCGCAAATAATTGCTCTTATTGATGTCGGAAAGAGACGACCATGCTTCCCTGCAACTTCGGATTTCAGGAAATCGTGACATCCACAGCTAGTTCTTGAGGCTGTTTCGCAAAATGCATCATTCAGTTGCTGATAGTATACTGGTCAGTTCACATGTTGCTCGAGAGTGGAATATTAAACACCTTAATAAACAAATTACCTGTTGAACTGCATATTCCGTGTTATCGATACTGCGGGCCAGGAACCAACCTACAGAAACGTTTAGCTCGCGGCGATTCAGGTATAAATCCTCTAGAAGAAGCTTGCAAACAACACGATATCGCCTATAATAATTCTAACTATTTAACAAGTCATCATCAAGCAGATAGGGTGCTTCGAGATCAAGCTTGGAATCGTGTACGCTCGAAGGATTCAAGTTTTGATGAGAAAACAGCAGCCTTTGCCGTAGCGAACAGCATGAAGCTTAAAACCACATTAGGTATGGGTGCTAAGAAGAAGAAGACGAAGAGGTGCTCGTTTAGAGGTGGAGTTTTAAAACCTATTCGAAAATCCGTCAAACGTCTGCTCAAAGATGGTAATCTGAAGAAACTTATTGATGTCAGTCTATCGGCGGCTAAGAAGGCTGTTAAGATTGCTGGCGGAAAGAAGAAAGTGCAATTACCTAGAATTATTCCGACACCTAAAACTGGCGGATTTCTCTCATTCCTAATACCTCTATTCGCCGGTCTTTCAGCTGCAGGTGTTCTCGCAAGTGGTGCGAGCGGTATAGCTAAAGCTGTCAACGACGCTTCAGCAGCAATTGGAGGAGGCTAAACGCCATAACGGAACAATGGTGGTGGTAGCTCTAAGGAGTGGCAAAGCACCTTATTTGCATCCTCGTAAAGGGATATGCTTTATACTTGAAATCATATCCAAAAAACGTATAATCTTGCCTCGGAGAGCATTAACCGATTCCTATCTCAATAAGTATGATAAAGATGTGCTATTCTTTAGAGGATTATTTATGAGTGATTTACCCCATAAACCGCATCTTAATGAGTGTGCTATCGTGAATCTTGACGATTTTACAGGAAGAGGTAGGTACTCATTGGGTTGCTTTCAAGAAGCGAGGTCATGATGTCATCTACTACGATAGCTTTGGAGATTTAGCGCCACCACTTGAAATAATTAGACATTTAAAAGATTGTAAAATTAGACATAATTATGACAGAGAACAAAATTATAACACATTTATATGTGGACATTTATGTCTAGATTTTCTATATAATAAATAGCTTAAAATATTACTTGTTTATTTGTAGTCACGTCTCAAACGTACACGTTGACGGGTGAGGGAAACGTGCTCAGTGCAACGTATTTTCCGCCAATCGAACTTGATCCCAATTATCAGTATGAATTAGGATTGTTAGGATTATACGGTTGCAATTCTATACGAAATATTCATGAGGGTAACAATAGGTTTTACTATATTACGAAAACTGGTGAGCATAAAGAGATTACGATTCCAAGTGGTGTATATGAAATTGTGGAAATTACACTACAGCGTAAGATTAACCCACATAACACGATCGAATTTATGCCAAGAGCAAACAGTAATACGCTAAAATGCGAAGTTAAATCTGTACATAACGTAGACTTTAGAAAGGAGGATTCTATTAGGAGCACGATCAGCTTCCCACCTAATGTTTACAGGGCAGGCCACACCTACGAATCTGATTTGGATGTTCAAATAATTCACGCTACAAATATACATGTAGAATGTAATTTAACCGGAGGCGCATACTGGAACAGTGAGCTGTGACATACAATCTTCGAGTTTGACGTACACGTTGAACCAGGTTATAAATTAATCAAGGAGCCGGCTACAGTTATTTATTTACCTGTGCTTACACGGCATATATATTACAAAACCTTGAAATTGGTTGATCAAGAGGGTTAATTAGTGGACTTTGGTAACGAGAAAGTAACTATTAGATTGGAACTGAAGAAGTATGGGCCTTAAGATTTTCGGCAGTAGGTCTCTACCTGCAGACGAGAGCACATCGTTAATCAAAGACGACGTTCAGTTTCTACAATATCTCGGCTATAAAATATTAAGACGATATGGAAGAAGCGCTGAAAAGTTTATTCACAGGGGTGAGGTAGGAAGATATGATCGTGGAAAGCGATCATCGAACTTATCATCCGTACACAACAAACGCATACGGCAACTCTGATGAGATTAATCTGGTTGTGCAAAAAGCCAATCTCATTACAGCTACTTACGATAGTGTATACATTTAGAAGGTACTTTAACCCCTAATGAAGCGAACAAAGCGTATAATGTACTGCAGACCAAGGTACTTGTTTATCGCATGCAGGATGGAGTCCGCAAAACAAGCCTCTTCAACTGTTAAATAGCACCAAGTCCGCCTTATGCGCTTCCATACCGCTCAAGCATCTGTTTGTATTTGCAGAGGGTTATACGAAGCCTCTAGTCAAAATACGTCAAGAGCTGGTATTGGTTCGATCCAAGACCGATGTCGACTGCTACATCGGTGAAACGGATGTTAAGATCAACTTGACGAAGGTTACGTGGAAAGTTCCGTATGTAATTCCGAATGATGCTATGAAGCTGTCTATCTATCAGAAGATTAATAAAAATTTAGAGATGCAAGTTGCGTTTCACGCTCGAGATTTGTACATATATCCTGCCTTACCCGCACCGACGTCAATGGTTTGGGCGGTGAAGAGCTGTACTGACTATCTACGTCCTCAATGGCTACTGGTTGCTTTCCATACTAAGAAGCGAAATAATAGCGAAGAGAGTGCAGCACAATTCGATCACTTAAATATCTCGAATATAAAAGCAAATATTAATAATAGAAGGTATCCGTATGAACAGCAAAATCTCGTTTTCGCTGATAACAAATACGTGGATGCTTACGAAGGATATTTAAACTTTCCAAATTAATATTATAATTCGCCACAAGATTCTGTGCTTAGTTACGAACAATTTAACCGATATTTATAATTAACTGTACTCGTCAAAACGAGAGTTTTCATGATGTAGTTATTGATTTGAAATTAGAAGCTGAAGCATCTTCGGCCTTTGCCGCAGATACTTCGGCATATTGTGTTATTTTGCACAATTTATTAATTGAGTATGAACCATTTACTACCATTGTACGTAAAATGTAATTATCATATGAAGCTGAATAATGTTTAATATTGAATCATAGTAATAAAATACTGTTTCACATAATGTGCGTTTTATTTTTCACACCCGTTTTTTATACCGGAAGTTAGGCGTCTAGAGTGTAGCATGCAAACCTTCTAGAACCTATTTCGAGTTTTTCCGCCATTATTATTTTCAGCTATTTTATTACTTTAAAAATAATAATAACATCTGTATTTTAATTGTAAGAAATTGCAATTACATATGGTGTTATGCGCGCCAGATGTTTATTGATCCAACCAAATGAAAAGCTACTCATTCATTCACTATCGCCCGCTTAAATATTTATGCTTATATCACACTTTTTACGTTTCATATCTAAAACCCTGATAGCTCAGTTGGTTATATGGATATGTATAGATTCATAACTTGACTTACTAGAGTTTGAATCCCGACGCAAACAATTTTTTCCGGAGGTTCCTCTTCAACAGCGACAAACAAGATGTCTGCAAGGCCCCGCAGATTGTGACATCACAATATCGCGGCTCCGGAAACCAACACACCAGAAGCCGCTGAAGACCTATAAAGAAGCCCTCAGAAGCCCGCGAAGAACCTACCTAAAACCGCTGAAGACGTCCAGAAGCTGCTGAACAATTCCAACATGGTGGCCACGTCTCTCATTGGACAGCTACTGGGTCAATCCCCTTCCTGAACTCAACAGGGGGCGAAGCCCATCCTCGCATCCCATTGGCTTGACATCATTGCTCCTTCCGGTAGGAGGAGCCACACCCTCTTCTCCCATTGGTCCTCCAACCACAAACTTCCGGTGGGGGCGGGGCTTAAGTGCTCGCTCACTCACTTCCTGCCGCAGGATGAACATAGCCTTACTACTAATAAAAATTGAAGGAAAGCTTACAGTTTGAAAATACATTTTAAAAACAATACATCATTTATTTAATCACACTTTTATCGATCATCTTCTTCTTCCTCGACCGTGATTCATCGCTATCATCATCATTATGGTTTTGAGACTCGTCATTTTCCTCTACCTCATCGCTCTTCTTCCTCTTCTGGTGAATCATCACCACCATCTTGGATTTGAGATACATTAATTTCATCCACGTCATCGTTTCCATCATCTTGAACGGTTATGTTGTAATAGTTTATTAACAAGTCAGTAAAATCTCTAATATCCGCTGATGTTTGCTCATAAACAGGAGAATACATTATAATCATCCTCACTAGATGACGGTTACACTTTAAAGAGCGAAACGCGTGAGAAACGACAATGTTGCCGGCCTGGGGTTTTGTGTGCTTGCGCCCTCGTCAATGTTCGGATACGATCGGTTAGCTTCGGGAAGTTTGGAGTGGGTGTCACCGAAACAGCCTTCGCAGCCGTCTTAGCAGAAATACCTCTGTCAAAAAAGGAGCTTAGATTTATAAACATGCCCCTAGGGAAGATAGAGCGTGGTTACGGAAATAAAAAGCGTACACTATGCATAATTTCCGCCCACGTTTTAGGTTAGGTTAGTTCAATACACGTACAATATTAGATTAGATTAGTAAATGCACGGTTTGGGTTAGGTTAGGTCGATACTCGTACAATATTAGGTTAGATTAATAAACGCATGGTTTAGGTTAGGTTAATACTCGCGCGCGAGTGTTGACCTAACCTAAACCGTACTTCCGTACCCACTCTAATATCTTTCCTAGGGGAATGTTTATGTATCGGCCGCGATGGCTGTTTCGGCGACCCCCCCCCCTCCAAACTTCACCGAAGAGAACCAATCCTATACGAACATTGACGAGTGCGCCCGCGCACATAAGTCCGGTAACATTCCTATTTCTCGCGCATTTCGCTCTTTGAAGTGTAAACTATTACAACATAACCGTTCAAGATGATGATGGAAACGATGACGTGGATGAGATGAATGTACCTCACATCCAAGATAATGGTAATGATTCACAGAAGAGGAAGAAGATCGATGAGGTAGAGGAGAAGGGCGAGTCTCAAAACCATGATCATGATAGCGACGAATCACGGTTGAAGAAAATGAAGAAGACCGATAAAAATGTGATTAAATAAATGATCGATTGTTGTTTATAATATATTTTCAAACACTAAACTTGTTTCCTAACGGCGCTCGAACCTCCACTAACAATGCATTAACAATGTTAATACGAAAGGGCGGTTAAATGGGTAATTACAATAAGTGTTAGATTGGATTTCTTTTGCGCGCCGTAAGTTAAATCATACTGCTATTTTTTTAATTGAGAGCTGATTTTGTATGATTAAGTTAAATCAATTTGGTATTTTTGAATTGTGGTTGGTTGGTTTTAGTAAAGTGTAAGTTAATCAAACCAGTATTTTTGAACTGTAAGCTAGTTTTCGTAAGCTGTAAGTTATGCTGTGATTGATTGAGATTGATTTGGTTGATTGATTGAGATTGTTTGATTTGATCAAACGTGATTTGTTTGGGATTT
Organism: Vesta saturnalis; assembly: GCA_036346205.1. Lineage (NCBI taxonomy): Eukaryota > Metazoa > Arthropoda > Insecta > Coleoptera > Lampyridae > Vesta > Vesta saturnalis. The sequence goes on along the minus strand of JARFJB010002099.1, from coordinate 729,267 downwards.
ATCTGCTTAATTGATTTGATTAATTTGATTTGACTCAATGAATTGTTTGTTTGAGAAAGAGACGAGAGAGAGATGGGGAGAGACGAACACGATCAACCTCTATTACAAAAAAATTCATTAGTCTTTACACCACTAGATGGCATCACAAACATCCCTAATTAGTCCTAGAAGTATACCGCTAGGCGGCGCCGCCTTTATTACAGAAAACATTCGCTAGTTTAAAGATATACCATTAGATGGTCCACAAACAAAATCTTGATTAGTTCTAGAAATATTACGCTAGGTGGTGCCACCTTCACTACAGAAAATATTCATTAGTCCACACACAACTAGATGACGACACAAATTTAAATTTCCCAACAAGGGGTCACGACAGGAGGGCGCTGGTCCTAACACAAGTTCCTATGTCTGTCTTATAAGTTAGCAATAGACCCCTTATTAGAATACAAGTTCAAATTTCTCGCAATAAGTAATCAAAATGTAAACACTTAAATACAAATTCAAATTTCCCTCTAAGGGACCAAGAGCTAAGACCCGAAAGCAAGGTTCGAAGCCGTATCTGTCTTATAAGTTAGCAATAGGACTCCTTATTATAATACAAGTTCAAATTTTCCCTCATAGATAGCGCCACAAACAAATTCAATTTTTTTGTCTAGGGACTGTCTTACAAGCTAGCATTATACCCCTCATTACAATACAAATTCATATTTCCAGACATAACCTGCAGAGAATTAAATGCAAATTGGGGCCAATGGGGCCTCGACTAGGGGGCAAAGTCCCGAGAGAAAGTTGCGCAGTCCTACACCTGTCTTACAATCTCGGTTATGTTCGAGGAGGGTTCGAGTGAGAGTGGCGGAAACAGCCGAAAGCCTCACGTCGCAAAATTTTACCTACATGTAGCGTAAAGCAAACAACTGTAATGCGTATGTGTAACTATTTAATACATTTATTTTCTGCTTACACCTTGTACACATAATTTTAACTGTCGACCTTCAATATTTACTTTTAATTAATATGTGCATTAACTAACGTATTAATGCAATTTTATTTTCCACTTAAACCTTGAGCATATAATTTAGCAGTCGACCTTCAATATTTTACTTTAATTGATAGCACCATTAGAGGGAGTACACAATGAAGCGTAAAACAGACTATAATGCACATGTGTATCGTATTAATGCATTTTATTTCTGCTTAGATCTTGTACACATAATTTAACGTTCTCAAGGTAGAAATCGTTTAAAGCATGGAATCTTAATTACTCGTCTTTAATTATGTATAATATTAAAGGTGACTTTCTCAAGATAAAGATAAGCATGTTGTAATAAAATTCCTATATAGGTAAAGGCCACAACCCTCAAATGGAACTCAAAAGAAATGTAATAATAATTTTAATAACAATTATGTAGTCGCCTATATAATAAACCCTATTACGAAAATACATTCATTTAGCACGATCAGTACCGTGTGAACAGCCAGTGAGTGTGGATGTGTGTACTGCGATCGCTGTAAGTTATTATCAGTGCACGTTAACATCTGACCCGCTGTTATTGATATCAGTTAACATACATAAACTAAAGGTGTAAGTTAAAAACATTTAAACTACTTCTAATCCTTAATCGTAACTATCAGTTCAGTAATTTCTGCATTTATGCAGAATTTACAAAATAACAGCCAAAATATGTATTTACCTCAACCGCAAGTACTGTATAATTCACAACCGGCATACGGAAACCAGCAATCATACCAGTATGGATGTATGCCATATGCTCAAAATAATACCTTTACATCGGAAACTCAACATTATAATTATTTATCTTCACCCCAAACCTACCCTAATGCAAACATAGCTTTTCCTGGGCCAACACTAAATCATCACTAATCATCCATGAATCCGACGATGAATCACCACATCCATGGCAACAAATTAAAAAACGCAAGAGAACCACTCCAAAACGTTCAAACGTTCAAACGTTACAACAAAATAACGCAAATCAAACAAACACTCAAAATAGATTTAGCGCATTGGATAACTCAAACACAAATGAGACAACTCAAAATTCTAGTGGAAGTTCCGAACAGAGAATACTCAAACCCCCTCCTATATTTATATATGGAGTTACTAATTACAGTAATTACTATAAAATGATTGAAGATCTAACTCAAGTTCTAGAAAGAGAACAATACAGCACTAAGGCACTGTCTGACAACACAATTAAGATTAACGTAAATACCCAAGACTCCTACAGAAAGCTAATCTCACATCTAAAAAATGTAAAAATTGTGTATCATACCTATCAGACTAAAGATGAAAGAGGCTACCGGGTGGTAATTAGAAACTTACATCATACTATAGACATCGAAGAAATCAAGGACGAGTTACTCAAGCATGGCCACACTGTACGTAACATTACTAGCATCAAACACAGAATATCCAAGGACCCTTTACCTATGTTTTTCGTCGATCTCGAGCCTGCCCAGAACAACAAAAAGTCTACGAAATAAAATACCTTAACTATCAACAGATAAAAATAGAACATTCGAGATAGAAAACCACAATTATTTAGTGCACAAGACGTTAACCCTATGGACATAGCAAAGGTTACTGCACTAAATCGTACCTGTGTTAAATGTGGAGAAGAACACCAAACTGCCGTCTGCACAAAATCTAAAGAGACCCCCCGCCACTTGCGCGTTGTGCCGAGGCCCGCACACTGCAAATTATAAAGGTTGCCGAATTTATCAGCAAATACAATTTAACAGAGGCAAAACAGCGTTTCCTCCATCCGCGCAAGCCTTAAAGAATATGAACACGCCAATATTTGACTTATGCTCAGGTTAGATCACCCCACTTCATAAACAACCAAACCCAGAATACAAACACCAATGACATTTCATTATCACAATTCTTGTTCAAATTCGAATGTTTAGTCAATTAATGAATCAGAACAGCACGATGCTAAATCTGCTAACCACGTTAGTTAACAAATTAAAATAATGGATACCCTACGAATTGGTTTATGGAATGCGAATGGGCTAACTCAACATCGTGTATTAGTCGAGCTATTTCTCAAACAGCAAAAAATTGACATTCTGTTAATTTCTGAAACCCACTTCACTGAATACTGTTACTTCAAAATACCACACTACTCGACCTATTGTACCAACCACCCGGATGGTACAGCCCATGCCGGTTCAGCTATCATCATTAGTAATAAGATATCACATCACGTAATGGAAGAGTTTTCCCCTGAATTTATACAAGGCACCATCGTAAATGACAAATGCTCTAATGGCTCCCTAGCGATAGCAGCTATATACAGCCCACCCAGACATACAATACGGCAACATCAATATGAAATGTTCTTTCAACAGCTAGGGAATAAATTTATTGCTGGTGGGGATTACAATGCAAAAGATCCAATATGGGGATCTAGAATTACTAATACTAAAGGCCGAGAACTAATCAAGGCGATGCAGGCAAACAACTATGGCCACTTATCAACAGGTGAGCCCACATATTGGCCATCTGATTTAAACAAAATTCCAGATGCTATGGAGTTCTCCGTCACCAAGGCCATATCTCCTAGGTACTGTAAAGTAGAAACCTGTTTTGATCTCTTTTCTGACCATTCATCTATAATCGTCACAATGAGTACGTCGATCATTATTAAACAAAAGAGACCTTCACTCTACAATAAACACACAAACTGGGAAGCATTCAAAGAGTACCTAACCAGCAATTTAGAAATTCAGGTATCTCTAAAGACAGAAGAAGAAATAGACACGGCAGTTGAAAGATTAACGAACATCATACACCATGCAGCTTTTTACTCTACACCATCTAGAGGTGATAACCCCGTCATCATCGATAACTATCCACTACACATCAAAAATAAGCATGCGGAAAAAAGAAGAGCCAGAAATACTTGGCAACGAACTAAGCATCCAGCAGACAAAAATAAATTAAATAGGTTAACACGGAAACTAAAACAGGCACTACAGGACTAGAGAAATGAAACATTCAATGATTTTGTCAAAAACCTTTCTCCTTATGAACATGGTGTGTATACATTGTGGAAGGCCACTAGCAGATTCAAACGCCCAAACAATCATATTCCACCACTGCGTAGAAACAACGGCTCGTGGGCAAGATCAGATGATGAAAAGGCTGAATTATTTGCGAATCACCTCTCAGCCATATTTCAACCTCATCCTATGGCTGTTACAGCTGCAGAAGAAAGTGAAATACTAAATTACCTACAGGCTCCTTATCAACTAAGCCCACCCATTAAACCCTTCACGCCTTCAGAAATAAAAAATGTGATCACAAATCTGAAAAATGACAGAGCACCCGGATATGAACTCATAACCGCTAAAGTTGTGAAAGAACTGCCCTACAAGGCGATAATGGCTCTCACTCAAATATGTAATGCAGTCATAAGGTGTCAATATTTTCCTATACAATGGAAGTTTGGTCAAATATCTCTTATTCCTAAACCGGGCAAACCTCCACACGAAACCACATCGTACAGACCAATAACTCTATTACCTATTCTATCTAAAGTGCTCGAGAAATTAATACTGAGAAGAATGCTACCTATAATTGAAGAACAAGGACTAATTCCGCAACATCAGTTCGGGTTCAGACCGCAACATTCCACCATAGAACAGGTACATAGGGCGGTTGACGTTATAGAACAGGATTTCGAAGAAAAAAGGTACTGTGTTGGAGCTTTTCTAGATATCAGTCAAGCATTTGATAGAGTTTGGCATCCCGGTCTACTCTACAAAATTAAACAATCACTGCCCCACCAATATTACCATCTCATTAAATCCTACTTAAGTGAAAAATACTATCAGGTCAAACATGCAGAAAGCCTGTCTAACCTCCATATTATTAAAGCTGGTGTACACCCGGGCAGCGTCATGGGACCTGTGTTATATTTAATCTTCACAGCTGACCTTCCTCAACAAGAACAAATTGTTACTGCCACGTATGCGGATGATACTGCTCTATTAGTATCTCACACCGATTCTGTACATGCTTCGTCTATACTTCAAAGCTACCTCAACAATTTGCAAGAATGGTTACACAAATGGCGCATAAAAATAAATGCAACAAAATCGACAGCCATAACCTTTACGACCAAACATGGTACCACGCCTCCGCTTTACCTGATTGGCACTCAAATACCAACCAAAGACGAAGTAAGATATCTTGGCATACATTTGGATAAGCGGCTGACATGGAAAGTTCACATCACTAAGAAGAGAAAAGAATTAGATCTCAAAATGAAAAAAATGAACTGGCTACTAGGACGAAGATCTAAATTATCATTAAACAACAAAGTGCTAGTGTACAAAACAGTGATAATTCCAGTGTAGGCTTACGGGATTCAACTGTGGGGCTGCTCACAACCATCAAATATTGCAATCTTGCAGAGATTTCAAAATAAAACCCTGCGCACTATAACCAACGCGGAATGGTTCATCTCAAACCTTACTCTGCACAACGACCTAAAGATAACATGGATTAGAGATGAAATCGACAGATATAAAACTAACTATGTGACCAGAATTCATTCTCACCCAAATGTGCTAGTACTCAACCTATTAGATAACACAAATGTAATTAGAAGATTAAGTAGATGTAAGATTTTGGACTAAGCTAACTAGTATTAAGCAGCATGCGGAGCCCGCCGCTGGGTGGTTTCCTCCTTCATGTCATTCATAATCTAAGATCACATTTGCTTGTTAGCTTCTAGGCTAGTTGTAAATTGGCAATAATGTAATAAAAAAAAAAAAAATTTGCACGATGCCATTGAGTAGTTGTTACTTTCTGATTGCATTGTATAACAGCTTAATAAATGCATTCTATAGGTAAAATCATACGATTTAATCATTTTCATTCATATTTAATTGTTATTATTACGGCATCTATGCCTTACGAGACTAGGGTCTCTTATTAGGATACAGTTTTTATCATAAGGGCGAAGCCCGCGAGAAAATTCCCGTCTAACAAGACTAGGGCTCCTTATCAGAATGCATAAATAAATTTTTCGTATAGGTAAAAAGGTCACAATCTGAAGATAAGATTAAAAGAAGTGTAATTAAATTATGCAATCTGCTTTGATAAAAACAACCCTAATAAATATTAATAACAGATTAAATCTTTGTATTCTCAGGTAAAAAAAATACGATCCCTACATGGGCATGAACAAAAAGTGGAGGGGAAGGTGCCCCAGTGGACGGGGCTTGTGACGGAACTAGAGTGGAGGGGATGTTGCCTCCTTACTACTCCGGCTCCCTCATTAAGTCAAAAATTAATCTCAAGAAAATAATCCTTCTGAGAAATATTCAGCCAGTAATAATAAAGGGTAAAACCCACTAAACCTCTACCTTTAAGTGCTTGGGAATAATACTTTCTACAATTTATTTCAGAAATTTAAAATATGCACATTTCTTAGAAAATTTCGAGTACAAATTATTTTCTAATTGAAAAAATGTAAGATCTAAGTTTTAATTTAATATTAAACATACCATAAAAAGCACAAAAAGGCAAGAAAAGTGGGAAATTTCTCAAAAAAGGCAGAATCCTAAAAAAGACGCAAGAAAGGCAAAATTGAATTTACATTTTTGAATTGCACGCATTCTAAAACGGATTTAAAATTTGGTCTGCCTTTTAGCCGTCCATTGATTAAAAAAAGGCAATTTGCCTAACTATCCTAGCTCTTACAAAGTGGTGTGTTTAAAAAAGGGAATATCCGGTATAATACTCGACGAATGGTCGACTTACCTAAATATAACACTTTTCTTATAATATACTATTAGTGTTCGAGAAATAATATGGTTGTAATATGGCAGACATAGCAGATTTCCTCGTAATATTGAAATATACTAATTTTAATGAAATTAGAATTAAATTACATAACTTTTAATTTTGACTAGAACAAAGCGTTACTTAAAACGTATTGTAGAATGTAATTGTTATGTAGTTTATACTGAATGTAGAAAAAAAGTATCCAAAACATTTTAATTAAGATTGTTACACAGTCATAATTAATTCTAACACCTTACGTATTTGAAGCAAAGAAAGATATCACATATAAAACCGTTTACAAAAACGTTACCATTAATTTAAAGTAGTATCTGTCACTAATCTATTGATTTAAATCAGAATTGGAAGAACTGTCTATAATAATGCATTCATTATTATTTTCGTTCCTGTCTCGAAATCTATTTAAAAATCTTGGAAGTGAATGTTTACTATGTGAAGGCCCAGGTAGAACATTGTCATTTGGAGAATCTTTGCCAGCTGTTACATCATCATTTTTCTTATTCTCATTATCTTCTCTTAATTCACTAGCTGATCCACTTTCACTGTCCGTCCGATCTGAGACTTCCAACTGATCATTTTCTATTAAACCTTTTGAATGAAAGTAAAGCGCTTGTCGTAGATGTGCCACAAAATCAAAGGTATCAAGTTTTTGTCGGTAATGTCTTGTGATATGACGTGCACCTCTCTTAACCTTTTCGTAAGTTCGGTCTTGGTTTGATAATAATTGTTTCATGTCACTTAATAGGTTTCTAAGTACTTCACGCCGATCAATGGTGTGTGGTGACATTCTAGTACAATAATTTTGGTATATTAGCTTAATGTTAATTTTGATTAAAAAAATTCCTGACGTTATACTAAAAATGTTTTAACAACGTATTTCCATGGATATTACTGAAATTTTGCGTTCTGAATGTCACTCGTCCTTAATATCAATATTAGGCAGGATAAAAATGCGGATAAAACGCAAAGTGTGTATCTAGCTCGTGACTTGTATCGCGAATTAAACTTTCATTAGTTACATACTATTTAACATAGCCTCATTTAGTACATCAACTTTAGAATCTGCCTATATGCACCTTCAGAGTTGAACAAAATAGTCTTAAATACCATGGTCCTCCGAGCAACAAAGAGTAACTAGCGATCAAGCAAAGCAGTGCTAGAGAATTTACGCCTCTTTCGCATAAGTCACACGCAACGTCTAACAAAATCCAGTGTCCACGCCAAAGCACCAAGAAAGAAATAGGATGCAGCCCATGATGGAAAAAGTAAACGCACTCGCTCAGAAATAAAATGAATTTAGATAACAAATGAAAAAAGTGTTGGAGAATATGAATAAAGATGCAGTATCTAGAAAAACAAAAAGGTATGTTATGAACCGCAAACATAAAATGGAGGACCTCAATGACGAGGTAATGCAGAATAATAACGAAATAGGCAAGTTAGGTCAACAGGAGCCAATTATAATAAATCAGGGTATGCTAACCAATTAAGTAAAATCTATAGGAATACAAAAGAATACCTCCATGAGCTCCTAATCAAGCTCAAATCAAAAAGCGAAGTATGAAGAGCAATCCACGCGAAGGCAGTAAATCCAACTTGGTCAATACAACGTGCTGCTGCTTCACCCAGAAGAACAAATATCGGAGCACAATATCAGGCGATACAATATTCTGCTGATAATTGGATGAAATATCCAAATGCCAAAAAGATATTCACATAAATGAGTAAAAGTTTCTCATGAATCCTTTACCGAGAAAAAATACAAGAGGTTAGAAAACCAATATGTTACTATCCAAGAGCAATTACAGAGCACAAAGGAAAACCAGTTAGTACATTCAGGACCAACAATAAATCTGCCAAACATCAAGATTCCAATATTCCGGACAGGGATGATATGGTATCCGGAGCTTATGCTGTAGAAAAAGCAACCGGACTATAAAAGCAACTAATACGCATGTTAGTCAAAGGAAAATTTACTCTGCACAATGTAATGGAGGCATTAGAAATTCGAATTTCGCGCAGTATTGGTTATTTGTATTTGAACATAATTAATATTAAGATAAAAAGCTTGAGTTTGTTTCGATGAGTATTTGCATGGTAAATTGGAAGGCTTTTAAATATACGCGGCGAATTGAGGATATAACTGTTTTGTACAAGGGAGCAAGTAGAGACGCTGTCATAACGAGGTATATTAGGGGTCACTCGCGTTAAATAAACGGTGAAAGGCAGTCGTGCTAAGTAAGTGATTAAGGTCGAAAAGTTAACCAAGCGGGTGAAGGGCGAGCGCTGCAGCTCGATTTATGCTGCGATTAATATTGTGCGAAAAGTCAGTTAATGTAGTGATAAAGAAATATAAATGATATTTTCCATATGAATGCGAGGAAAAGCTAAAATAATATAAAGTGCAATTGTTGTCGAGTTGGCGGAAATAAAAAGGATTGCACGATAATCTAAAATACGTTTTAAAAGTGACGTAATAAGTGAAGATAACGCGTTTTACATGTATGAGAACCGTAATCAATTGTGCTTAAATAGTGAACAATAAATATAAAAGACAGTAATCGATCCAAATTGGTGAATCAAAGTATAAAAGACTAGAACTAGAATTTATTGTTGCATAAAAAGGGAGCATTCGCGGTTTGTAAATAGCTTGAATTTGGTTGCGCAGGCTATTTGTAGTTAAAACTGAACAATTAAGAAAAAACTGTAGTGTAAATATATCGAGCGATTATTGACTAAAATCATTAATTGATAAAAGAAAATTAGAATAGTATTGATCCCCAACAAAGATCCAAAGAAGATAGCGAAATGGACAAAGAGAGCAAGGCGCCAGCAGTCTATAACCCATGCGAGGCCCCCTCGATCAGTCCAAGGAAGGCAAACATTACATCGTCAGCTTTTCAACAAAGTGATAACAAGTAAGACCTTTTGATAGTACAAATAAATGAAAATTGGTGTTTTATTTATTCCAAAAGTTATGTTTGGATACAAATGCTGAACGAGAATGCATTTCGTTGATCATTTGTAAAAGATTGTTTTTTCATGTTAACGTTAAGGGTACTAACACAGAATTAGAATCATTTTTATATAATGTTGTAAACAAAACAGTGTGCATTTAAAATTTGACTTAATTAAATATTATTACTTTTGATTCATTTTTATTATTGATTGTTGCAACTCTTAAAAGTTTATACAAAGACTGCGTGTATCAATACAGAAGAATGCACGTTCAATTAATTGGAAAGCACAGGTAATTAATAATATCCGATTGAGAATAATTTTAATGAATGATAACCATTTAACTCATATTAAGCTAGCTGGAGCGTCCCGATAAAAAGGAGAAAGGAAGTTGTCGAATAATGATTAAAGTTCATTTACACAAACAGAAATGTGATAATAATAAAAACAAAAGTTTAGTTAATGAATGTTATCTTTATAAATCAAAATCACTTTAGTTGACGTTGAATTATTTCACATTTTCACAAAAACAATATAAGATTTTACTAAATAAGTTCGAAATTTTAAAAGATTGAAATTGAACCCAAACATATAAATGAACCATTACAAAATGACCCCCAACGAAACGACCAGTACAAAATAGTCCCCAACAGTAGGGATAACAAAAAGAGACCCATTGCAACAAATAATCAGCGAAAACTTGGTGAACCACATTTCTAACAAAGCAAAGGACAACTCTGTTGGTGGCTTCAACAAAGATGAGATAAAGAAATCACTGGGAAAATTGTGTACCGAACCAAAACACACTCACTTTCACAACGGAAAACAACAAGATTGCAAAACGGTTAATTTTGTCAGAAGTGGGGTGGTAATTTAATGCATTGGGATGGCTGTCACCAAAATCAATAACAGTAAAACTATTAGTACAGAAGCTATGGGTTAGTTAGCCTGGTACGAAGAGGAGTCACGAACAGTGAAAATTCAAAATTCAAATTCCAAGGTGGATCCAATACAGCTGCGAAGACGAATTTAACCAACAAAGTGATACAGATGATAAAGTGCAAGCAATGAAATATGAATGTTACAGAATATGGAAGGAGAAGAGCTAAAAAAACAGAATATGTTAGAGAAAGTGGAGAGTATTAAGCAACGAGGACGACAAATTGCGACACAACTAATAAACTTGAAAAAATTAACATCGAAAAATAAACAACACCTACACTATAGCATTTCAAAGGAAATTAACAAGCAAAGTGAGTGGATGTATATACAGACTATAATCAAATTAAAAGAAGTAAATGTGATTCATGTGCGAAACAAAACCATTTACAAGTGGTATTTATAAAGGAAGATGGAATTCCAATAGAAGTTTGCATTTAAGCGCCGCTGAAGTTACACAAGAAATCAGCAGAAACAAAAACAATCAACAAAATCCTATTTAATCTACTTTGAGTTGTCGGTGGAATATTTTAGATAGTTAACAATATATATATATATATATATATATATATATATATATATATATATATATAATACAAAGTACAAATATAATAAGACATGCAAAGAATTATGTTATGTTGGTAGTGCGTTGTGAACTGCTCAGGAGTCTTCATCCTCTTCAGCGCATGTGCTGTGTAGTTGTTGTGTTGCGTGATGTTGTTGGTATGCCTGTTGACATCGTGTTGTGTTGCAAGTTGGTTAAAAAAAAAAGAGATCCTGGTGTGGGTGTTGTTGATGTTGGAGTTGATACTGTATGGACAGACCTGTTGTTTCTGCTATAATTGATGCTTGCTGTCCCGGATATTTGAAATAAATAGAAAAATGTATAAGCTAGTCGTCACAATTGCCTGCACATGGATAGCGGAGCGGGAGGCGGTACAGAACAAGCAGGACAAGAAACAGTTATGGTAAGTCGATATTGGCAGACTTATCCGAAACATCCCTTTTTCTTCATCGTTCCGAACAATGCTTACCCAAAAAAAGAACGAACGCCTCCTGGCCGTGTGTGAGTATGACCCTCCAAAAATCAGTCACAGATTGCGCGTTAACAGAATGGCATTGAACCCTAAAGAGGAAAGAGCGGGAGTTTCCGCGACTGCTGCTTTAACCGCATTCGGTACTCACTACCGCTCGCCGTCGCTTTGGTATAACCAACGCCGGTACTGTGTTGAAAGGGTACCGGTATCGGCGGTGTCCTCTTCAGTCGCTGATGGTGTGGTGAGCCGATCTGCTTTCGTTGGGGCTGTGGGAAACGTGAAAACTAAAAAGTGCAGATTGAGAAATGCTAGATTCTTCTCTAAGTCTCTTTCCAAATTATGAAAAAGATTTTGAAGCATTCCTGCTCCAAGGACCAAACGCCACTACTGTTATTGTTCATGCATTTAGTTTCTTTTTTAGATATTCCATCACAGTTGCCTAGTTAGATAACTGTGTGTCAAATTGTATATTTAATATTTCTATAATTGTTTAATATATTTTCTTAAGGACCCTAGGGTTTAACTATTCCTTTAGAACGTCTGTTCTGATATTTCACTGCAAGACCTCGAAGCAGATTATGTACGGCAGCAGGTTTACTACGAAACTTTACACTGCATTTCTAGAAGGAAAATCTTATTGGTCAATATGGAAATACGAAGTATGTATTTTGTTAACCAGCACGGAGAGTGCTAGGGGCGTGATAGCGGGCAAGAAACCATTCAAAGAATCGGAAGCAGGTAACGCACAAATCTCTACTTATAATTTACAACTAGCTAAATATTTAAGAGCTAAGAGCAGCGCTTTGTTTATTTTATAACTATCATGGTAAAAATACACAAAAAGTGGTTATGCGCTATACAACAGCTCATGGCCAAACTGAAGACAAACATATAAATTTATACCTTGTTTTGAAAACTGTAGCTTATACCTTTCAAGTGAAACTAAGGCAAAGTTACGGCGTTGACCTATTTAAAAAAATAAATAAATTTTAGTCTTCCGACCTTGAACGTCTATTACCTATATAAACGGAAACTGTACATTCTTTACATTGGTCCTAAATGACATCATCATGTCTTATCTAATACAATAAGATGTGTTGTTAACCAACTCTACGTACGAACTGTTAAGAATGTCCTTCCAAAATAAAACACAGGGGAGAAATATAACCCAGAGCGCAATTTTATAAGTAATCCAATGTGAAGACTTCCTTTCGTGACAAAATTTACGTACTGCATCTTTCTCTTTATTTTCTTAGCTATGAAACATGATGAAGAGGTATTTTGACATGCATATTTTGTTCTTCGGTCGCAAACTCAATAGGTAAACAGAACATTAATATGTATCCATTTAATTTAACGTATCCAAGAAAGGCACCGTTTTTTTACTGTTACATACATATGAAAGTAAATTACCAGAAAAGTATTCATTTAAGTCGTAGTTAAATGGAATTAAATGGAAGATTGCTGTTTCCGTATCCACGGATAAAGCCTGTTTCTCCTAATCATTTGAAGTAATCTTTTCCATAGAAAATAAAAGTTTTGCCACATTGTAGGAGAACATCTAGATTAAGCCTCAAACCATATTTTTCAACCCTATCTTTCGATGGAAGTTCAAAACTTTGCTTATTCTAATAATTTTTACAAAACCCCATGCCACTTCAATAGGGTTATATTGATAATGGTAAAGAGACAACCGTAAATACCCATGCTTAATTAAAAATAAATCAACCACAAAATTATTCCTCTAGGCCTAAAGGGTTAAATTTTGTAATGTTTCCCTAAATTTCCGGGTAGTTTGGACACCGTAGGACCAACTACTTAATCACGCAATTTTAAAACCAATCCCCATAAATAGTTTTATAATAATCCCGATCCTCGTTCCCCGATTCCAGTAAATAGTCACAGTTTTCCAAAACACAAAATTACACCCGCGTGTAAGATGGTACACCTTTACCTTCACTTCTAGTTTTGGATGAATTATTTTTGATGTCATAATCATGCACTCAATGATGGGTATTAGAACCATTTTGATCAGTCCACGTTTCGTCTAGATACATAAATATGATATCTTGGCCTGATCTTTGCAACTGCAGAAATTTTCTCAAAATACTTAATTTTGGCTGTAACGACGTATTTCATTTCACATAAAATTTTCTGTCCATGGACACGTTTGTATTTATAACCCATTGATTTCAAAATTTTAAATAATGTTGTTCGACCCCGATCAAAATGGAAACCTGTTTAACCTGATGATGCAATTCGTCCAAAGTAAAATATTGATTTTTCCGATTAAATTGCCAAATTAAATCTTTCCGAAAGGTAAAATTCCAAAACTCGGATTTTCCGCGTTTACCACAATATGTCGGCTTAATATCCTAAAACCAAATACATAGTTAATGTGCACACGGAAAGGTGATTTAAGTACTTACTTGAAATATATCCGACACCATTGCCGTAAGATCTCCATTACTTTTCCCTGTTGTACTATTTTTAAAGTATTTGTAGCAACTTAAAATTTGCAACTTTATACTCTTTCCGACGACTTCTGCATTTTCTCAACAAATTATTATTAATTCAAAATGAATCTTGATAATCACATCCATAACTTAAATAGGCAACACATCATGATTATATTTGACAGGATTGCGTCAAATTAACTTCCTGTCATTTTGAAAAATGAGAATACCGCTACAGAAAAAAACATAGCCTGCTCTACTACGAAATAAGATGAAACAGCATATATGCATGCAATTCTCGGTATGGAACGCTTCAGTTCCACCGCGCCGGTTCGTTTCCTGAACCAGTTCAACACCGGTCAATTTACCGCTCGCCACTCTATCGTATGATATAGGAATTAGTTCATTTCCAGAACCAGTTCAACACAGGTCAATTTACCGCTGGCTACTCTATTGTATGGTATAGGAAATAGTTACCGTCGTATACAAGGTTGGGATAAAGTATGGAACCAAGTAAATATCTTTAAAACGAAACGGACCATATCTTTGAAATTTTGCAGGCAAGTGCAAGGGGGCAAAATGCATCTGATGTACATTTTTTGTTAATAATACACTTCAGGTTTAACCGGAAATACCCTCAACTTTTTAATTGAAATGGGACACCCTCTATATTTTGCAGATTTTGAAGGATCTTGTTATTTCGAATTCGTACATACTGGGTTTAGTGGAAGTAATTTGTAAGAACGCGAAATAACTCACTTTTAGTTGTAGAATAACTAAATTTATTTACTTTAGACTAATGAGAATAATAATTTTAACAAAATTATTTCAAATGTTCAAAATGCTTGCCGTTCACCTCCTGACAATATGCCAGCCTATTAACAAATTCGTGATTTTAGATTTTAGATAAGCCCAAAGAAAAAGTCTAATGGTCTAAGATCCGGAAAACGAGCAGGCCACTCTATGAATCCATCGATTTGGAAAATTCGCATCCAGAAAATCTCTAACCCGTCTATCATAGTGTGAGGTGCTCCATCTAGTTGAAACCAAACATTTTGTGGTAACTGCACATTCTGTTGAAGTGCAGGAATAATTTGGATATTCAGCAAATCTAAATACTTGTCACCATTCAAGTTTCCATCTATAAAAAGTCGGCCTATAAGCCTATTTTCAACAATTCCCATCAAACATTCATCTTCTGTGGATGCTGGGTATGTGCTTCATGAATCCAATGAGGATTGTCATTTGCCCAATACCTTGAGTTATGGCGGTTAACTATTCCATTTAAACAAAAGTTGCCTCATCGGAAACATAACATACAAAATGTTCGTCGACATTACAGATGCCCATCAGTCTTTTGCAAAACTCCAGCCATCGGTTAAAATCATCGTCTGACAATTCTTCAACCAATTGTATCTTATACGGATGATACTTTTCAATTTTCAATATCTTCCTACAGAACGTCGACTTATACCATGGTTTAGTGCCAAAATTGTGGTAGAAGTTTGAGGTGATTCCTCTAAATCAATTGCAATGTTTCGTCTAATAGTTTTGTTCGTTGCGGTCCGCGCTCTTCCAGTTTTGGCAAATATTTGACCATCCCAGTTGCATTAAGACGTTGTAAACGTTGAACGTGACATGGGATTTATTTCAGGATGCAAATAATTAAAAGTACGACACACTTCTTCATGAGTTCTAACATGATCACCATAACCAACCATCATTAATATATCAATACGATCTTTTTACTTAAATGAACCATTTCCGTAAATTACAATTTGACAGTTCGGCAACAGTTACCTACTAAATAGTACTCCTTTATTTCACTGCTTAAACTTTTCCAATTGTGTGTTTTTAATATGTGAAATTAATAAAACTACTAAGTAAGTACTTTTCGGTTTATTTAAAACTATACATTTCTAACAAGTCTAGAAACATTGTACGTATATTCACATTCGACACCTACTTACAGAGGGGCGGAATTTCCATTTTGCAAAAGGAGGCGTGGTATAGTGCATTTCACGAGTAATTAGACCTCTGTAATATAGCGCCATTTAAATTTGTCACCAAATAAAGCGCGGAGCACTCATTGGCGTAGTACCATTTGTCATATAAAAAAAAGTGAAAAACTTATTTGAATAAGTTTATTATTAATAAATTCGCCATCACCCCGCTCACCTAGTATTATGATTATATACTATTTTTACTATTTTAATACAAATTTAAAAAAAAATGAACAAGTATGTAGTAAATTATTTTTTTATTAATAATTATTGCGTAATTAAAAATCGCAGAATTATAAACACTTAAAATAAATTGTCTATCCACTCATCGTTTAGGTCGGCATAGTCTTCTGGTGACAAACATATATTTAAAGTAATGTCACTAACATCAAGCACTCGTTCGTTTTCCCAGTACTCTAAAATAGTTTTATTAGTGTGATATGTATAATTTTCCCATTGAACATTAATTACGAATTAGTAATGGTAACTTTTCAGAAATTCTTAACAATAATGATATTTGTTTGGACATTCTTTTATTTTAACGATGTTCATTTCTTACAATACTTAATTTAATTGAAAAATTTTCAATTTTACTAACCTAAGTTACCTATCCGCGTGATACGCTACTGAGTTGGCAAATAATATTTAAAGACGTTTGAAGGTCGTATTTGCTATTATATCTGTCTTTGCTATTATGATGTTGTAGGAAAGGATGGAAAATGCAGTTCAGAGTAGCCAACTGAAATATCCCTTTCATTACAATGTTACACTTATAACATTTTAGTTACTTTATAATTGGATGTTGTTCATAGTGGAATGGCAGCCATATTATAGAGGTCTAATTATTCGTGAAATGCACTTTATTTGATTTATGTGCTGTTTATGTTCAATGCATTTTGAAAAATTAGGCACTTCAATGGGTTTTATATTGCAATTAGTAAAAACAGTATACATACATAAGTGGACGACACATTAAACTTACTATTGTAATAAATTAACTAATAAGTATTTTATGCAAAATTTATAATTTACATTGTATTGTAATTACATATTTAATTAAAACAATCATTATGTACAGCAATCAGTCTATTTCTGTACAACTCTCCGAAGATGAATCGGTGACAGATTGTTAAAGGGTTCACAACTTCAAAATGTCTTTCTAATTGCCACTATTCTAACATACATTTTCATCATATTTAGTAAATTTCCGCAATACGGCGCATCAGTTCTTTGTAAAGATTACATCCATATCTCCAAAATTTTAAGTTATTTCTTCCAAGGTCTCTATTTATAGTATTCCTTGTAGCTCGCCCACACCAATTTAATGGATTAAATTGGTCATGGTATGGTGACAATTGTAACACCTTGTGTCATACATGTCGCTATTTCACCTATCTCGATTAAATCATTGAATGAAAATTGCAAAAGTACGTTAGACGAGCCAGTAAAATTCAAATTTCGGAAAAATGTCTAGCAGGAGTCAAAATTTAATTTAAATCATTCAGAACTTCGAATTGTTAAAGATCTCAAAAGTAAAAATTGTTTTACCTCAAAGCAGATAAAGGCAATCAAGTAGTCATTTTAAACAAAGAGTATTATTTTGCTTCAGTCAAAGAACTCTTAAGTTCAGGATCTTATTCAGTAATTACCAAAGATCCTCTTCTTAAAATGATTACTTCAACTAGGAAGGTTTTATTAGCATGTAAAGAGTTGTGGATGACTCTCTTAGGTTTCGACTAACGGTATCCAATCCGGTGCTACCTAGAATGTATTGCTTGCCTAAGATTCATAAACCAGGTAATGCTACGCTAACCATTGTTTCTGGTATTAATTCATCTACATATCTGCTGTCCAAATGGTTATCTAGTAAATTTAATAACCTCTCCTACCAACAGTCCAACTTCAGTGTGGCAAATTCGTATGAATTTATTGATAAAATTAAAAGCATTGAACTTACAGAAAATGAAATTTTAGTCTCATTCGACGTTTGTTCACTGTTTCCGAGCGTTCCAATAGATCAAACCTTAGTTTATTTAGAAGAGATGTTTTAAAAAACCATTTGGACGATAGAGAAGTAGAAGATTTTCTTAAATTAACAGATTTGCGTATAAAACAAACCTTTTCCAAAATTAACCATAAAGTTTTCCAACAAGAACATAGTACGACAATGGGCAATAGCTTATCTTCGTTTATAGCCAATCTATTCATGGGTAAATTTATGACAGACTTAAAACGCGATTTGTCTTATTTTCCTAGAGTTTGGCTTAGATACGTGGATGAATTGTTTGCCATCCTTAATACTAAAATTTGTAGTATTGAGAACTTTGTAGAAACTTTAAATTCTAAATTTCCGACAATCAAATTTACCTATGAGATAGAGGAAAATGACAGTCTCCCGTTCCATGATACTCTGGTAACAAGAAATGGTAGTAAACTAGCGTTAAGGAAACTAGCACTAAAAGATTAATAACCAATGACTCAAATCACTGTAGACAGCATAAACTCGCGGCTTTTAACTTTTTGGTTCATGGATAGCTTAATTTTCCTCTTTCAGTTCAAAATTATAATAAAGAATTGGGCACTATTAAAGGAGTTGCTGCATACAATGGGTTTTCAGATGAAGTGGTTATGAATATAGTTAGGAAACAAACACATAGGATGACGGTTAAGAACGTAACTACATTAGGTAACGCTACAGAACAAATAGAAACAAAGTATGTAAAGATACCAAACTATCCTGCTTGTACAAAAGGTCTACCCATAATCTTTTCCAAAATTAATTTGAAAACAGTCACTGCATCAGATAATAGTTTGCAAGCTCCTTTAGGCAATCCAAAAGATAAAGTGGATAAGCAGGATAGGTCGGGAATTTATAAAATTAATTGTAAAATTTGTGAGCAAATATATGTGGGGCAAACTAAACGGCCTACCAAAATTCGCTTTAAAGAACATTTAGCTCATATAAAATACAAACGTTGGGACAAGTCTACCGTAGCTCTATATATGTTTGATAAAAATCATGTAGTAGATGCGGTATCATTAATCAAACATGTTAGTAATAACCACGAACTTGATTCTTATGAAAGTTTAGAGATCTACAAAACAAACAAATTCTAATGAATAATGATGATCAAGGACCTTTAGGCTACTCTGAAGTCATTAAACTTTCATAATTTTCACTTTCATTTTCACCAGATGATGGTATACGTTAGAAATTTTCTTTAGTCCGCCCTAGTCGACCGCTGATGATGATAGCGTAGCTATCATCATCAGTATTTTGATTGTTACGTATCTCGTAGACTTCTGATGTTGGATTAGCGTTCACTACTTGCAGCAACTTTTTTAAACACATTTGAATGTTTAAAAAAAATCGTTTTTATTAATGTCTCAAAGATTCGAGTGGCGTCCCAGGGGCAAGTGCAAATGAGGAATTACGACTAATTATTTTTGTACAGCTTTCTTCTAGTTGATATAGTATTTTTTAACTAGGATTCCCGTTTTCGGATTAGTGCGGTTCATTGAATTGCTGTATGAACTAAGAATTACTTGTTAGTCAGAGGTTCTAAAACAGTTTTAGATAATTGATTGTTTAATAAATGAAGTACATAAGTAATGAAATACATTGGTATCTACGGAAGAATTTTGATGTGAATGCAATAAGTCTAATTATAGGATCATTAATGCTGTTGCTAGTAAACGTCATGCGCAATTAATTATGCATTACACTAATGTTATAGCGAAATTTGATTTGCAATGTATGCCAGTTTCATTAAAATCTGTAAACTAATAAGTGCTAACTATATATAATAGTAAACACTTCGTTTGTATATTTTTCAAAATGCCAGGAATAGTGCTGAACTCTCAATCACAATTGTTTGTAATAAAACTCTTGTAATACTGGGTGGGTCGTTTCAATTTGGGCTGTTCAAAAGGTATGTAAATATGCATTTAACAAACTGTAAAAGGTTTTATATAGTCTATTTTACTTTCAGCGTATAGCTGAAGCACTTCAGATCGAGTTGATCACTTAGAAAGTGATTAATTAATAGTATGTTTTAAATTATGTTCAATTTGTATGATATTGTTAATTGAATAAACATGTTTATTTTAAAAGCTTGAAATATCATAACCGCCGCTGTTAATAAATGTAAAATTTTGAGAATCTCTGGCACTCGAAAGTAGTTGTAGTTTTGCGTCCAACATAAACTAATGTCGTCTCTTTCTGCCATATTGCGGTTATTAGTAGAATATCTTAATCTTTATTGTGTGCTTGAAGCAATTTATCTATCGCCGTAAATCCTACGTTTCTGTTATTTAGAAGTACAACCACAGTTTAAACTGAGATAAAAGACAAAAGGTTTTTATATCTATTAACTATCAGAAGTGTACGGCATTTACATTTTATTGATGATTGTCTAAAGTATTAGCAACCTATGTTAATGCCGTACAAATAAAAGCCACCGGAAGTCACTCTTTTCGGGGACGTAATTTTCCTAGGCACCTATGTGTTCCATAAAAATTAACGGCGTGCTGAAAAATGTTATCTATTCGTGGAATACTTTCAAGATCATTAAATTTCATGTTGTTTCAAATTATCATCAGGAATAAGGGTTACGACCACCGGCTTTTCACTCTTGTACTGGAAATATGTACGGCGTTAATGGGTAACGTATCTGTATAAGTATAGAAAAGGAATTATATAAATGCCGTACAGTAATAAATTACCTATATTGCTTTTACAATTATCGGCGAATTAAAATGTGTACTGACTTCCGGTACCACTACTTTTGTAAGGCACTAGGCTTTTCGTCATTTTTCTTAACGATCTATCAACTAGAAGAAAGCCGTACAAAAATAATTAGTGGTAATTACTCATTTGCACCTGGAAAACTCATTTTCCCATGTATTCAGTCTTATAAACGTAATTCACGGTGGGTCATTTCACAGGGTAACTTTTGCTATGGACCTGTAGTCTATATAGCATGGAAATTAAAAGAAAACAAACAATTAAAAAATTTTTTTAGCATAACTATGCAAGCTCTTATATAAGATAATTTCGAAAATAGGGAACATTCTAAAAATAAAATCAATAACCTGCATCAAACAGTTAATAGACATCTAGATACTAACTTAAAAATTTCAAAGCATCCCGCTTCTATAAAAATATCTGCAATGCAGTTTAATCAATTTCTTTCATATTTATTAAATGTTTACTCTTATTTAGATTGATACCAAGAAACTTTATAAACAAAAGTTCTGTAAAATTAAGTTCTTCTTTAAAACGTGTCTACACATTTTCTTATAAAATTAATCATTATTCAGGTATGAACTAACATTTAAATTCAACCTTATGTGTTGGTATTTTATATCCTTGAAATATATATCTGTTTCAGAAATATTTAGTAAAAATAAGAAACAGCTTCTAATAATCTCCTGCACCGCCGCTGAATTTTTCCAACATCAAATCAGCTCCAGGAGAAATGAAACCAAGCTTAAATACAAAATTTTAAGTACGTATGTGTTTTCGTTCTGA